>QXTE01000147.1:819919-947071 GCA_003942145.1 Platysternon megacephalum
TTCTTATGTTCTTATATAGTGATAGGCTGCTGCTCTGTGGTACGGATTTCCATGCCCTTGTGTGGAAAAGGCTGTGGTTGGTGACTTTCAGTGGCATTGACTATTTTTAGTCAATATCATAGAAGAATTCTCACCAAATGACTTTTTTCTTTCCCCAAGGCAGCATCATACTCTAGCTTCTCCTATAGGGAAGAGGGTCTTGGGGAGGGGCAAAGGAAGATATGCAACCTTCGCTGAGGAAGGAAAAGGCAGGAGAGGTTGGAAGACCTAGGGGAAGACCCTTCATCACTGGGGGTTTTCTCTGTGGGCTGTGGCTAGGCAGGGGTGGAATGAGAGTTTGCTCTTGCAGCTGTTGTAGGAGACTGGATGATTATAAGGAGGGGTAAAGAGAGCACAGGGACTATTTCTTAAGGATTCCCCAGTCCCAGCCCCCACCATGAGGCCGACAAATGGGACTAGCACCTAAATCTGAAAAACCAGCCTATTGACCCAAGCTTCTGGAGGCACAGTTTGAACTGAGAACTAGTTCAGGGCTCAGCCCTCTTCCCACAGCACTTAATGGCTTCAGGGGGAGTAGGACTGGGCCCTAGTTTAAAAAACAACCACCAATATTGAGTGTAAATCAGCCATAAATAAAGTCTGAGGGCCCAGTCCTCACATGCATAGCCTTTGTATTCACAGCCATGGGTCTGCTCACAAAGACTACTTATAAAGGAGGTTTACACAATCACCTGATCGGGCCTTTAGCCGAGTTCAGCAGGGTGTTGTGAGATTGGTGTGGCAGCCCCTTTCCAAAATGAAACTTTGCACATGTTCCACACAACACTTTAACCTGACTCCCTAGACATGCTCCATTAGCACAAAGCCATGGAATCACATAGCGAATACCTGAAAACAGTCATGTACACACACACACACACACGTGCACACACATTCGCGCAAAAAGTGCCCTCCATATTTTAACCTAATGTAAATAATTCTTCTGCATGTGCACATACCAAGATCAATATTTTACATACACAAGGGGAAACATGTTTAGCTGTTTCTAGGACACAGAAAACCTCTCTTCGTTTCTGTACTAAAAGGGATAAAACCAGAGCTCAGATGGTAAATAATTTAAAAGCAGGCGCTCCTGCACTTTAGTTCTCATATTATACCCCTCGCCACCCAGCCACCCGCACAAGACATGGGCAGAGAAGGTGGCATTTAGATCCAGATTACATTTAGGCTGGAATGAAGACTGAATCAGGCCAACATTTCACAAGCTGGTTTTGCATGATTTCAGCCCAACCCAAGCTGGAAATCAGGGGGGCTGACAAGATGTCCGCTATCTTGGGCCGAAATCTTTACAGACACTAATTAATTTCTCTTCACAAGGGCAACTCTCTCTTCCACAGCTCCCCTGCCATTCCATCCCTGGATTTAACAGCATTCTGTTTAAGTCCCTAAAGGCCAGTCTCTGCTTGTGACAGCCAAATATTGCATTTTGGATGATCACGCATGACTTGTGAGAGTAATAATCCTGTGAGTTAAGACAGCTGGCGGGGAGTCAGGAAAGCTGGGTTCCACAGGCGCTGGCTTTCAGCTTTCCCCAGGGTGCACCACCCCTGCTCCACCCTGCCCTGAGGCCCCGCCCCCACTCTGCCCCTTCCCCCAAGGGGACTCCCTCGCTCCGCCTCTTCCCTCCCCTGCTCCAGCTCTTCGGTGGGTGGCTGGTGGGTGCTGAGCGCTGAGCACCCACTATTTTTTTCCGTGGGTGCTCCAGCCCCGGAGCACCTATGGAGTCAGCGCCTATGCTGGGTTCTATTTCTTGGTGTATCACAGCCTTCCAGGATAACTGTGGGCAAATCACTGAACTCCTCTGTGCCTCAGTTTCCCATTAATCAAATCGGGATAATGAGCCTTCCTTTGTCTTGCCTATATATGCTGTAAATGCTTCAGAGCAAGGACACTCTGACTATGGGTCTGTACAGCACCAAGCACAATGGGGCCCCGCAGGTGGAGGTCTCTTAAGCGCCACTGTAATATGAATAATCATCATTAAAAGGGAGTTGGGCTCTTCCAGTTCCACATGTTGACTTCAATTTGCTAGTCCTGAGTGGGGCCTGCCGAGCTGGGGTGGGGCAGGGGAAAATGAACACCAAATTCTTTCTCCAGGAGAAATACATTAAAACCAAATAGCCTTGAAAACATTCTGCCACCTGCCTCCCTCTTCCCACCTGTCAATTCACCGACAAAGACATCACGGCAAACAGCTGCCTGAGTGCCAGAGCCTCAGTGGGACGGCAGCAGAGCTGCACTGATTTATAGCAGCTGAGGATCGGGCCTGGTGCGCTTTCAGGTTAATTTATGTATTTCGGGACGTACACACCTGACTGTAAGGCACTTGCATTGAGAGCAGTACACGACCTCTGGAGTGTGTTGAGGTGTATGCATTTGTCAGTTAAACCACAAGTACCTGCCCCAGTCTCTATTTGCTAGTCATTTGCAGAACTCCCTTCTTCTCTGTGTATATGCTCAGGTTTATACCCCAACAGAGCTCAAAGACTCAGTCGTGCAAACTCTACATCACATTTAAAAAACCATAACATGGGGATTTGGTGGTTAAAAATGCTTTATTCATAGGGGAGATCAGATAGCAAGTGTGAAAAATCGGGACGGGGCTAATAGGAGCCTATATAAGAAAAAGCCCCAAATATCGGGACTGTCCCTATAAAATCGGGACATCTGGTCACCCTAATAGGGGCTGACAAATCCCCTCTGAGTTGGGATTTTGCCACATCTGGCTGCCTGTCAGTCTTTCACACGAGAAGCACGTTCCCCTATGGATTGGTCACACTTGTGTGGATTGCCCATTGCTCTGTGGTCCTACTCAGGCTCAGTTACAACAGGGATGATGCTTGGCTTTGGTTAGCTCCATTGCTCTTTGTGGGCTCTGCAGCATAATCGGTGTTCCCTTTTCCAGCCATGGGTTCCAATACAACGCCTCCGGCCCGATCCACCTGGCCACCAGCCCACCGAGGGGGGTGTACGGTCGTTGCTGCTCTTGCTGCGGGACCCCCAGCTCTTGAATGAGCTGCTACTTCTGGGCCCCCCGGTTGCTGTAACAACCGTTGCTGCTGCTGGCTCTCAGCCCACCATTTTGCCCGCTGGTCTAAATCCAGGGTGGCCCTCCGTGAGTGGTGGGTTAGCATAGGCACAGGGATTTGAACCCAGATCTCATCTGGTGTCCTAACCACTGGGCTCTCCTTCCCTTTTTTGGGATAAAAATCCTTCGGTCTCTCGCTGTGTTTATATACAGCTCCGGGCACAATGGGACCACACTGATCATGGTTTCAACTCTAGACACAACTACAATACAAATAATCAACCTTTTAACCACGGGAGCTTGCATGTCACACCAGCAAAAGAGCTAGAGCAAAAGACTTCAGCTCCCCTTTACAAATCACCCTAGCAACATAACAAATGGGTATTTGCAAAGGTTTCCCTCCTCTCCGACTGCCCCCTCCCCCTTGCTAATAAATCACCACACACAATTGTCATTGGATAGCTGGATTCTCATTACGCCCTTGGCTCAGCAGAGAGTTAGTTGCTGCTGATCAAGATGAATGACTATTAGTTGATAGGAGAAAAGGGGCTAGTGCATTGTCATCAGCAGATGGCGAGGCGGGTCCCAGGGGAGAGACTCTAGCAGAAAACGGTTCATTTTACTCTCTGGCCTAGGCAAATGAATTAACAGGAAATGCAAATGGTCTTGTCCACTAATGACTGTCTTTGAAAGGGAAGAGAGAGGAGTCAGTCAATTGCTGGGTAATTTGGCCATGAAGGATGGGAGGCTCTAAGTGGCCATTATTATGGCATTGCAGTGAAACAATACATGGATCAACCCACCGCTTTCTTTGAGGCGCTCGCTAACAGGCTGGGGAAAAGTTTTAATCTTTACGGGTGGAATTTAGCCTTCACTTACACCATTGCGGGCTCCCACCCTGGCAAATCTGCCGGGGGAGAGGTTATGGCAGTGCCCAGTGGTCGCAGCTTCCCTTCTGGTACAGGAGCTGCAGGAAGCCAGGGCAGGCCTGAAAATGCCAGGTGGGATCATGGGAACAAGGCCAGAGCTGACTGGGCACATCCCCAGCGGCAGCCACCCGGAGACAGACTCCCCCAAAGGCCCAGCTGTAAATTAAACTGCAGGCCCCAGCCCCCTGGTGAGAACAATTGTGGAAACAGTTGCCACCAATCCCCAAAGGGGGCCAGATCGGTGCCATTTACAGTGGGCCAGGTTGGTAGAGGGAGGTGCGATTTACACTCCCCTCTGCCAGCTTCACTGACCCAGGCTCAGGGATCCTTCCCTCTACCAATCCCTGCTTGGCTCACATCACTTGGCATAGTTTAGACAAAACAATTCTTCACTCTTATTATTTGAATTGCAGTGTCATCTGGCCCCAGCTGAGACTGGGGCCCCCCATTGTGTTAGGTGCTGTACACACACAGTAAGAGACAGGCCCTGCCCAAAAGAGCAATGCCGTCTAAATAGGCAAAACTACTTCTCTCCGCGCCAAAAATATTCCAGGTGCAATTCCCACCACACACACCCCGCCGCAGGGTGCAGGTATGGTGAAAACAGACTTGATAGGCGCCACTCACATGAATTGATGCATCATGGGAGGATGCTCAGGTCCATGTCGGGTGATGGGCGCAGTACAGGAACCCAAAATCATCGCCGATAACATTTGGAGGGGACACAAAAATTGGGGGAATGATAAATAATGAAGAAGACAGGTCACTGATTCAGAGCGACGTGGATCTCTTGTTAAACTGGGTGCAAGCAAACAACATGCGTATTAATATTAGAGTTGCCAATATTGTATTTCAAAAATAAGGGACTGCTTTCTTATCGCCCTCGCCCCACCCCTCCTCCCAATATTATTATCATTATTATTAATAATAATAATAATAATAAGCAGCACTCACCTACATTCACCAGGGGTATTTTTTGCTGCTTTTTTCAACACACAGCAACTCCCGCTCTTGTACAGAGATGAAAAAATAAGAGACGTCCCTTGTAATAAGGGAGAGTTGGCAACCCTAATTAATATGGATAAATGTAACTGTATACATCTAGGAACAGAGAGTTGGCCGCACTTACAGGATGGGGGGCTCTCTCCTGGGAAGCAGTGACTCTGAGAACGGTTGGGGGTTATGGTAGATAATCAACTGAGCTTGAGCTCCCAACACGTTGGCCAAGGGAGCTGATGCAATCCTGGGAGGCAAAAACGGGGAACCTTGGGTAGGAGTAGAGAAGTTATTTAACCTCTGTATTCAGTACTAGTGTGACAGCTGCCCACAATTCAACACCGATGTTGATACATTGGAGAGGGTTCCGAGAAGAGCCACGAGAACGACTGAAGGGTGAGAAACATGTCTTGTAGTGACAGTCTCAAGGAGCTCAATCTATTTAGGTTAACAAAGGGAAGGTTAAGGGGTGACAGTCTATAAGCACCTACTTGGGGAACAAATATTTGATCATGGGCTCCTGAATCTATCGGAGAAAGGTTCAACGCGATCCAGTGGCTGGACAAATTCAGACTGGAAATAAGGCATATTTTTTTAACAATGAGGGTAATTAACCAATGGAACAATTTACCCATGGTGTGGTGGATTCGCCATCACTGGCAATTTTTAAATCACGATTGGAAGTTTCACTAAATGATACACTCTGGTGATTATTTTGGGGAATTTGTATGGCCTATGTTGTAGTGGTGGCCCGACTAGATGACCACAAAGGTCCCTTCTGGCCTTGGAAAGTTGAGCTTTACCCTTATTGTGCCGAGATCAGAAGAGTGGCATTGTCAACCATGGGTCTCGTCCCAGAGCTTCAGATGGTCTTTTAACTACTCTGGGCCCAGGCCAGTGAGCTCCTTAAAGATAAGGACCAAGAACTTGATTCAATCTTCTATGGGGAACCAGTGTAGACAGCAAAAGACAGGGTAATATGTTACAGTAGACAGAGTCCACACAAAGCCACTGAATCTCTCTCTTTGCCTCAGTTCTCCACCTGTGGACTGGGGCTAAGAATCCTTTCCTTTCTCCTGCCTTTTATCTATCTTGTTTGTTTAGGCAGTAAGCAATTCAGGCAGGGTCTGTCCTCACTCTGTACAGAACCTAGCAAAATGGGACCCACATCTCAGTTGGAGCTTCTAGGTGTTACTGTACAACTAATAAAAGTCTTCTCTTTGAGGTGTTGCTTCAAGGTACAAAGTCAGACAAAAAACAGCGAGTCAAGGAAACTCCTAGGTCTAAAGCTACAGATTTAGTTACAACACACGGTCACATCTGGCCTTCCACTGAGAAACAATCTGATGTGAATGGCACAGAAAAAGGATGGAAAGACAGAGTGGCATAAATCTGCTGGTAGTTGGAGGCCACCTCATAGATTATAGTCATGGAGGAAGCTGTAAAAGCTAACAGGGAATTAAGTGATTTTATTTCAATGGAGATCCAAGATATGCAGGAGAAACAGAGTTGATCCACAGAGAGGGGGAGATGGAAGCATGGCTGACCTAGGCAGATTGATATGTCAGCGCTGTGCGGAGTGCTCCATACTTCATAATACCACCACCACAGGTGCTGTATCTATCTGCAATGACAGCAGCTTCATGACCCAGGGGTGAGCATCTGCATGGTATTACCACCTTGCTGCAAATCTAGTAGATGATGATGTCTGGTCCCTGGACAGTGAAACACACAGGTCGTCTCTTGATTAAACTGTGGGCAAGATGGAGAAACACTTACTGTGCTAAACACACGGGGGCCCATATTGGATTGGAGAGCAGTTCTAGATAATGCGCTCTCTCTCTCTCTCTCTCTCTCTCTATATATATATAGATATATATATATAGATAGATAGATAGATATAGATATAGATATAGATATAGATACATATACACACACCAATTCTTGTGTTTCCCATGCAATTTCATGATGAGAGCAGCGGGGGCTTTAAGAGAAACTCCACATTTAGCCCAGAAAGCTTAAGGATAAGTCAGTGCATATTGACTTCCTTGGGAGCAGAGTTAGGCCAATGCCGAGTGCTTTTGCCCAAGGTCACCCAGGAAAAGCCCAGTAGAGGTGGGAATTGAATGCTGCTCTCCTGCATCATGCTACAATGCCTTAAATGCCAAAGCCACTCTTCCTCTCAAGCCAGGGCTTCGCCAGCATAGCACCTTTTCCTGCAACCCACCCAGTCCTCCCTTCAGTGGGAGACTTCATTAATAAGTGATGGAAAATGCTTTGCAGTTATGTAGGTTCAAAGAGTTGTTATTAACGGGGGTAACTGGCATAGGCACCGACTTCCTCAGTTCCTGGGGGGTGCTCGGCCTCCGCTCTGCCCCAGGCCCCGCCCCCACCCCACCCCTTCTTCCAAGCCCCCACCCATGCCCCACCTCTTCCCGCCCCCTTCCCCCTTCCTGCCCCCGCTCCTCTCCAGTGCCTCCTGCATGCCGCTGAACAGCTGATTGTGCTGGGAGGGAGGAGGAGGAGCTGATCAGCAAGCGTGGGAGGCGCTGGGGGGTGGCGAGGCGCTGATCCGTGGGGCCACTGGCGGGTGCTGAGCACCCACTATTTTTTTTCCGTGGGTGCTCCAGCCCCAGAGCACCCACAGAATCGGTGCTTATGGTAACCGGTACTGATGGAAGGATATTCTCCTTAACCTGCCTTTCACTCAGTCTTGCAGGGCATTTCCGCCTCACTTGCAAAGCTCCAGAAACTCACTCTCCTTGACATAACAACATGGTGCTTTTTGTTGGGGCTTTTGGTACAAATGGTCCCTAACATACACTTCTCTTTTCACAAGTTCATTTCAATTGCTATTGTTTGCCATTGCTCCATTGTTTGGCCAGCGCTGCATTAAATGTGAGCGCCATCTAGTGGCCAAAGAAGCCACCTCAGCAGGTCATATCATTGCCAACAATATACACAGGGTGGGGAAGCCACCGCCCTTCGGCAAACAGATCCAGGATTTGAAGTGGCCTTCGATTTTGGGCGCCCCAACATGCCAGAGACATGTTGGGCCTGATTTTCAGAGAAGCTGCAGCTCCCATTGATTTCAAATGGAGTGGGCGGTGCTCAGGACTTCCTGATGTATTTCAAAAGTTGGAACGTCCAAAATGAATGAGCATTTTTTTAGATTGTGCTTAATAGCTTGGGGCTCCTGAAGCACTCAGAGCATGGCCAACCCCAAGCATTCATAAATCATGTATCAAGCCCCCTTACCCGCTTCCCCCAACAATCATGATATTGGCTTATGAATGAGATTTAAAGTAATGACGGGGTCTTTATTTGCCTTCTGCATTTTGAACCTTTATAATTCACAATTTCCAGTTTTCTCTGCAACCACAAGGGCTAAAAACTTCCTTTAAAAAAAAACAAAAAAAAAGGAGGTGAGATTCTTATCACAGGACCCCAGGACCTGGGACTTTAAGAAAAAACACCAAATATCACAAGACTCATGATAAAACTGTGAAAGTTGGCAACACTGCATTGATATCGCTCAAGATTTACTAGAAGAACTGTGAGAAACTTGACAATTTCAATCGTTGCTTGTGGATCAACCCAGAAGAGTTTGCAGCCCCTAGAGTTTCATGTTCTTGTCCAAAAAACCAACAATGGCCTCAAGCTGCAATGTCGGCCTCTGGATCTCAAGTCCCCTAAAGTTCATAGAAATGTATCAAAAACCATCACAGCTAGATCAGGAGCTGAACGTCCCGGTGGTTCTGAGTAGGGGAATTGAGTCTTAGTACAAGCACATCCATTCCTGAAACAAGGGAGAATCGTGCTTGTGTTTTGGGATTATATCATGTAGTTTCACTTACATCTAATTGCCGGTCTGTCCTCACTTATGATGCTAAATAGCCCAAAACATACAAGCTCTTCTGCGCAGAAAATTCAATTTTGTTGTCTGCTGCCTCTCAGACATTCTCTTCCTCTTTGTTCCCAGAACATGCCTCATCAAGTTCGCCTCTGCAGAGCCCTCATTACAGCCTTGGTGACCTGTTGCTATGTACACACATCAGCTTGCAATGTGTTATTTCAACTCGCTGATGCTACTGGCTGAGCCGTTTCCATGGCAAGCGACAGTTTAATGTTATTCGAGGGTTTTGCTTCCTGACATTGCAGTGGGATGCCAAAAAAGCATTATAGAAAAACAAAAACAGAAGAGTAGAATGAAAATCTGAAAGCTTGACGCTATCACCACAGTCAGGAAGGGTTCACTCTGAAGATGTAGGTCCTATCTTACCTGTCTGGGCCCCGTAACCATCATATCTGAGTGCCTGAAGTGTATGTTGTTGTCAGTTAGGTGCGGGTGCGCTGTCTGCATATGCTGTCCCAGCCCTGCGCAGATAGTTGGTTCAGCAGACCTAGTACTACCCAGAAAGAACGACCACCGGCACAGTTCAGTGACAAAGGCACTCGGCCAGGTTCATTGCCCTCAAGACACAGTTCCAGCACCCTGGCTCCATGGTTATAGGTACGCTAACACAAGTGCAGTGTGGCAAGGTCAGGCAGCAGCGAGACTTTCCGCTGCCCCTGCGGCTGGACAAAAGGTTACGGCCAGATACCCCAACGTTTATAGACTGAGACAAACAACTTATGTGTTTCAGGACATCTGCTTGTTACCTCCCTTTGTATTATGCTCCAGGTGTCTGGGGCAAAACATCCTCATATCTGGTCTTAGCTCAGGATGTCCCTGGAGTGTGTTCCCACTGTTGGAGCAGGAGTACCTGTCTTTTAGCAGGAGTATCTGTTGCTTCGTAGGAGTACCTGTCTTTTAGCAACACTTTTGCCAAAGTCACATATTGGACAGTGAACTTGTAAACATATAATTTAATACATGGCCTACCTTTGGTTCACAGCCTCTGGCTCGGGCCCAGTGCTCCAGGCTCTCTCTCGTGTAACCTCACAACACCCCTGTATCAAAGGCAAGGCAGTGTTATTATCCCATGTAGAGAACTAAGGCACAGAGAGACTAAGTGACTTGTTCTAAGGGGACAGAGGAAGTCTGTGGCAGAGCAAAGAAGTGAACCTGGGTCATTAGCGAGCACACTAGCCACTGGGCCAGCCTTCTTCCATCGCTTCAGCCTCTCCTGACAGAACTGTAGGCTTCTCAGGTGGGCTGAGCCATAGGCCAATCACTAAAGGAAAGACCAGCTCAGCGTGAATAAGCAACACCCTCTGCCAACTGCCCTTTCCACAGCTGGACGTAGGGAATGACAGAGTTGCAGGGGAATGTGTTTATTGAGGGGAAGAGGAAGTGGCCGGCCCATGGTTCCATTTCCCATCCACAGCAACTCCTCATTCGGAGTCCCTCTCCTCCATGCTAGGCCTGTGTAACTAGCGCTACTCACCGGACAGGGTGATTGTGGGAGCTTCTGCCTCCCCTTGCCAGAAATGGCAATGGGAGTTCCCCACTCTCCCATAGTTCTCCTGGGGATACCCCCACTCCGGGTGAATTCCCCTCAGGGGGCCTGTCTCCTCTTCACTGCACGGAGCTCTACCTCCGAGGTGCTCTGGCCAGGCAGGGCCTTTCAGAACTTTCCCTGGCTGGCTGGATCCAATATTCACATGCACAGACTCTGCCCCTAAGAAGGCCGGGCTGCATCAGCCTGCAATGGGCTTAACAAAGCAGCATCCTAGAGGGAGCAGCCCCTAGGAACAGAGACCAGACTTCATAGCAGCTAGGGTGACCAGATAGCGGGTGTGAAAAATCAGGGTGGGGGTAATAGACGCCTGTCTAAGACAAAGCCCCAGATATCGGGACTGTCCCTATTAAATCGGGACATCTGGTCACCCTAATAGCAGCTGATCTTGGGGGCAGGCAGGCAGCCTCCATACATTCACCCCTCTGGAGGCCAGTTTGGGCTGGACAGAGCCCTGTGTGTAATGATAAAGGCCTTGCTTGTATGAAGTGCTGAGAACCCCAAAACTAGAAAAGACCAGAGAAAAAAATCGGATGACAAAATAGGAAGAAAAACAGGTAGATACAGTCTTTATACAGAATCACCTATAGGTAACCAAACCAATCCACTTGTGCCAGCCTAGCGTTTGGCGGAATTTTCTGTCCCTAACCCACAGCACCGGCTCCCCTTTAGCTAGAGAAAGGCTGCCTTGTTGGTTTCAAATAGATCATCCTCCAGAAAAAACCCAACCAGACACACATGGGTTTAAATTGCAGGATAAAAGGTTGTGAACTCAAACTACCTCCATGAAGCCACAGACCAGTCCCTGAGGCTCACACACCACTAGGCCCCATGAGGTTTGCACCTCTGTAGTTCAGGCATGAATCCGTGTTCCGCCAGGAGGATCACAACCTGCAGTTCTGAGCAGCCCATCCCAACCCATGAGACGCTGCATTCCGAGCTCAGAAAGAGACTCCCCGGAAAAGCATCTTAGCAGTTTTTGAATCGGTTTTTCAATAATAATATATGGAGATATACCTATCTCATAGAACTGGAAGGGACCTTGAAAGGTCATTGAGTCCAGCCCCCTGCCTTCACTAGCAGGACCAATTTTTTGCCCCAGATCCCTAAATGGCCCCCTCAAGGATTGAACTCACAACCCTGGGTTTAGCAGGCCAATGCTCAAACCACTGAGCTATCCCTCCCCCCTAGCAAGGCTCCCATTGCTAGGANCTGTAGTTCAGGCATGAATCCGTGTTCCGCCAGGAGGATCACAACCTGCAGTTCTGAGCAGCCCATCTCAACCCATGAGACGCTGCATTCTGAGCTCAGAAAGAGACTCCCCGGAAAAGCATCTTAGCAGTTTTTGAATCGGTTTTTCAAGGCTCCCATTGCTAGGTCTTTGTGTGCATTTAAAATGACAACAACTAGCTCGTACATATCACTTTTCATCAGTGGATCTCAAAGTGCTTCACAAAGTATTATCCCTATTTTACAGATGGGGAAACTGAGGCACAGAGCAGAGAAGTGACTTGCCTAAGGTCACTCAGTGGCAGAGCTAGCAATAGAATCCAGATCCTCTGAGTCCCTGTATGGCACTCCAGCCCATAAGCCACATGGCTTCCCCGTAGATATTGGAACTATTAGAACGAAAGTTGGCCCTGAATCCAATCCCTTTTTGAGAGGATCTGGAACTCACACCTGATTCAGATTTCAATTAGGCAGTTGACTGCTCTCTCTAGAAGGGACGGTGCCAAAACCTTGGCTCCAAACCCCTGTCTTCTCAGGGATGAACAAAAATCAGGTGCCCTGTATTAGCAATAGTATTTGTTAAGCCATGCTAAGTTGTCCAACACTAACCACATACAAAATACAGCGTCTCCATCCCCTGCACTCCCCTGCACCTTCGCCTCTAACCCTTGCACTCCCCCCTTCACCCCGCCCCCACTCCTGCACCCCTAACTCCTGCATCCCCCCTCCTGCGAGCACGTGCGGAAACTGACCTGGATGCACGGAGCAACTCACTCCCCCCTCAAACCCTGCTCCTCCTTGTGCACCCCTAGGAGGCTGCGAGGGGGAGGGAGGAGCAACGTCAGGGTTCCCTTCATCCAGGTCACGTTCCCCACCTGGGCTGCATAAGGGGAGGACAGAGAGCAGCAGCTCCTGATGCTCACCTCACAGCACAGCCCAGGTAGGGAACGTGACCTGGACGCACGGAGCGCTTAGTGTTGCGCCTCGCTCCCCAAACAGGCCCCTCGGGGAGAGAAACACTGGGGGGGGGGGGGGAAGCAGTATCTGTGCGTCCCTGCCCACCCCCCCCCCCCCCCCCCAATTTCCTCGGTGAAGTAGGGAGAAATCTGGGTGCGCCCCCATGCGGCGCTCCCCAGGGAGCAGTTTCTGACACGACGCCAGGAGCGTGCACCTGTGCGCTACTGCACACCACCCTCCTCGACCACTGGCACCCTGGGCGGTCACCCATATGGCCCACCCCGAAGACTGGCCCTGAGGGCTATGCGCAGGTTAGATGGGGTGTCCAGGGATGCTCAGATGAGGCAGTGACCACCATGTTTGGTCTGGCTGGTTTTCATTCTATATATGAGTCGTTTCTTGTGAAACTCATGAATGAAATGAGCCTTCAGGAGAAATGTGAATGAAGAGGGGCTGGAGACCTGGTGGACTGGAAGAGAAAGGGTATTTGCTCCATGCGCAGCGATGACATGGTAAAATGCTTGGCCTTGTTGTGAAATGGATGACAGGACATCAAGGTGGCATCAGCAGGAGAGCTGGCCAGAACATCTTGTTTGAAATATGTTGATGACTGAGTGTATTACACACCATAGTCAGGTGGGCAGGGCAGCAGCCTGCAATGTGGGAGACCCAGATTGAAACCCCAGTTGTGCCTAATTTGAACTGATGAGGGATGAAAAACTCTGCTGTGAATCAGGCAAAGCAGGGTCTTGAAGTTGGGTCTCACACATGGCAGGCCAGCATCCTCACTACCCCACCCTAGCATCCATCTGTCAGACGGACACACTTTTCTGTTTCCGTGAAAAGGTTTTGGCTTGAGTAGGAATTAGAACAACAACAAAAAATGTCAAAACCTCAAAAACCACAAAACTGAATTGTCACCCTATGATCAGCTGTAGTGAAGGGCAATGCAACCAGTGACTGGGCTTGAGTGGAGGAGCTCCCCACAAAATGGCATCCTACATGCTGCTGTCTGGGGTCCTGGGAAGCAACAAGTCTGGAAATGGGGTCATGCAGGTGTAAGCCTGTGCCTAATTGGGAGAGGTCTCTTTAAGAGATCTTGTGCGGGGTGGGGAGGAGTTTTGACAGTCTATATCCCTATTCTCACCCTTTTTACAAACTATAATGGATTTTGTACAAAGTATGCCTTATCAGGTATCATATGAAAACTCATAATTTGCTGATCATTAGTGTCCTGGTAAAATATGTTTGGCAACATTGTATGTAAAGTTATAAGATTTTACCGTATAACATTACTGAGACATATTCCAAATTTAGAAAAGCGGCCACAAACCAGTTCCTCAAAGACAAAAGGCAAACTGATGCCTCAGCCAGGTGTCAACAAAATCAAATGGACTGTCACCAGGTCAAGTGACCATTCTTTGGCAGAAAAAGGATATGAACGAGAAATGTACACCTTGGCAAAGAAGCAGCTGGAAGTTCCCATCTCTTCAGACTTTCTCTCCTGAACCCCAGCTGGAGATGATTCTCAAAGAAGAGGAAAAGGATAAAAATGAGGAACAGAGGCTCCAAATCATCTCTCCCTTCATCTCTACTCACGGCATCAACAATGCCTGAAGGACAAGGAAATTAACACTGAACTGGGGGAAGAGATCCTGGCTGAAAGGATTCCAGCCAGTAAGACTGATAGAGCACGTGGTGAGAGAAACTTTTGCTTTGAATTCACTTGTTAAATTCGGTATTAGATGCCTTTTACCTTTTATTTACTTGTAACCAATTCTGATTTTTATGCCTCATTACTTGTAATCACTGAAAATATATTTTTCTGTAGTTAATAAACTTCTTTAATTGTTTTATCTAAACCAGTGTGTGTTTGGATTGAAGTGTTTGGGGTGTATCCCTTTGAGATAAGGTTTGTACATATCATTTTCCATTAATGAAATGATGCATTTTATATGGGCTTGTATTGTCCAGGAGGGTGCCGGGCAGTACAAGCAGGGCCGGCGCAACCCATTAGGCGACCTAGGCGGTCGCCTAGGGCACTAATATTTTGGGGGCGCCTGCACCCCGGCCGCCCTTTGACNTGAACGAGAAATGTACACCTTGGCAAAGAAGCAGCTGGAAGTTCCCATCTCTTCAGACTTTCTCTCCTGAACCCCAGCTGGAGATGATTCTCAAAGAAGAGGAAAAGGATAAAAATGAGGAACAGAGGCTCCAAATCATCTCTCCCTTCATCTCTACTCACGGCATCAACAATGCCTGAAGGACAAGGAAATTAACACTGAACTGGGGGAAGAGATCCTGGCTGAAAGGATTCCAGCCAGTAAGACTGATAGAGCACGTGGTGAGAGAAACTTTTGCTTTGAATTCACTTGTTAAATTCGGTATTAGATGCCTTTTACCTTTTATTTACTTGTAACCAATTCTGATTTTTATGCCTCATTACTTGTAATCACTGAAAATATATTTTTCTGTAGTTAATAAACTTCTTTAATTGTTTTATCTAAACCAGTGTGTGTTTGGATTGAAGTGTTTGGGGTGTATCCCTTTGAGATAAGGTTTGTACATATCATTTTCCATTAATGAAATGATGCATTTTATATGGGCTTGTATTGTCCAGGAGGGTGCCGGGCAGTACAAGCAGGGCCGGCGCAACCCATTAGGCGACCTAGGCGGTCGCCTAGGGCACTAATATTTTGGGGGCGCCTGCACCCCGGCCGCCCTTTGACATTTGGGGGCGGGACCTTCCGCCACCGCTGTTGGGGGCGGCATTTCGGGGGCGGGACCTTCCGCCGCCTAGGGCGCCGGAAGAGCTGGCGCCGCTACTGAGTACAAGACGCACATTTTGGGGGGAAGTCTGGGGCTGGGAGTCTGCTGGTGTTACTCTGCTGTGTAATTCAAGAGTGGCTGGTTATAGCACTCATACAGTATAGCTGGGAGTGATTTACGTGCTGGAGGCTGGGTGTGAGCAGACCAGGAGTGGTTGCTCTCACAGAGAAGCCATGTAAGAGGCACCCCAGGTCGGTGAATTGAGGGAACACAGCTGGGCCACCAGTCCAGATTGTACCCTGGGGAATGACACAGTGGGGTAGGAATGAGTTGTGTCTTGGCCATTGGTGCTAGGCAGACGCACAACTAGCACTCCACACTCAGAAGTTTCTGGACTTGGGTGTGGTCGTTTTGGGTATGCTCCATAGGGTCCCTGTTGCTGGACTCAGATCCATGAGTGCAAGCAGTCAGGGCAGCTGCTTTGCAAAAGGCCATGTACCCTGTGTGGATTGGTAGAAGCCGAGCAGAAAACAGGCCGTTTTCCCTAATTGAAGCATTTTGTATCAGGTTCGTGATGTTGTTAACCCTTCAACAGGGAAGCTCTGGCAGTGTTAATTACAGAGAGGGGAAACTGGAGGGGAAAACTATTTTTTTTTATTTTAATTTTATACTTGGAATGTTGTTTGATTTTAGCCAAACTGTGTTACATTGTCTCAACCAGTATGATCCACCAATTCTTCTCGTATTTAAAATGTGGTGATGGGGAAAGAGTCATTTATATTTTGCTATTCTCAGTTTTGTATTTTTTCTTGTAATTTATTTTTTAATCTATGTACTTAGCGGAGTGGGTGGTTACTTAGTTAGTGGGTGGTTACTCATGGAGGATAGGTCCATCAATGTCTATTAGCCAGGATGGGCAGGGAGGGTGTCCCTAGCCTCTGTTTGCCGGAAGCTGGGAATGGGTGACAGNCTGTTTGCCAGAAGCTGGGAATGGGTGACAGGGGATGGATCACTTGATGATTACCTGTTCTGTTCATTCCCTCTGGGGCACCTGGCATTGGCCACTGTCAGAAGACAGGATACTGGGCTAGATGGACCCTTGGTCTGACCCAGTATGGCCGTTCTTATGTAGCTAACCGAGTGATTGCAGCAGAGGAGGGGGAAGAGTCTGCATGGATTCCAACTACAGATTTCTACAAGCAAGTGGACGGGAGATATTGCTCCAGTGCTTTTGACACAGCAGATTTTGGTGATCAGAAACTCTAACTTATAAAATAATCATGTCCTGTTGTAAAAATTAAGTTGTTATTCTTATGTTTCTTCTTTATAAGATTTTATAAAGTTGGTACTTAAGAATTAAGTTCATTCCTTTTGTTCTTTTTCGACTTGATTGTGGGGAGGTTGATCCTGTGTAATCCTTGCCGAAAATCCTCAGTGACTGAATTCTGGGTCTCCATGTGCTATTCTATTGGAGTTGGTTTTTTAGGCACTAGGAGAAGGGCAGTGAAGTAAACTCTACCCCACCCAAAGGTTACACAGGCAGAACTGCTACTGTGTAGCCTTTACGTCCAGTAAATGGTGGGCTTGAGGTGACACCTACTGGTAATAAGACGTACTGCATGAAAGTTGCTCCAGCCTTATTCTTCTGGGAGGACTAGCTCGCTGTACAACTTTCCTCTTATTTAATAAAACCGAATTATTGCCATCCAGGAAAGCCAGCATAGACTTGACTTCTCAGAAACCACACCTCAAGAGGGCCGTGCTTTTATATGTAGCGGATGTCTTATTTGGGAATTCCTACCTGCGTAAGATGTTTGGGTAAAAGCACCTATAAGCCCCAGTCACAGACCACGACCCCATTGTGCTAGGAGCTGTACAAACAGGACAAAAAGAGTCCCTACCCCAAATAACTTAAAATCTAATTAAATTAAATTTACTAATAGCATGTGATTTAGGGAGAAAAAAGGACATTATATGAAAGTGTTTTTAGGGAAAGATCTTATGAACCCGGTAATCCCTGCTCCAGGAAGCTGCCTAACATTCCCTGTAGCACTAAACCGCATAGGCGCCGACTTTCCCTCTACCCGGTGGGTGCTCGACCTCTGCCCCACCCCAGCCTCTGCCCGCCCCTGCCCCGCCCTTGCCCCGCCCCCAGTCCACCCCTTCCCCAAAGTCCCCGCCCCCTTCCCGTACCCATTGCACCCCCTTCCCCCAAGTCCCCGCCCCTGCCCCACCTCTTCTCCGCCTCCTCTCCTGAGCGTGCCGCATCCCCGCTCCTCCCCCTCCCTCCCAGAAAGTCCTAAGCACCTCCAAACTGTTAGGTGGGGGGTGGGGCGGGAAGTGCTGGGAGGGAGGGGGAGGAGCAGGGACGCGGTGCGCTCGAGGGGGGGGGAGAAGGAGGCAAGGAGCAGGGAGCTTGGTTGCCGATAGCTGCGGAGCACCCGCTAATTTTTCCCCATGGGTGCTCCAGCCCGGGAGCACCCACGGAGTCGGCACCTATGCTAACCCATCAGTATTAAATTCAAATAGCAGTGGAAATTTTACATTCCCTGAAGTCATGAAATTCAAATACAGTAAAAGTTTTGTTATCTGGCCTGTTGGGGGAATGGGAGGTGCTGGTTAGTCAATAATCCCGGTTAATTAAGAGTTATACTTGCCAACAGAGGGAGGGGGCTCAGGGCTGGGGGTTGCAGCATGGGAGTGAGTCTGGGGCACGGGCTCTGGGAGGGAGTTTGGGTGCAGGAGGGAGCTCGGGGAAGGGGGTTGGGGCGCAGGAGGAGTTTTGGGATGCCAGATCCAAGCGGCGCTCACCTTGGGCTGCTCCCTTCAAACAGCGACATGTTCCTGCTGCTCCTAGATGGAGGTGTTGCCTGGCGACTCTGCGCGCTGCCTCCGCCCGCAGGCACAACCCCCGCAGCTCCCATTGGCTGTGGTTCCCGGCCAATGGGAGCTGCGGAGCCAGCGCTTGTGGCAGGATGGGGTGGGGGCAGCGCATGGACCCCCGTGGCCCTTCCTCCACCTAGGAGCAGCAGGGACATGTTGCCGCTTCCGGGGAGCCACGCGGAGCCAGGCAGGGAACCTGGCAGCCCTACTGAAGATTTGTATTAGGAGATATCAGAAATGCCAGTTAAAGTGCCGGATAACACAGCTTTTACTGTATATGGTTCCCCGATTGCAGAGTGGCTGTGGAGCTCCTGTCCTCCACAGCACAGATCAATCACAACGCAGCACTTTCACGTACGTGCTTATATTTTGTATTCCTATGTCCATGTGGTGTTGAATTTAATTCTGCATCCAGACCGCCTGGTCCCGTGAACCTGGCCAGTCTCACAAGCGACGCAGGAGCGGGCTGGGTCAGCACTTCAGTGGCAGACCAAAGTGCTTTGGGAAGCAGTGGGTGCGATTCAGCAGGTGACACTATACATCCTCAGGGCTAGAGGGACCCTTTCAGGCACCGTCAATGATAAGGAGCAGGGCGGCGCTGCTCCGGGGGGGAGCACAGGGTGGCATTCACCCAGCACACAGGGGGAACGTGGATGCTGATACAAGCCTTTGTGGGGTGATGTGCTGGTCGTGGGGGCAGGGTGATGGTCTATTTTGCCTCACATATAAAATTATTTTCAGCATGGGATCTGACTGGCTGTATCTCACAGCACCCTGAATGGATCCTTACCTGTTCAAAGTCAGGTGTGTCTGCTGCCTCATCTCCCCTTGCTGGCCCACAGTCCCCTTCTGCTCATAGGGTGGTTTATGCCCCATTTTCCACTCTGGATGGCGGGATGATTTGGGTTTGGGTGACTGGGCCATCTGGCCAGATCAACAGTTCTCTCACACCGCCACCCTGCCTGTCACTCAGGTCCGCAATCTGGGTGTCATCTTCAATCTGGGCATCTCTCTAGGTCCTCTAGATCTTGCCAACTCTTTCAGCCTAACCGGTCTAAGGTCCGGCCTTTCCTATCCATCCATGCAGTGACAGTGCTTGCCCAGGCTGTCATCATCTTGTGCCTTGAATGCAGCAACATCCTTCTCTCTGGCCTTGATGAACGTGATCGTGCCCCACTCACCTCCAGACAGAATACCGCTGCAGAGCTCATTCTCCTGTCACTTTGACCATGTCACCCCTCTCTTTGCATCCCCTCCACTGGCTTCCCCTTCTCTAGCTTAGCAAACATAAGCTATTTGTCTTCACTTACAAGGCCCATTCACTATTGAAAGAGACTGACTCCCTCCTCCCATCGGCCCATGATGTCAGCCTCCCGCCCTCTCTGGGAACCCCAACCTTCAAATAAGACCAGGGGGCACACGCCAGATCTCCAGCTCACCCCCTGCTCCTCTGGTCCCAGCACAAACTATCCTCATCCTGTTTGACTGCAGGACTAAATCCTCCCCCCTCAGTGCAGAGCTTACCTGCAGTCTGACTGCAGAGAACAAGTACCTTTCCCTGGACCCTTGCCTGGAGCCCAAAGCTCTTTCCCTGCTCCTTGAGCAAAAAGCCCTGCCCCCAGGTCTCCTCTCATCCCCAGTCTCTCTCTCTCNAGGGGAGAGAAGCCGCGGCCCTGTGCCTGACGGGGACAGAGAACTCAGGCTGTGGGCATGGTGTTCTCTGTTCCCGGCAGGCGCGGGGCTCGCCTAGTGCCCAGCTGGGGAGAGAAGCTGCAGCCCCGTGCCTGACGGGGACAGAGAACTCAGGCTGCGGGCTGCGGGTGCCGGTGTTCTCGGTCCCTGGCAGGCGCGGGGTCGTGGCTTAGGCCGGAGAGAAGCCACGGCCCCGCGCCTGCCGGGGACAGAGAACTCAGGCTGTGGGCATGGTGTTCTCTGTCCCCGGCAGGTGCGGGGCTCGCCTAGTGCCCAGGAGGGGAGAGAAGCCGGGGCCCTGCACCTGCTGGGGACAGAGTACGCCGGGGCTGCGGGCTTCTCTCTGGATTCATATATTATGTAATATTAAATATGATGTTTTTCGTATTATTTAATGTACAAATGCAAAATAAGCCTTGAAAAATTGTTGGCGCCAGCCACACTCTTCTGAAAACATGAATGTGCTACTGGCCACAAAAAGGTTGGGGACCACTGCTCTAGGTCCTCTAGATCTTGCCAACTCTTTCAGCCTAACCGGTCTAAGGTCCGGCCTTTCCTATCCATCCATGCAGTGACAGTGCTTGCCCAGGCTGTCGTCATCTTGTGCCTTGAATGCAGCAACATCCTTCTCTCTGGCCTTGATGAACGTGATCGTGCCCCACTCACCTCCAGACAGAATACCGCTGCGGAGCTCATTCTCCTGTCACTTTGACCATGTCACCCCTCTCTTTGCATCCCCTCCACTGGCTTCCCCTTCTCTAGCTTAGCAAACATAAGCTATTTGTCTTCACTTACAAGGCCCATTCACTATTGAAAGAGACTGACTCCCTCCTCCCATCGGCCCATGATGTCAGCCTCCCGCCCTCTCTGGGAACCCCAACCTTCAAATAAGACCAGGGAGCACACGCCAGATCTCCAGCTCACCCCCTGCTCCTCTGGTCCCAGCACAAACTATCCTCATCCTGTTTGACTGCAGGACTAAATCCTCCCCCCTCAGTGCAGAGCTTACCTGCAGTCTGACTGCAGAGAACAAGTACCTTTCCCTGGACCCTTGCCTGGAGCCCAAAGCTCTTTCCCTGCTCCTTGAGCAAAGAGCCCTGCCCCCAGGTCTCCTCTCATCCCCAGTCTCTCTCTCTCTTCATTGAGGAACACCTGGCTTTTATCCTGTTTCACCTCTTCTCAGCTAGCCTTGGTCTCACTCCCATGCTCCTCTGGGCCATACAACCCCCAGGCTGCCTGGCCTTGCGCAGGTCATGGCTCAGGAACAAGAATGCCAGCTTGCGCCTACCTTTAAAGAGGCCCTGCACCCTGCTACAGCCCCCAGTAGAACTCACAAGCTATTTTCTGAATGGCTCATCATGCTGTGAACTGAATGGCATATTCATTTCTATTAGCCAGGATTTACAGACCTGCAGGAAACCTTCATCTTAGAACTGGGATCTCCATTCGCTTTAGTGAAAGAAAACCCTTCTCCCTTCCCCTCCTCCCCAACACACATACACAACCCTTTTGGGTCGACAGTAAGTTTGAGTTTCTAGGTGCAGTGCTGTTGATTACTCAGCAGATGGCGCTTTGGGCTTTGAGGTAGGTCAGCCAAGCAAGACACACATTGTTTGTACTGTAGTATTGGTCCCTGGATATTAGAGACACTAGGCAGGTGAGATAATATCTTTCACTGAACCAACTGCTGTTGGGTGGAAGATGCAAGCTTTTGAGCTACACAGAGCTCTTCTTGAGGTCTGGGGAAGGTTATGCACAACAATCTATCCCTCAACTGCCAACGAAATTTCAGTAGCCTCCTACAACGTGCATTACCCCGAATATCCCATCTTCTAATTAGCTCAGACACTCGTTTTCTTCCCCAGACCTGGAGAAAAGCTCTGTGTAGCTTGAAAGCTTATATCTTCCACCAACAGAAGTTGGTCCAATAAAAGATATTACTTCCCCCACCTTGTCTCTCTCAAGATACATATTGTAAATTACGGGGCTTGGCCAACAAGGCCAAGAATTCTAAATTGATTAGTATTAGAGAAGGGAGCTTTAGTTTTGCAAATTCAAGTTATGGGTATCCTCGCTGGCTGTAAATTTGCTTCAATGTGAATTTTAGAATGAGGACCTGAGAGTCTTTTCTCATCTCACCTTGGTTGCTGGCACACTATAAGTACAAATAGATCAATCTCCATGTATGCGGGGAATTCCCACCGATGCAGAATAATTTTGAACCTGAAAAAGGGTTCTTTTCAAAAGGAAGCTTCCGGTTTGGTTCTTAAATGTATTTATTAGAGCTGGTCAGGAAAGCTTTTGGCCAACATTTAACTTAGGAGAGAGAGAAAGAAAAAGAGTTCAGAATGAAACGTTTTGATTGTTTTATTTTTTTTTTTTTTAAACTTTGTATTATAGTATAATTTACATTTTTTTAAAAGTTGGAATAAAAACAAAGCCTTTTTGTCAAAGCACAACATTTCAACTGAATCAAAACAAATTTTAGGGGGAATTTTTTTTTTTTTTTTTTGGTCCTAATTGGAATGGATATAATTTTTCAAAATCCTTTGTGAAATAATTTCCATTCTCCCTCCAGCTCTAGCATAATGATCTACTCACTGATCCCCAGCCCAAACCCCTCACTGATCCCGTCCAAACCCCAAACCACTCTGATCTTCAGTACTGAAAACCCTACAGAACTTAATAAACTCACTCCGAGAAGGTTCAGAACCTTTGGGGGGTGTCATCAAAATCACCAGAGGTTTTCCGGTTCTTAATACAAATATATTTAAGGAGTTGAATCAAACATCATTTAGGGGATAGAAACGGAGTTAAGACTGATAATCAGGAAACATTTCCAAGTGATAAGATCAGTTAGGCTGTGAAATAGTCTCTCTAAGCATGAGACACCCAATGCTTGAGTTACTGGGCTGGCAAGAGAATAGTGCAGGGAAAAATCCTGCATTCTCAGAGGGATGGGCATGACAACTCTCTAACGGCCTGATTTAACCCCTATTGAAATCAATGGCCAGGCACCCATTGACTTCAATGAACTTTGGATCAGGCCCTGACACTAGTATTACAGGTCTGTCGCATCTTACGCGCATTTAACATGCGCGATTTCAGCTTTACGTGTTCGGCAAAAAAAACAAAAACAAAAAAATACAATTTAAATAGTGTTTCTGTAGTGCAGGCGATTTCGCCCGCCATTACACTCAATGTAATTTTGACTATACGTGATTTTCACTTTACCCGCTGACTGCAGAACGTAACCCCAGTGTAAGATGCGACAGACCTGTACATTTGGTTATGTAATTTGACAGGAATTGTGAGGTATGTGGGAACAGATTGAGGGCAGCCTCAAGCCAAAATACGTGATTAGCCATATACACATCTGTTTATGGGACGGAGGCAAAGAGAATCATAGAATATCAGGGTTGGAAGTGACCTCAGAAGATCATCTAGTCCAACCCCCTGCTCAAAGCAGGCCCAATCCCCAAGCAGATTTTTGCCCCAATCCGTAAATGGCCCCCTCAGGGATTGAACTCTCAATCCTGAGTTTAGCAGGCTAATGCTCAATGCACTGAGCTTTCCCTCCCCCAGCTAAGTCAACCACTTGACTCTAGTATAGAGAGACTTTCCTAGGCTTTGTTTTAAATACATCTATATTACAGTTACTTTTGTGCCCTCCTCTAATTGAGGTTCTTTTGGGGAGAGATTTACAATGAAATAGAGGCTTTTTTTCCTCCTGACCGAAGGCTGAGTTATTATACATGCCTTTGAGCCGAAACATGCTAAAATATTTGTACTGTAGGAGTTCACAGCTGGATGATTCCATTACTGCCCTGTCATCCATCTTATTTACCTCACTGACTGCCTAGTTCCTGGAATAATTTTTCAAAGAACGACTATGCCCGTAGAAATTCCTGGTTAGAGTTAATATTTGCAACGCATTTTCAGATCCGCAGATAGAGGGCGCTGTGAAAGCACAATGTATTTTTATTTTCGTGATCTTTGGGTCTAGACACAAAAGTTGTACTGCTTTAGACTGGTTTAGTTAAAGCAGTGCAAACCCCCTTGAGTGGACATAGTTATACTGGTGTAAATCTGCTTATACGAGCACAGCTTATTTCTGTATGGGAAAGGGGAACAAGTTATCCTGGTACAAGGCTTCTGTATACCACTACAACCACATCAACGCTAGTGGCTGTACTGCTTTAATTATATTGGTAAAAACAATCACCCCCTAACTGGCATAGTTATATTAGTAGAAAATCTGCTCCCGGGAGCAGAAAGGGAATCCATAAATATTTCAGTAGTATCCCAGCTGCATTCGGAAGAGATTATTTAGCCCCTGTGGAATTACTGCCTGGTCAACACGTCCATTTGTAAATCCCTCCCTTAATACTTGCCTCTGCCGTGATGCTCACCCCACCTGAGACTGGGAAGGCAAGTGACGAGCTGAGACATCTGCTTTTATGCTCAACTCTTTTGTTACCTCATCTTCCCTACCATGCCACTGGGCTGTTTTGTCCCCCTGTTGTGCTGCCTGTCTGTCCTGTAGACTGTCAACGCTCTGGAGCAGAGTGTCTTCTTTGTTCTATGTCTGTACAGTGCCTTGCACAATGGGGTCCTGAGCCTCGATGAGTGTTCCTAAGTCAGGGGTGGGCAAATGTTTTGGCCCGAGGACCATATCTGGGTATGGAAATTGTATGGCGGGCCATGAATGCTCACAAAATTGGGGGTTGGGGCATGGGAGGGGGTGAGGGCTCTGGCTGGGGGTGCAGGCTCTGGGGCAAGGCCAGAAATGAGGAGTTCAGGGTGCGGGAGGGGACTCCAAGCTGGGGCAGGGGTTTGGGGTGTGGGCTCCAGCTGGGCGTGTGGGCTCTGGGGTGGGGCTGGGGATGAGGGGTTGGGGGTGCAGGATGGTGCTCCAGGCTGGGACTGAGGGGTTTGGAGGGCGGGAGGGGGATCAAGGCTGGGGCAGGGGGTTGGGGCACGGGAGTAGGTCAGGGGTGCCAGCTCCGGGCAGTGCTTACCTGAAGCAGCTCCCGGAAGCAGCGGCATGTCCCCATTCCGGCTCCTACACGGAGGCGCGGCCAGGTGGCTCTGCAGCCTGCCCCATCTGCAGGTGCCGTCCCTGCAGCTCCCATTGGCCGTGGTTCCCAGCCAATGGGAGCTGTGGGGGCCGTGCTTGGGGCGGGGGCAGCGTGCCGAGCCCCCTGGCTGCCCCTTCATCTAGGAGCGAGAGTGGGGACATGCCGCTGCTTCCAGGAGCCACGCAGAGCCACGGCACGTGCAGAGCGGGGCAAGCCCCCAACCCCGCTCCCTGGCTGGAGCGCCAGAGCAGGGCAAGCCCCAGACTCTGCTCCCCGGCAGGAGCTCGAGGGCCAGATTAAAACGTCTGAAGGGCCGGATGTGGCCCCCAGGCCGTAGTTTGCCCACTCCTGTCCTAAGTGCTACTGGAATGCTACCATGAACAACCACCCACCCAGCTTTAAGCTAATTCTGGAGTCTGCTGCAGAGGGCATTGAGCCTGCCTGTCTTTTGAGCTAAGCCGAACAGAGCACGTCAAGTTCTGACAAAAGGGTCTAGTGGCATTTTAGTCCTCAGGCCCTAACTGTGCCGGGATGGGCCTTGTCAAGAAGGGAGGACCTGCAAGCACCGGCCCTGATATAACAGGGTGAGACCAAGACCAGCAAAGAAGCAGGATTAGAAATGCAGTACGATGGCCAGAAAACCCCATAATGGATAGGATACAGCTCGACATCGTTGATGTTGTTTGGGATGTACTGACCACGTTCTTGTCCCTGCACAAAGAGTAAATCCTGGGGCCAAATCCCTGCTTCTGGTACAACTGCAGTCCTGCCCTAACTGGGATGCTCAGGATTCACTAGGTGTAAGTGGAATTCCTGCCTGGCATAGAGACAAAGTAGCTGGCTCTACAGCATCCCCTGCTGATCCCCCCTTCCTCTGGCACAGGGGGCAGGGTGGGCAGAGCCCTGCTGCAATCTGCTGATCTGCAGCTGGTGTAACACTCCCTTGGGGCCCAGGGCTGCTCTGGCTTGTTACCTGGGACTGAACCATAGGATCAGTAGCGGCGCCAGCTTTGCCGGCGCCCTAGGCGGCGGCAGGTCCCGCCCCCGAAATCCCGCCCCCAACAGCGGCGGCGGAAGGCCCCGCCCCCAAATTTCTACGGGCGGCGGGGGCGCAGGCGCCCCCAAAATAGCAGCGCCCTAGGCGACCGCCTAGGTCGCCTAATGGGAGCGCCGGCCCTGCATAGGATCAGGGGGAGTGCAAAGGTGTCATAAAAACCACCCTCACTTAGCCCTGTGTCAAGCACAGGTCAGACAGACTCATGAATCAGGGCCTTTGTTCCCAGCATTGCAACTGACCTGAACTTAGCGATATGGGTCCAGGATCCACATATTTCCAAATGTCGGGATTGTGCAGATAGCCAACCAGGAGCCTCTAATGTCCCTTTTTCCTGCTGCTGAGTGTACATGTGCTCTTTTCCCATGGAGCAGCATATCCTGTATCTCAGAGCCCCTGTGGCAAGAGAGATGAAGCCACCAAACCATAGCATATAACATGCCCATTGACCCTTTGAATACCCAGGCATCTGCCTGAGCTGCTGTGTTCCAGACGCTGATTGGAAGATGAAGGAGGGGATGGGGATTATTTGCATTAGAAGGAAACTGATTTTTGAATCAAAGCCTCCAGTACTCGACCGTCCCCTATCCCTAAATTAGGAGGAAGATCACAGGGCTCACAAGCGGGGTGAATCTGCAGCCAAAAATCTAACCCTGGGGCAGGGTATTTCCACCATTACAGACAGTCACCACTAACTATCATGTGCTCTGGAAAATGTCCACTCCATTGGATCGATGGGGCATTAAAAAACCCAAAAACAAAACAATAATCAGGGGAATCCCCCAGCTGGACATAAATATTTAATGTGATCATCAGCTGCTGGGTACTGCCTTTGACCTGAATAAATCTATTTGGTTTCCCCTTGGATTAGTCTCCCTTCAGATAAAAGACAGGCCATTAGAATAATCCCCCCCTCCCCCAGTCTTTTAGAGTAGACACAAGGGGAAGGGGATGTTATCTGCTCTTTACATCATCAGCCACATCACTTGTAACCCTTTCCTTTCTGCCTCTTGCAATGTCACCCCTCTGAGATGAATTCAGCTCAGCTCTTTGGAGGCTGCGGTATTTCAGAACTTGCAGAGCTTCTTTCTGGCCTTGTCTGGCAGTTTCCCAGAGCTGCAGGGAAGCAGTGCGGTCTACTGGTTAGAATGTAGACTGGCAGCCAGGACTGGAGCAAGGGTTTTCCAGGCCCTATGCAAAGATATATATTTAGCGTCTCCCGGTTCCCCATCACTAGGGTGACCAGATGTCCCAGTTTTATAGGGACAGTCCCAATATTCAGGGCTTTGTCTTATATAGGTGCCTATTACCCCGAACCCCCGTCCCGATTTTTCACACTTGCCATCTGGTCACCCTACCCATCACACAGAGTAAACCCAGAGCACTCCATGACCATCGAATAGCTCCTTTATCAGGCTGATCTATAGCCCATTGAAATCAATGGTCACCATGGTTGTTTATGAGTGTCAGGGTTCCCTCCCCACTCTGAACTCTGGGGTACAGATGTGGGGACCCGCATGAAAGACCCCCTATGCTTATTTCTACCAGCTTAGGTTCAAACTTCCCCAAGGCACAATCCTTTTCTTGTCCTTGGACGGTATTGCTGCCACCACCAAGTGATTTAGACAAAAATTCAGGAAAAAGGGCCACTTGGAGTCTCTGGTTCCTCAAAATATTCCCCCAAGTCTCCTTCACCGCCTTTCCTGGAGAGGCTTGAGAGTAATATACTAACCAATTGGTTACAATGTGAGCACAGACCAAACCCCTTGGTTTTTAGGACACTGAAAATCAGGTTCTTAAAAGAAGAATTTTATTTTTTTAAAAAGTAAAAGAATCACACCTGCAAAATCAGGATGGAAGGTAACTTTACAGGGTAAATAAAAAGATTTAAAAGACAGAGGACTCCCCTCTGACTCTGCTTCCCAGTTACAAAACAGGAATGAAATTACCTCTTAGCATACGGAAAATTCACAAGCTAAAACAAAAGATAATCTAACGCATCTCCTTGCCTTACTTACAATTTTTGTAATTTTAGATGCTCATTTCAGGTATGTTTCCAGGAGATGTTTTTCCTGCCTGTACCCTCTCTCCTTCCAGAGAGGGAACAAAGAGAGCACAAACAAAACCGCCCCGCCCCAGATTTGAAAGTATCTTCTTTCCCCATTGGTCTTTCTGGTCAGGTTCCAACCAGGTTAATTGAACTGATTAACCCCTTACAGGTAAGGCAATTCAGTACAGCTGCCCTGTGTATATTTATGATAATGAGAATGCACGACTTTTGGTTCTTGGTGGACAAGGCATATCCAATCTTATGGAGACATGGGAAGGAGGCATGTTTACGTTTGCAAATCAGCAGCATTTTACAGAAGCAGGGAGAGTAAAGATGATCCAGTGGCCAAGGCGCTAGCCTGTGCCATGAGAGAGATGGGTTCAATCAAAGCTCTGCCACAAACTTTCTGTGTCACCCTGGCCAAGTCACTCAGTCTCTCAGTGCCTCGGGTCCCCAGCCGTACAATGAGAATAGCAGCACTGCCCTGCCTCACAGTTGTTGTGAGGATAAATACACAAAAGACCAGGGAGTGCTCAAAAGCTATGGTGATGGGGGTCAACTAAGTACCTTGGCTGGAGAGATAGCATGAGAGAAATCATCCTGACGTCAATCTAGGGACTGGAACAGAAAACAAAAGATTTAACTTTATATACATTCAGAGGTAGCTAATCACTGCCACAAAATGCTCCCTCAGATTAAATAGCCTCTTTCAACTCTTCATTCCTCTGTAACTGAGGATTTATACAAATCATCTGCTTTACCCAGAACAGTTCTAGGATTTCATGCCCACATGTTTAAAGAACACTTTCATGTGCCTTCCAAAACAGACTCACTGAGGGCATGATCCAAAGGCCACTGACTCAGTGGGAGTCTTTCCATTGACTTGAATCTGCTTTGGATCAGGCCCTAAGAGAACAAATGGAAGGAGGGGAGCAGCTAGCCCATATTGATGATGGCTTTGATAGCACAGCTAACAGGTAACCGTAATCACTCTTGGAAATCCTTAACCAGAGAGATCCGTCTCTCTTAAGGCCGTAAATCTGGTCTATTAGTTATGGCTTCTTGAGATGAGAGTTCTGCCCATACCGAGCTCTTTGGGAGGAAAAAAGGTGTCGTTCTTGAGAAGAGACGCTTTCCCCTGGAGATACTTCTGCACATTTTTATGCCTTTTTAAGGGACCTTGGTGCGACCAGGACTGAGTTTGTTTAAAGGCTCGCAGCAACCAGTTCATGTGAGCTCGAGATCTCAAAGGCTAACCTATTGCAGACACGTTTGAGAATTCTATGTAAGAGGATAGAAATAAGCTCTTTGGGGCAGGGACCATCTTTTTTGTTCTGTGTTTGTACAGCGCCGAGCACCATGGGGGTCCTGGCCCATGACAGGGCCTCCTAGCTATAACCATAATACAAAGACTAAATGCTGGATAATGTTTGTGTAATTGCAGGGTGTACACTCCCCCTGGCTGGGAAGATCCTCCTGAGCCTCAGAACTCCACTACAGCTTAAATCCTGGTATGGATTTCTGTGGGGATTGAACCCGGGTCCTCTAGAGCTAAAAGTACAAGGCACTAATGCCTGAGTTAAGGTTTTAAGCAGATTCAAATCTGTATGGAGTCCACCCACTAGAGGGGGACGAAGAGCCACACTGCATAGGCCTGGGTTCCATGTACAAGTTTTTTGTGACTAGTTATGAAAATACTCAACATACTGTATGATTGATGAACAAAGGAATGTTTATCTGTCACTTGCTGACATAAAATAGGGTCAGAGAGATCCCCCAAATATTTTTCCTTTGGCTGTTTTATATTTCTTTTATGAAATAAAACAATTCAGAGTAAAACATGTATGTCAACATAATCCACAAGCATAATATATCAGAGCGTATTTGATCTTCTTCCACAGACTTTGACCGTTTCGTCTCCAGAGCCCACCACCATTCCTCCACCACTCAGACAGAGACCATCACACTCAGCAAATGTCCATTCAGGATCTGATGAGTGCAAATGAACGTTTGCGAAATGAAATATGGGACCTCAGAGATACGGTTGCCAATCTTGATGCAGAAAACCAGGAGCTAATAAAGGGAAACAAAGATAGTGAAGACCTGAACAGGGGCTTGCAAACCAAGACAGACTATCTTAAACTCATGGTGGAAGAGCTACAGAAAGAGGTGGAGAATGTCAGAGAGATGTTGGAACAAAGAGACGGGAAGATCAAACAATTAGAATTAGAAAACAAGAACTTGGACAGAACCAACAAGCAACTAACCTTGGAAACCTATGAAAGTTCTTGCCAGCTATCTGCTGATGAAGAATATAAATTTGCTCCAGAAATAGACTTTTTAGGAACAAAAAACATAACACAAGAAATCAAAATCTATGTGAAGCATCTAGAAGGCAAACTGGAAGACGCAGAGCAGCAACGTGACGAGGAAAGGCGCTGTTCCTCCCAGTTAAGAGACACATTGACGGAGCTTCTTCAGATCAGGGAGCTTCAGAGGAAGGACATAATACAGCTGAAAGGACAACTGGAAATGGCAATGCAGCAGGCAGCACTTCTGAGAATGGAAAATGAGGACAGGGTCCAGGCTGGCTTATTACTGCAGCAACGAGTTGAAGCCAAACTGGTGGAGAAATCCCTGAACCAGTCTAAGATGAGCAATCTCCTCCATTGGTTCTTGAATCTTGGAAGGCTTTTATTGATATTAGCGCCCTGCTTGGGAATTGGCACAGCTGTGGCTCTATTATACACCTATTTTGTCAACAACTATTTCATATCGGACTCTCTTCTACTATTGTTTAGTGAGCATGACATCAATATGATTGTAGAGATCCTATCTCGACACCTTACCTGGAAAAACGATGGCCCCTTCCCATTTTAAAACCAGCTGCACAGCTTCTGCTTGGCTTTTCAGGTCATCTTAATTAACTCTTCTTCGGAACGGATGAGTTCAGCTCAACATGACAAAGTATACCTCTTTAAAATAAAATATTCTAGATTGGTTGTCGTCTGGTTCGCCCTCATCCACCATTTTGCTGACATGCTCAAATAATTCTATTAGACCAGGGAGGTGCGATTTTCCTTTACAGAAGACAGGCTGATCTGTCCCATCATACTACATTCATCTAGGTTTTTTATAATTCACTTCCTGGTTCTGAAGTGAAACACACTGGGCTGTAATTCTCAGGGTCACGCCTCGCACCTTTTTGAAGGATAGGGAGATCTGTCGCCCTCCAGTTCTCCCATGTAATCATTGATTTTAATGAGATTGCATATTTTCGTTAGCAGCTTAGTGACTTCATTCTGTCAGGATCCCTGGGTTAAGACCAGCTGCCCTTCCCCACTGCCGTGAGGGGGGGAAGTCATAATGTTTATTATTTGTATAACTAATCAAGATCAAATCCCCTGGTGCTTGGCACTGTCTAAACCCAGAGCAAGGCACAGGAGAACTTGCAGTCTAAGGGTATGCTGTCACCAGGTCTGGAGGTATAATTTCCATCTTGGCTACACCTATCCATACTAGCTACGATAGAGCTAGTGCACTAAAAATAGAGGTGCAGCCATGTTGGACCGAGTGGCAGGACAGGCTAGATGCCTGACTATGTACTTAGGGCTTCAGCTGGGATGATAGTTGGAGTAGGTAGTAATCTGCACGCTGCAGTGGCCATGCTGTTATTTTTAGCGCACTAGCTCAAGCAGAGCTTGCATAGGTATGTCTTCAGCGCCAGTGTAGAGATGCCCTAAACGGACAATACGAAGGGAGTATTATTTCCATTTCACGGAGCAGGAACTGAGGCACAAGGTAGATTAAGTGACTTGCCCAGGTCACGCAAGGAGACTGTGTCAGAGTCAGGAACTGAACCAGATCCCCTCAGTCCCAGCCTACTGCCATGACCACATGGGATTCTTCCTCCCAAGAAGTAATGAGGTTATTTATTTATTTTTACGGTTGGTGGAAGGAAGATGGATGCTGGCTCCACTCCACTCATACGCATGTCCAGTGCCCAAGCCACCAGATAATCTTTAGTGCAATATATTCATAAGCCCTGGAGAAGGTCTATACCAGAACTGTGAATAACAGTCCTTCGTGGGCTTTGTGGGCAGTTCACACACTGTGGGCAAGGGGATCGAGGCTCTCAGCGAGTTATTTTTAACCGATTGGAAAACCCTAGCGCTCTCCAACTGCACATCCGGTTCTGGATTGGGGGGTGATCCTGGGACTAGAGGTATTTATTTCAGGCTCCAGGTAAAGCTACCCTGTCAACCTGACATTTGCATATTGCATGCTCATAAACTGTAGTAAAGCATGGGAGTAGCAGGGGCAAAATTTGTCCCTGGATCTGTGTAATAATACTACTTATAATGATGATTCCCTCATACCATCATATTCTGCACACTTCCATTCCCATTCATTGGCATGGCCAGCTGCACACATGTTGCAAAAGACAAATCCCTCCAGTATCTGCTCCAAGGCACAACTCACGCAGGACGGGGATACCCAGCCAGTTTGGTGGTTGATCCCTGTGCTCATTTGTCAGCCGTGTCCATGCCCGACGCAGTGGCAAGTTGCTACAGGGGGGAACAGAGGAACTATAGACCAGTCAGCCTGACTTCGATACCTGGGAAGCTACTAGAGCAGTGGTCCCTAAACTAGGGGGCATGGAGGCAGGGCCGGCTTTAGGCCGATTCCCCCAATTCCCCCGAATTGGGCCCCGCGCTCTGCGTCTCTCCCGGAAGCAGCTGCTGCTGCTGCTATGGCAAGGAGAGACGCTGACGCTGGCCGGCAGAGGGCTGAGGCAGAGGCAGCGGTGCTGTTGGAGGGGAGGAGGGGGGAGGGAGGAGAAGGCACACATGTGCTTCGCCCTCCCCTCCCCTGGCACACATCACCTGGAGGAGACTCCGAGGGGGGCTTCCGGTCTGGTGGGAGACAGGATCACTCACCTGAGCAGCTGCTGGGGCTTCGGACGGTGGTGAGTGTTTGACCCCGTGATTCCCTGTAGGTTTGTAATATTGGGTCGGTTTTGTGTTTTTCGGTGGTGTTGCTGTTTGAGGGTGAGTTTGTGCGCCTGTGTGTCTGTTGTTTGTACCCTGGAGAAACCTCAGTGTGAAAACTAGATTTGATCATTTCTCCATTTTTAAGTGGTGTGGGTTTTTTTCAGTCATCCCTGCCGGGGCCCCGTCGAAACTGTTCGAATTGGGCCCCGCACTCCCTAAAGCCGGCCCTGCATGGAGGAACATTGGGGCTGGGTGGGAAGGAAGCTCCACCCAGCCCCACTCCACCCCCAGCTGTGCTCCAACCCTGGCTCCCAGCTCTGCACCCCACCCCACCTCATCCAGCTGGGGCCCCACTTCCAGTCCTGGCCCTGTCCCCAGCTGCGGCCCTAGCCTCAGGCCTCTTACCCCTGTGCGCATTCCCCTTCCCCCCCCCCCCCCCCCAGGGGCCACTGCCCCCCTCCCGGCCCCCCCTCTTGGCCCTGGCTCCTGAGGGGAGGGGACGCAGACAGAGGTAAGGGGGGGGGGCAATGTATAACATTCAACGAATACCTGGAGGATGAAGGGATAATCACTAGCAGTCAGCATTGATTGACTAAGAACAAATCATGCCAAACCAGCTTGATTTCCTTCTTTGACAGGGTAACTGGTTTGGTGGATAGGGGGAAGGGGGTAGTCAGNAGCACTGATTGACTAAGAACAAATCATGCCAAACCAGCTTGATTTCCTTCTTTGACAGGGTAACTGGTTTGGTGGATGGGGGAAGGGGGTAGTCAGAATATACCTGGACTTCAGCAAGGCTTCTGACACAGTCCCACATGACATTCTGAGGAGTAAGCTGGAAAAATGCAGGCTCGGCAGAAATACTGTTAAGTGGATACATAATTGGTTGAACAGCCACAAAGAGTAACTATTCATGGAATGATGTCGGATTGGAGGGAGGTCTCACGTGGGGTTCCACAGGGATCTGTTCTGGGGCCAGTGTTGTTTAACATCTTGATTAATGACCTGGATGTAGGAATAGAGAACATGCTGATCAACGTTGCAGATGACACAAAGCTGAGGGGGTGAGGGGTGTTGCCAACACTTTGGAGGATAGAGCTAAAATTCAGAGGGGTCTTGATAAATTAGAGAACTGGGCTATAGACAACAAAATGAAATTCAACAAAGACAAGTGTAAGGTGCTACGCTTAGGGAAGAAAAACCAAATGCACCAATACAGAATGGGGGGGAACTGGCTTGGCAGCAGCACTGCTGAGAAGGATCTGGGAGTAGTGGTGGATCACAACCTCAACATGAGTCATGTTGCAAAAAAAAGCCAATGCAAATACAATTTTAAGGTTGCATTAACAGATGCATAGCACGGAAGTCACAGTGCTGCTCTTCTCAGCACTGGTTAGGCCTCAGCTGGAGAACTGTGTCCAATTTTGGTCACCAATTAGGGTGACCAGACAGCAAGTGTGAAAAATCAGGAGGGGGTGGGGGGGTAATAGGAGCCTATATATGAAAAAGACCCAAAAATGAGGATTGTCCCTATACAATCAGGACATCTGGTCACCCTATCAACAATGCGTAGAAAGGATGTAGAGAAACTAGAAAGGATCCAGAGGTGAGCAACAAAGAGGATCAAAGGGATGAAATGCAAGCCATATGAGCATAGGCTGAAGGAACTGGGTATGTTTAGTCTGGAAAAGAGGAGATTAAGGGGGAACATGATAGCGGTCTTCAAATACTTAGAAGACTGCCATGGGAAAAACGTTATTCTCTTTTGCCACAGAGGGCAGGACAAGAGGCAATGGGTTCAAACTACGGCCCAGCGGATTTAGATTAAATCTTAGGAAAAACTTCCTAACTGTAAGAACAGAAGGACAATGGCACAGACACCTAGGGAGGTCGTGGAAGCTCCTTCACTGAAGGTTTTCAAAAGGAGGCTGGAGCCATCTGTCTTGGATGGTTTAGAGCCAACAAATCCTGCCTCTTGGCCGGGGGTTAGACTAGACGACCACTGTGGTCCCTTCTCACCCTAGGGTTCTATGATTCTCCGCCACAAGGTGCCAGCTCTGTTCTTTCTCCCAGGGTCATTTTTCTTCATCCCTTTCACCCAAGTATCCCTCTGTGTCCCCCAATAACTTGTGTTTAGGAAGCATCTCACACACACACAAACACACACCCCTTTGGGGATAATGATACTTCCTTTCTTCCTTTAATTGTTCGTCATGTCTACTTAGATTGGAAGACTTTTGGGGAAGGACCGTGTCTCCCTATGTATTTATACAGTGCCTACTCCAATGGGGGTTCAAACTCTATAATATAAACAGAAAATAATAATACTCTCTGTCAAATATGCATTCACACTCAAATACACGTTCGTGTCTGAAGACTGGAGTCTGAATGAGTCATCTGGTTCTGTAGAATGCCATTGTTTGCATTTCAGAAATTAACGGTCTGGTCCAAAATGTGGAAAACCAAATCATCCTTGTAATAAAAGTGAAACCTTTCTGAATTTATTGTCTTGCAGATTTATTGAACACTAGGAAAGACAATCCCCAAGTCTGTTGTTATCTCTTCCCAGCGGCTCTCAGATGGCTATGGTGACCCTTAATCTCGGTTAATCAGTGCCAGCCCGTCTCCTCAGATGAGGCCCTAATCATTGTGCAATGCTCTTTGACTGCTACACTATCAGTTGGCTCCAGCTGGATCGCCCTACGCAAAAAGCCACATCTCAGGGGATCTGAGTGTGGTGACTCCCTGCCCTGTCTGCTGTGGAGATTAGGAGCTTTTCAGCTTTGTACTTTAAAAACGATCTATGTGCAAATAGGATGGATTGGTCAGAGAGCTAATGCATGCGCATGTGAAATGAATTACCTTGGGGCGCAGGCAGGGCCAAAACCTCATGATGCAGAGCGGACAATTAGTTTATTTCATATTGGACTAGATAAAGCACCCCAAGCAGCCAGCCAGGAACAGCCCAAACCACAACGAGGGGACAGAGGTTAAGATTGAAAAGGGAATGGCTGGCAGAAGAATGGGAGGACCGGGGAAGCGAGTTGCCTAATATTATTACAAATCATTTACATCAGGCTGTAAGTTCACACTGCGTTTCACAGCGTGAGATCAGGGATGGGAAGCATGACACAGGCTCGGCCTTGTACGGCGCTGACCACTCAATTCCTGCTAAAGCAGAGCGCTGCACAGCTGGGTGCTATTCCTGGAGGTTCTCTTATGAAGCAGCAGGGGTGACCCAAGTCGGATGCAGATCTGATTGACCTGCAGTGGAAGCTGAGAGTGCCCAACGCATTGCAGGATCAAGCCCCATGTGAGCCAAGTCTGAGCATTATTCTTCCCCGGAAGCGTTTCCAGCATACCAAGGCGTGCATCAGCAGGCGACAGCTGCATCGCCTGAGGGCACAATGGAGCACAAATGATGCTTAAAGTGGATCAAAACAGCTGGGTGAGCTCACCGGTGTGGGTAGCCCTGAGTTCTCATCCCAGCACTGCCATTAACCCTGGAAATCTCTGTGCCTCTGTTTTCCCCTCCTATCCCTTGTCTGCACTTTGGGGCAGGCTCTCCCCTGCACACCATGTTTTTAATAGAGTTTATGGCCAGAAGGGACCATTAGATCCTCTAGTCCAGGGGTTCTCAAACTGTGGGTTGGGACCCTGTTTTAATGGGGTCACCAGGTCCCAAGGGCTTCAGCCCTGAGTGGTGGGGCTCAGGCTTCAGCTTCAGCCCTGGGTGGCAGGGCTTAGTTTACAGGCCCCCCTCCCTCCCCCCCAGTAAGGCATTTCCGCCAGCCCTCAAATCATTTGTCTGTTTCTTTTCTGCCCCTGCTCCAATTTCCAGGTGTGGACAGCAGAACTCGGAGCTTCTAAGGCCAGATGGGACCACTGTGATCATCTGGTCTGTATCGCACAAGCCATGGAACTTCTCCAGAATAATTCCTAGAGCATATCTAGGAGTAACTAGATGCACCAATTCCAGAGCCCAAATCATCTCTTTCCTCCTACTCCCCTGTTTATATATCCCAGGATGGCAACAGTCCTGTTTGCCACAGCCTCACACTGGGAGCTCATGTTCAGTTGCTTGTCCACTCTGACAACTAAATTCTTTTCAGAGTGTCACTGCTTTCCAAAATACAGTCCCCCATTCAGTAGGTATGGCCTGCACTCCTTTTCCCTAAATGTATAACTTTGCTTTCTGCTGTATTAAAAGTGCATTTTGTTTGAATGGACCCAGGTTAGCAAGTGATCCAGATAACTCGGTTTGCCTGCCCTGTCCTCATTATTCAGCACTCCACCAATGATTGTCTCCTCTGCAAATTTTATCAGCAGTGATTTTATATTTACTTCAGGATCATTGATGAATTGCACCGGGCCTGCAGAACCCCACCAGAAACGCCCCATTCAATGATGATTCCTCATTGACAACTACAGTTAGCCGGTTCTTAATCCATTTATGTGCTTCATTGATGTTGTATAGTGTTATGACGAAGTGGGGATTTTCCCTTGTTATGTTGTATGTCAGTCTTACTGTTTTGCATGAATGCTGTGTGTGCCTCAGTATTGCACGAATGTCTAGGTGGTGAGAATAAGCGTGTGTGACGTTTATGGGGGTTGCTCCAGCTGCCTGCATAGATGCTATGGCTGCCCCTTTGTAACCTGAGACCCAGGAGGGGGATTCAACCAGGTGACTCTTGGCCGGGAAGCGAGACAAAGGCTGGAGGAGGAGCAATGGGCAGGGCAGGGGCCAGGCAGCTGGAAGTGAATCAGTCTCGGCTGGCTTGGGGCTCAGGGGGAGGACCAGAGCCCTGACTCTGGGCTCCCCTACTCCCAAGATGGACTTGGCTGAAAGTCACTGATTTCTGTGCTAACAACTTCTGCTCTACGCTGTGTTCCTGTCGACTAATAAACCTTCAGTTTTACCGGCTGGCTGAGAGTCACTGCTGACTGGGGAGTTGGGGTGCAGGGCCCTTTGGCTTCTTCAGGAGCCCCGCCTGAGCGGACTCACCACGGGAAGCGTACAATGTGGAAGGGGATGCTGAATGCTCCGAGGTCAGACCCAGGAAGGTCAAAGCTGTGTAAGCTTCTTGGCCTGGAGACAGTATGCTCAGAGAGAGGAGGCTCCCCCAGAGTCCTGACTGGCTTCGTAGGGAGTAGTTCCAGAGCATCACCCCGGTGACTCCGTGACAAGTGTTATTGGGATTTTTTTTTTTTAATTAGAATGTTTGTGCAGTACCAAGTCAAATGCAGTACAAAAATTTAAGTATACTATCTCTGGGCAGTGACCTTTATCAAGCAAACTTGTCAAACAAACCTGATTTCACTCTTTGATGAGATTACGAGACCTATTTTCCATAAAACCATGTTGACTGCCACTAATTATTTTCCTAACCTTTAATTCTTTATCAGTTAAATTCTATATCAGCTTTTCCATTATTTTATCCAGGACTGATATCTGGCTACCCAGCCTACAGTTCCAGGCTTGCCTTTTTTGAATATTGATGCAACAGTGACACTCTCCCAATCTTCTGGAATTTACCCAGCATTCCAAATTTTATAAAAAATAGTAACAGCAGGCCAGAGATCTCCTCAGCCAGCTCTTTTAGAAGTCTTGCAAGTTATCCCTACCTGCTGATTTAAAAATGTAGATATTTAACATCCTCCTTGATTACTAATGGACTGGAAAGTACTTCATCATCCTCATATATTATAAGTATATCATTTTGTTTCTTTGCAAATACTGAACAGAAATATTTATCAAACACTTTGGCCTTTTCTGCATCATTATTAACAATATTACCATTCTATCTAGTTATGGGCCTATACCATTGCTAGAATTTCTTTGTTTGCAGTATACTTAAAGTCCTTCTTATTATCCTTAGTCCTGTCAAGCTTTGGATTTTTCCTTGATGTCTTTAGCTTCCCTTATCAATTTTCTGCACTTCATAATTTTAATTTATATCACTTTCTATTTTCCCCCTTTTTTAAATTTTGCTTTTTTATTTGTAATTGCTGCCATCACTTCATTACTGAATCAGGAAGATATTTTAGCCAAAGTTGTCCGCTTTCTAAATTGTGAAATCGTGTCTCTTGGTCATCTAATAAACTCTTTTTTAAGAACTGCCATTTTCATATTTTTCCATCTAAATTCTTCCTGCTAATCTGTTTCTGTCCAGCCCTAAGTACAGTGAGGCCCCAATCTCAGTTGTTGGAGACAGATTATGGTTAAGAAAAGAGGAAGCAGAGAGGGATAGCTGCACCTCTGTCTCTCTCCTGATCTCTCTGAGTGCATCTCCTCAGGTGTCAAGCCTTGTGCCTTTACCTCTCCTAGGGTGGAATTCTGCAATTCTCCCACTCTCAGTTCCTGGCTACAGCACCTTGTGCACAACCATGCTTCCCCAGCAGGCCTGACTGGGTTCGGCTCTTGCAAGTCTTTCCTTCAGAAGCTTGTGACCAGTGGGGAAGACAGGGACCCAAACAGCATTTTAAAAACAAAGTATTGTTTAATCTCAAGAGTGGGAACAAACTATGATAAGAGAAACAGGTTTTTAACATAATAAAAGGTCTGCACGCATCTCTATTTTACCTAGAGGCTTAGGGAGGCCTAGCTTATCCCAAATACCTCCACCTTTGGGGACTGTCTGCTCCCCTGCAGTCCTTTTCTCACCTCTCCCCTGCTTTCTCAGGGGCTGTTTTTATCCACCCCAAAGCTCTTTCTTCCAGCTTCCCACCCCTGCCTCCCTGTGCTAAACCAGCCTGTGGAACTCAGCAAGGTCAGAGGTAAAACTTCAAAGCATTCGACAGGCTCTGCAGCTATTGCCACCTACCTTTGCTCGAATTAACCCCTTGTAATCCTATAGCAAACACCCCAGTGACAATCATACAAACAGATGGGCATAATTTATATTCATAAAATATTACAGGCAGTTCCCATGTCCTTCAGAAGGACAACCAGCTGGGACACCAAAGCTCTTTTAAAAATGCCCAGACACAGAAAGGTTTGGGTCAAACAACATGTTGCGTTCAACCCGAAATGGCCTTCTCTGATTGACCAGACTTTTCAGATTTGGTTCTTTTTAATTTTGGGGGACTGCCAGCAAACAGGAAAAAGCAGTTCTTTGGCCCGGCTGTAGGCGTTTAGTCACATCTGGGCAAAGCCTCAGTACAAAAACAGCAAAGAATCCTGGGGCACCTTATAGACTAACAGAGGTTTTGCAGCATGAGCTTTCGTGGGTGAATACCCACTTCTTCGGATGCACCCACGAAAGCTCATGCTGCAAAACGTCTGTTAGTCTATAAGGTGCCACAGGATTCTTTGCTGCTTTTACAGATCCAGACTAACACGGCTACCCCTCTGATACTTAGTACAAAAACACTTCACTCTTCAGCTGAAGCTTGCTGATTCACGAAGGACGAGTGACTTGACCGTGCCCTTCCACGCCACATTTAAAGAGTGCAATCCCTTAAAGCCACCAACATTAGCTCACCGGGGGTGTGTGCACACCGCATCTAGGAAACAGCCTCCTCCCCACTCCTAGGTTTCAGAGCCGGAGTCACAACATCCATACAGATATTTTTAAGTGCACTGGCAGCAGCCCCTTATGGATCCGGGCTGGCAGACTGGCAGTGTAGACATCCCCTATGGGGCTGGATTCTGACTCTTACGCCAGGATCAGATCAGAATCTGGCTTTGCAGGCTCTACGCCAGTCTAGGGAATGGTACTCTCAACACACTCATGTGCTGCTCCACCAATAGATGTTTGACCTTCAGCACAGGGATGGTCACCAGAACAGGGAAACAATCAAAGATACCTTCAAGGGAAAGTAAAAGTTAACGCAAACATTTATTTCTAAAAAAGGAAAGAAGTTTAAAAAACGGCAGCATTGACAGTGCTCACAGCATTACAAAATACAGGCAAGTTTCTGCTGTACAACAATATGTACCAATATCAGACTGAGAACATCTTACCTTAGTGCCCTCTGGCTTCAACGCCACCACCATGTTACATCTACTGCACCACAACACACATGAAACAAGCCCTGGGGACGGGGGGTATGATGCTGCACTGAATGTTTTACACAAAAGCTACGCTTCCTGGGGTGTATTTCTACTGAGCTGAAGGGTGAAGCAGAATGAGGAACTTGCAGAACACATCAGGAGAGAGTGAGAATCAAAGTGAGGGATGAAGTTACTTTACAAGGCACTGGTGAGACCTCGTTTAGAAGACCATGATTCCCTTTCGGATGTTGTTGCTCCAGGGTGAGACACGATGTGGAGCATCCAGTATGAGTCTTGATATGAAGACTCTTTACGAGCATCAAAACACAAAGGTCTTGCATGTAAATTCTTAACAAGAAGCTAATAAGCTGTTTGCAAAACTGTAGTCCTGTATTGAAGAGAACTGTAGGCAATAAGAATGTGGGGTCAGAACCATCCCCCTCGTAGAGTCCAATGACGCAAGATGCTGAGCACTCTTCATTTACATGATCTTCAGTGCCCAATAGCCCCTTGTGGGGTCGGTCTCACTCTTTCTCTCTTTCACACACACGCACACACACGCACGCGCACACATGCACACACACACGGCGGCTTGCACTCCTTTGCTAGGTGTAAAGGTTGCTTTGTATATGAGTAAGCGAAACCCTGGGAAGGCTGGAGGGATTGATTCATGAGGAAAGGGTCAGCGAATTAAATCCGTACCTCCTGGCCAAATGACAATGGGGTGGGAGGTGGAAACAGAGAAGGAGGACAGCAGCCCATATGTATTTGAAGGGGGCTTAACACTAAGGAGGGAAGTGGATTGTTTAAGATACAAAGAGGCAGAAATAGGAGTCATGTGATCAGATGGGAGAAATTCTACCATCTGCGTTATGCAGGAGGCTATATGATCATAACGGTCCCTTCTAGTCTTAAAAGTTTTACTGATAAAAGTGCTAATGTAGATATAGCCTTAGTCTGTTGCGTAGATTTTGTCGGTCAGGGGCGTGAAAAAAATCACACCCCTGACTGACAAAAGTTTCACCGACAGACGCACCGGTGTGGACAGCGCTACGTCGGGGGGAGACGCTCTCCTGCCAACATAGCTACTGCCACTCGTTAGGGGTGGTTTAATTATGCCAATGGAAGAGCTCTTTCCTGCCGGCATAAAGTGGCTACACACGAGACCTTACAGCGGCAATGCTGTACCGCTGTAAGGTAGGGTAGACATAGCCTCAGACTTGGTCCATACATGAATTTGGTCCTGATTTAACTGTTTCAGTTAGGGGTGCGACTTCCTACTGAAATAGTTCTACCAGTACAACTCCTAGGGTGGACGCAGTTATGTCAGTATAACTTACTCCTCTTTCCTTCAGCAATAAGCGATCCTGGTATCAGTATGCCGGTATAACTGCATCCACACTAAAGGGGATGTGTCACGTTAGCTATACTGAAATACTTAGGAAGGTACAATGTGTGTGTAGACAAGCAATACAGAAAATTCTAGGGTGAAAATATACCAGTCGTGGAGACTGTGGATGAGACTCCAATGATGGGGCCTCTACTCTTTCCCTCAAGAGTCACTGACTGTACAAAAGCACCAGAGAACAGGTTTCCCTCGCACTCAGGCCAGGCAAGAGCCCAAACAATTTACACCTAATCAGTCTTTCCCATTTCTAATGAGACTAGGAGACTGATTTGCAGACTTTTCCCTCACCAGAGAGGCGTGGCTGCCATGGTTTACAGCTAATCTTGATTATTAAAAAAACCTTTGTGAAGAAAGGCTACTGAGGCCTCTCTTTTTTTTCTGGAGGAAAGGTTACGAGGTCAGCTAATGGGCACAATGAAAAGAGTGGAGAAATTTGACAAGGCAAATCCAGGTAAACAATTCTGCAATGAGGGTCCTAGAAGAAGCTAGAAGTATCCGAGCACCTCCTCAGAGCCACCACACACTAATGACTGGGGGAAACAGTCAGGGTGAGGGAGGGGAAGAAATGTAGGACTGTAACAGAACATGTGTCCTCTGTGAACAGAGGACGATCAGAGCTAGCTCATTCAGGCTAGGCAAGGTCAGCACTGTACCCCCATCCGAGGCTGACTTTACCCTAGCTACCTGGTGGTAAACACTACCGAGCCTTGTCTCCACTAGGACTTTACAGGAGGATAGCACACGCGAGTCAACCTGCTGTAAAAATACACCTCTTTTTGGCAGGCTCAAGGAACAAAGACTAGCAAAGAAGCAAGCAGTGCCTCTAAGTTCAATCACTCAGCTGGGTAGGGGAGAGAAAATTAAGGCTACAGTAAAATGCAAGGACATGGAATTCAAGTACACTCATCCGGGACAGGGTTCCTAGACCTTCTGGCACTGTCCAGCCTTAGTTTTAATCCAAACGCCAACACACCCACCCTAGCACTAACCTTGAGGGCAAAGAAAAGAAACTGCTTTTCACAGTCTGCAGTCATCTGGAAGCAAGTCATCCACCACCTCCCCTACCTTCAAAACCCTCCCTTGGATGGTCTTGGGATCATTTAGCTTTGTCTTCCTGCTACGACCTGTGTGAAGCGGATTAGCAATCTCAGGCCTGGTTCATAGGCATCCACATCAGATACCTCATTGGGGATGCCAGCAGGCAGCGCTGAACGAGCATGGAGAACAAACTACACTCTTACTCCCACGAGGTACCCTCCAGGGCACAGTTCCTGGTTCAGCCACAATGTAAAAGGAAGGCTGGCCTGAGGGTTAACATGCCAGGTTAGGCTACAGAAGAAGAGGGTTCAATTCCCACAGCTCTGCCACAGATTCCCTGTGTGATCCTGGGCAAGTCACTTACTCTGTGCCTCAGTTTTCCATCAATAAAATGGGGAGAATGTTTGGAAGCTCTCTGGGACAGGAACTATCTCTTCCTACGTTATGCAGCACTTAGAATCATAGAATATCAGGGTTGGAAGGGACCTCAGGAGGTCATCTAGTCCAACCCCCTGCTCAAAGCAGGACCAATCCCCAACTTAGCACAATAGGGCCCTGATCTTAAGACTCTAGGTGCTACTGTAATACAAAACAACCACAACATTAGAGAGGACACTTGCCCTGTCACTGCCCATGCTCTACCTGTTCTGGACAGAACCAGGAGACTTAACCTCTGCCTTGCCAGCCCAGCACCGCTTACTAGCAACACATTCCTCCACTTTAAAAGCTGTCTTCAGGTTTCATAGTCACTGGAGACCACAGAAGTAATTGTGCAGGTGAGGGCACCACAAGAATGGGAAGGAAAGGGCAAATGGTACCAAAAATTAACAAGCCCATTTCCGCCAACCTGCTATTGAGGGCAAGCGAGACCACTCAGTTCCAAGCTGGTGAAATGAAGATGCAGTCTCTCTCCTTGGTAGGATGACGACTAATGGGAATAATGAGATTGTGACTTTTTCCTTGATAATCAGCACAAATGGAAAAGTTGCGGGGGGGGGAGGGGGGCAGAGCAGAGGAGTCCTTTCCAGAGCTAGAAATAGCCTATGGGCCCATTTTATTGTATCACAGTAAATCTTGTAAGGGCACTGACATGACTTAGTATTTACCTAGCACTCGAGCAAGTCAGGTATTTCTCAATAGGCCACAGAGCCTAAGCAGGGCCGGCTCCAGGCACCAGCTTAACAAGCAGGTGCTTGGGGCGGCCACGCCGGAGAGGGGCGGCACGTCCAGGTATTCGGCGGCAATTCGGCGGAGGGTCCCTCACTCCCGCTCGGAGCGAAGGACCTCCCGCCGCATTGCCGCCGCAGATCGCGATCGCGGCTTTTGGGGGGGCGGGGGGCTGCCTGGGGCGGCAAAATCCCTGGNGCTCGGAGCGAAGGACCTCCCGCCGAATTGCTGCCGCAGATCGCGATCGCGGCTTTTGGGGTGGGGTGGGGGGGCTGCCTGGGGCGGCAAAAACCCTGAAGCCGGCGCTGAGCCTAAGGAATAAACATCAGCTTTGTCAAATTAAAACAAATAAAGTCTGTAGAAGAATTTTCATCATCACTGTGAGGGGGCAGGGATGGTTAAAGACTCTTCAAATATTTTATCCCATCCCACGTTACATTGTTTGTGAAGACACTGAGCTGTTGGGGATTTGAAGGGTAGGGAGAGAAGACAAGGCTCAGGAACAATAAGAACCCCCTGAGCCTTCAAACACATAGATGGTCTCTGAGGTTTTGAAATGTTAAAAAATAGAAGGTTTTTAAGCTTCCAGCTCTGGAGTGAGAAGCCAGAGGAAACTCACGAAAGACGCTAGGTCCACAAGATTTCCAGCCCAATATTACAAGCAGCTGAAAACTGTGATCCAGTTGCCTGTCACTATTAAAGGGGACCTACCTCTGAACGATTATGTGGTCCATTTATGGCCTCCTTACATAGGGGCGTTCAAACCCAACCAGGGGCATGCTGGAAGTGGGTTTAGGTCATGTGACACAAAGTACCTTGGAGTTTCTAAGAGGCACAAGTCAGAGACCCAGCACAGAGTTTGGGAGCCACTGTAAGTCCTAACCCCATTGGACAATGCTGACCCCTTGATGGGCCAATCAGAAACCATCCATTCCAGCTGTGGGTTAAGGACATGACCTGAAAGCGTAGTTCTTCTCTGAAGAAGCGGCATCCCGGGGCGCCGTGATTATTGTCTCTCAGGAACTCTGCATCACGTCTCCTAAGTTAACAAGTGAAAAGATCTTTTTTCTAATTACCAGCTCAACCTAGAATCTAAGCCGAGCTGTGTTCCACTACCTGCCGTGCTTCAGTTCTTCACACCGCTCCTCCCACGGGAGGGAGCACAGCACCAGGCAACCTAAGGCATGAGTGGGGTGGGGACCCCAGGCGAGAACAACAGTTTCTGACAGGTTGGCTCAACCCAGAGCTGGAACAAAAGATTTAAGCTTTTTTTTTTTTTTTTTTTTTTTTAGTAGAAGATTTTGTCAGGGGCCCAGCTGAGAATTCTTCCGGAGGTATCTAGTCCAAAGTCAGGCCCAGATGCCCAAAGTCAATGGGACCGAATGTCAGCGTGTAAACTCTGCATGCATGATGGCTGCTCTCTTGGCTGACTTAAGGAATGGAACCAGGGCCCTCCACAGCTAAAAAAGACAAATCTCTACAACTTGAGCTAAGAGCCAGGCTCGCTAGCCGGGGCTGTAATGCACTCATACCCAGTTCGGCGGAGGGTCCCTCACTCCCGCTCGGAGATTTAAGCTCCCGCCCCCAAAATGCCGCCCCCGACAGCGGCGGCGGAAGGTCCCGCCCCCAAAATTCCGCTGACGACCGGGGCGCAGGCGCCCCCCAAATAGTAGTGCCCTAGGCGACCGCCTAGGTCGCCTAATGGGTTGCGCCGGCCCTGCTCATACCCTTTGTGGATTGGAAACAGAGGGAAACATAACACACCTTGACCAGTGGGTAAGGATACAATTCCATCACAGAGGTCATGGATTCCGGGACAACTGGAACCGTGGGCTGGTGGTCAGCCCCAGGGGCTGCCGGAACAGCTGAGCAGCGGTCCCTGGCCCGCCAGAGCAGCAGGCAGAGTTGGATCAGCCCTTCTGGGTCAGCCCCTGACACAGAAGCAGCAGCGAGGCTGAGCAGCTGCAAGCCCCAGCAGCACTCTGTTTGTCCCCACTCCCCTCCAGGTGTTTTTAGGAAAAATCAGGGAGAGCTCACGGGCTTCCGTGAATGTTTGTTTATTGTCCCTGACTTTTACTAAAAATACCCATGACAGAATCTTAACCTTACCACTGGGTTGCATGTGCAGACATCTCTGCAGGATCAAGGCCTCAGGTTGTAATGAACTGGGAAACTGGAATCTATAGTGAAACCTTTCTTGTCTTAAGCAGATACCTGGTAGGGCTGAGCTGATTAAAGGTCATTAAATAGAATCGGACGCCTTTCAGATACTTGAAACTACTTAAGACTGGCCCATGAGAATTTTGGGGATTTTGAAATGTTTTCCCCCATCCCAAATTGGGATAGAAAAAAAGGCAAAAAATCTCAAAAATTTCCATAAATTGAAAAATAATCATAATAAAAATAAAATAAAACCAGTTCAGGGCATTTTAACTGTTTCTATAATTTCAAAATGTTTTCAGGCGCCCCCCAGTGTGTGTGTGTGTGTGTGTATGCGTGTGTGTGTAAACTGACTAAAATTTACAAGCAAAAATTCACTTAGTCTTGAACAACTGGAACATTCCTTTTTTTAAACCGAAAGTGTTCAGAGTTGGAGCTCTGTCGAATCAGACGCCGTTTTGCCAACGGTTTTGGTTGGGACAAAAAAAAAAAAAATGTTTTGTCAGAAAATTGCTGACGACCTTTACTTGAGACCTACTGGTCTTAGCGCAGTGTTCCCTGCCCCGTATGTTACGCACTGCCCACATCCCTCCTCCCCCAGCACAAAGCAGCATTCACCTCCACCAAAACAATGACAGCAATTACTTAATATTTGCAGTCGCGACTCCCCTCACCCCCACCTTCCTTCCAGCTGGTGCCTCACAGCCACAGCATGCCTGCACTGGTCACTTGACGTTGCTCTTCCACATAGACTGGCACATAACAGTAATGAACAGGACAGAGGGTCATTTTTTTGGCACTGAGGGTAACTGCCTTCTCCAGGGGGATTCTTCCTGGGGAGGGGAAGGAGCGGCAGGGTCATCTGCTCACGCGCTGGAGAACGGTAACGCAGCCGTGGTAACTGGTGCAACGTTGGAGTGGGGGCTGCTGTACCACGTTCCCCGTCACTGGGTCAAAGGTGAAAGCTTTGTCCGTGCCTTCCCCGTTCTCATCCCGGCCGCCCAGGATGTAGATCTTCCCACCGCACACCGTCACCCCACAGCTCTCCTGCAGGCAGAGGGGAGGAAAGGAAGAAGAGGTGAGGGCATCTCTCCCAGCTTCGTACAACAAGGCTCAAAGGGGAGGTTTAACCAGGAACGAAGTGGGGATCATGCTCTGGTCTCAACTGACTCCGCTCGGACCTGTCTAGCTGCGAGATCACGCATCTAGCAGGGAGGGAAAGAGGGGTAAGCAGAAAACAAGAGGCCTGGGGCCTGGATATTGTGAGCCCCTGGGGGTCAAGAGGGCTGTTTCTGGGCGGTGCTTTTGGATTTTTATGAACATCTAGAGAGAGCAGACACGGGAGGTCCTGCCTGAACCGAGCGATGTGATCTTTTCTGTTCTATACTGTGCTTCTCAGAACTAGCAGATGCTCACAAGAGGCACAATAAGGCAGGTCCGTCATCTCCGTGGGAAAATTCACTGCACTTCGGGCTTACTCATGCAAGCTGCTGAGTAGAGCTGGTTGAAAAAAGTCAACAGGGTTTTGGTTTGTTTGAATAGAAATACATATTTTTTTAAATTTCTTACCGCATTTTCAACAATAAGAAATCCGACTTTTTTATGTATTGATTTTAAATGAAAAAAAATCAGGTTTTTCTTTTTTTTCCCAAATGAAAAAGAAATCTGAATTTTTCTTTTTTTCAAAACCCAATTTTTTTTACCGCAACCTACATAGTTATACCAAAAACAAAATTTCCCTTCCCCCCATTTGAAAATCAGAAAATGTTTACCAACATGAAAATTTTCATTCTAGATGAAAAAGCCATTTTTCATTTAAAAATAAAATATATGTATTGCCAAAACATTTCAGCTAGCTCTGGTGTGGAGCAGTGACTATTTACATGCTTGAATTTAAGTACGTACTTAAGTGCTTTTACTGGATTAGGGTCAGAGCTCTTAGCACCTTGCCTTTAAACTTCTGCAAAGATTCTCATGTTCACAGAGGATATTCTAGAGAATGAGGTGACGTTCAGAGCCTCGTACTGAAATTTCTCCTTACCAGAGGTCCTGGGAGAGTGGCCACTTCTCTCCAGGTGTCTTTTCTGGGATCGTAGCAGAAGATTTTACTCAGGAGTCCACCCACAACGTAAATCATGTTGTCTAAGGAGACAGCATTAATGCACCTCTGATAGAAGGGGGTGGGAGACAGGAATGTCCATTTGTTCTCCTCAGGATTATAGCACTGGACCTGGGAGGAGAAATAGGAAATCAGCTATTGAAACACAGACTCTCGTGGTGTCCCTGCTCAGGCAAAATCCCAGTAACTAAAACCCAACACCATAGGCACCGACTTTTACTTTTCCCCAAGGGTACTCCACCCCTGATCCGCCCTGAGGTCCTGTCCCCTTCCCCCCCCCATACCCCTCCTTTGTTCCGCCTCTTCCCGTCCCCACTCTGCCCCTTCCCCAAAGGCCTTGCCCTCACTTCTCTTCCTGCCTCGTCCCCAAGGCCCCCACTTGCTGGTCTCCACCCTCCCCCAAGCCTCTCCCTGAGCTGCCAAACAGCTGTTTGGTGTCACCGCCTATCAGCTGATCAGCGTTGCTGCCGAACAGCTGTGGCTGGTGGGTGCTGAGCACCCACCATTTTTTTCTCTGGGTCCTTCAGCCCCGAAGCACCCACAGAGTCAGCGCCTATGCCCAACACACGTTGATGGCACAGTCCCTTTGAGCCAATGCCTTGCTGTGCATCTATCAAAAAATGAATAAATGGGAGAAGGAGCATGGTGCAGTGGACAGAGAACAGGACTTGGGAGTCAGGACACCCGGTTTCAGTTCTTGGCTCTGACACTGATTCACTGTGTGACTTCAGGCAAGTCACTTAGGCCCAGATTTGTAAAGGTATTGAGGTGCCTAACTCCCAATGAAACCAATGGGAATTAAGTGCCTACATGCCTTTAAAAATGTGGCCCTTAGACTTCCGTTTTTTCAGAAGTATCCACTAATTTTGGGGGCCCAACCAGATGCCTTAAGGGGCCTGATTTTCAGAAGTACAGAGCATCTGCACCTCCAAAAGAATTCAAAGGGAGCGGTGAGCCCTCAGCACCTTTGGAAAACAAATCAGGCCTGTAAGTGTCAAGTTGGCCCCCTGAAAAATAAAATACCCAAAGCCAGTCGACATTTGAAAATTTAGGCCTCTGCCTCGCAATTGCCCAGTCTGTAAAATGGGGATAATGCCTGTCTCCCGCAAGGGCGTGTGTGCATCTGACTGAATTAGTTCCATGTCTGTGAGGTGAACTGAAGATAAAAAGTGCGGAGTATGTCTTATGAATATAACGATGACTATTAACTAGCGAGTCCTGGAGCAGCATATCTGGTGTGTAGAGGCCTTCCCCAGTCAGATAATCCCCAAGGAATAAGCAGTGTGATCATCTGAAACACTCTGAACATGCCCATAGTCCGCTGTATGCCACTGCGGGTAGGTCTACCCTGTAATTAGCACCCACAGCTGGCCTGTGCCAGCTGCCTCGGGCTCGCGGGGCTTGGGCTCTTTAATTGCAGTGTTGATGGGGGCTCGGGGATCCTCCCACCTCGCAGGGTCCTAGAGCCTGGGTTGCAGCCTGAGTCAAAACGTCTACACTGCAGTTAAACTGCCCCTTAGCCTGAGCCTCACAAGCCAGAGTCAGCCGGCACTGGCCAGCTGTGCGTTTTTAATTGCAGAGTGGACCTACCCTGAGGGACCCACGCGTCTGTGGTGTTACCGGCAGAGCAGGGCGTGTCTATTTGAAATAGGGTTCGGACGGGGGTTAGTTTTGTATGCGGACAGCACCGTGGAGCTCTGCACTCACACAGGTATGTTAATATTTTATTACAAGAACGCTTTGTAACGTTCAGCAGTCACAGCCTGCGGGCTGCCGGCCTGTCCCCCACCCCGAGAGGGCTAACACCACAGGCCCGTGCATCCTTCAGGGCACAGTTTATTCTTCAGACACAATCCAACAGTTCAACCTCAGTTCCCGATATAAAGCTGGTCTTCCCCCTGACCCAGGGGTCTTCTGCAGGGGCCCAGAGGCCTCTCTCCTTGCACGTCTCTCCCCAGCTCCAGGGCCTGCCACAGGAGCCCGCCTCCCTCCTGAAGCTCCTGAAGCTCCCCTTTCCAGCTTAGTCACTTGCAGGCTTCGATAACGACCGGATCAGTCTGTGCGGGAAAGTGGCTCATCAGCCATAGATGAGGCTGGGTCCTAAGGGGAGCTTCAGGAGCTTCAGGAGGGAGGCGGGCTCCTGTGGCAGGCCCTGGAGCTGGGGAGAGATGTGCAAGGAGAGAGGCCTCTGGGCCCCTGCAGAAGACCCCTGGGTCAGGGGGAAGACCAGCTTTATATCGGTCTTTAAGGGGAGTTGGACCCATCCTGAAGCTCTCCTTTCCAGCTTAGCCATAGATGAGGCTGATGAGCCACTTTCCCGCACAGACTGATCCAGTCGTTATCGAAGCCACTCGTCCCTTAAAGAGCCAGCCTGTGAGACAGCTCCCCATGAGGTGTAACCTGTATTGTAAATGCTTCGGGGTGGCAGGGACTGTCAGTTCAGTATTTGTACAGCACCTGGCACAATGGGGTCCTGGTCCATGACTAGGGATCCTAGGCATGACTACAGTCCAACAACAATAATAATAATGAGGTAGGCAGAGTCAATATTATCGCCTTGTTACAGATAGGGAAACTGATGAACACAAAGTGAGCGATTTTCCCAAGGTCACACACTAAGCAAGGAATGAAACCCAGGAGACTTGACGGCCAGTCCTCTGCTCTAACCACTAGACAGCTCTCCCCTACTACAACCACAAACAGGTCAGGCAACATCACAGCTGGAGAAGTGGGCACTGAGGAAGCACCTGAAAACAACGGAGTCACACCCTCCCGCTCCTTGTTTACAAGACGTCTCAACCAAAGCAAACGCGCTGAGCTTTCCCTTTATCCTCACCGTGCCCAGGCACCACGGTACCTTGTCTGTGTTTGCGCTGTCATCCACAGCGCCCCCAATCACGTAGAGCTTGTTCAGACAGGGGACCACAGCCGCCGAGCTCACCGCTTCCAGCAAAGGGGCGACAGCCGACCAGCTGTTGGAGAACGTATCGTAGCATTCCACGCTGGCCAGGCGGTAAAAGCCATCAAACCCCCCCACTGCGTAGATCTGCCATGGAAGGAGCAGAGTCAGTCGGCAGAAATCCTATCGGGAGGGAGGGGCACCGAGATACAGAATCTGACACCTGGTACTGGGCATAACGATCCCGTGGGGGCATGTGCAAAAGCTGCCTTGGGGCCTGGAAAAGAGACAAACGGCTAGAGTGCAGAGTGAACTATTAGCAGGAAGGTGTGTATAAGAGAGCGGCTTGCCCATCGAGGCCTGGGGTCACCCAATGCTAGTTACTCCTGAAGCACACTTGGGCAAGGATTAGGGGATTGCCCTATAAAGAGCAGGGAGATCAAAATGGAGTCCAACAGCTGCTGGATGTAAGCAGGCTCCAGCAGAGATTCCTCAGTCTTTAAGGAAAAGGGACACCCCTGAGTGGGAAAACCAGGAGCATGGACTGGATGGGGCTTTGAGCGCTTTTATTTGGAATTTTTGTTAATTTAATAAATCCAGCCCCCAGGAAGGGCACTGATGACCCGGAGAAGAATTTCTATCTGGCGTTCTTACGGGGCCCTGAAGAAGAGGGGAAACTGAGGCAGGGTGCTGCAGCGCCATCTCTGGCCCCAAGGGAACACACAGGAGGTGATCTGCCCTGTTACTGTGTGACTGAAGGGCACCAGGACAGAGGAAAAACCCACACCTTGAACTCCACAAGGTAAGCAACAGGATGCACCATTTTTAAACCTCTGGGCTGCATGTTTTGCACACAAAGATTGAGTCCAGCTTTCTAACGCCATAGCTCTGTACCCTTCAATTATACACGTTATTGTTACAAGTATCAGATTTTATAGTAGGCCATTTAAGCAACACTAAGCGCCTGATCAAACAGAGAGATTTTTGTCATTGGCTTCGATAGCAGAATTGTTCTGTTCTCCTAGATCATATAGCCAGGAGGAGTGAATGAATTCTTACAGCCCAGCTGTATTCTCACAGAGACAGAAGTGACTGCTGCTATCACACAGAATCATAGAAATGTCAGGCTGGAGAGGTCACCTAATCCAGCCCCCTGCACTGAGGCAGAACCAAGTAAACCTAGACCATCCTTAGGGTGACCAGATGAGGGGAATAAAATATTGGGACACATGGGTGGGGGGGCGGCTGAGAAAAAAAAAAAAAAAAAAGCCGAGCGAGTCCCGGCTGAGGGAGAGAGAAAAAAAAAAAAAGTGCTGCCTGCGGATATCTCTGTCCTGCATCCCGACCAAAGATCGGTCGGGACGCGGGACAGAGACCGAAATATCGGGACGGTCCCGATAAAATCGGGACGTCTGGTCACCCTAACCATCCCTGACAGGTATTTGTCCAACCTGTTCTTAAAAACCTCCAAAGATGGGGATTTCACAGCCTCCCTTAGAAGCCTAATCCAGAGTTTAACTACCCACATAGTTAGAAAAGATTTTCCTAATATCTAATCTAAATCTCCCTTGCTGCAGATTAAGCCCCTTTCTTCTTGTCCTGCCTCCAGCGGAAGTGGAGTGATCACCCTCCCATTTATAACAGCCCTTAGCATAGTTGAAGACTTATCAGCTCATTAAAGAATGGCCAAAAAGATGAAGCCCCTACATGGTAGAAAAGCCTAATAGTTCCACCGGGTGTGTCCAATTGGTCTTCCTGTCTCAAGACTAAACATGCCCAGTTGTTGTTGTTTTTTAACCCTTTCCTCAGAGATCAGGTTTTCCAAACTTTTTATCATTTTTGTTGTTCTCCTCTGAACTCTCCAATTTATCCACCTCTTTCCTAAAGTGGGGCACCAAGAATTAGACTCTCCAGCTGAGGCCTCACCAGTGCGGAGTAGAGTGATACAATTACTTCCCACGTTTTACATACCACCCTCCTGTTAATACACCCCAGAATGAGATTAGCCTTTTTTGCAACTGCATCACATTGTTCACGCTCATTTATTTTGTGATTCATTATAATGCCCAGATCCTTTTCAGCTCTGTCCCTACCTAGCCAGTTATCACCCATTTTGTAGTGGTGCATTTGATTTTTCCTTCTTAAGTGAAGTACTTTGCACTTGTCTTTATTGAATTTCATCTTGTTGATTTGAGACCAATTCTCCAGTTTGTCAAGGTCATTTTAAATTCTAATCCCAAGTGCTTGCAAGCCCTGCAGGCCTGGTGTCATCCACAAACTTTATGAGCATACTCTCCGCCACTCCATTATCCAAGTCATTAATGAAAATATTGACTAGTACTGGACCCAGGACTGACCCCTGCAGGATCCCAGTAGATACGCCCTCTCAGTTTGACAGTGAGCCATTAATAACTACTCTGAGTACAGTCTTTCAACCAGTTGTGCACCCACCTTATAGTCATTTCATCTCAACCACATTTTGTAGTTTGTTTATGAGACCAGCATGTGAGGCTGTGTCAAAAGCCATACGAAAATCAAGCTATACCACATCTACTGGAGGATAGGTCCATCAACAACTATTAGCCAAGAGGATCAGAGAGACAACCTCATGCTCCAGGTGTCCCTAACCTCCAACTGTCAGAAGCTGGGAATGGGTGACAGGGGATGGATCACTTGATGATTACCTGTTCTGTTCATTCCCTCTGCGGCACCTGGCACTGGCCACTGTCAGTGATCAGCAGGGCCACCAGGGGGTGCTGAGCACCTACTATTTTTTTCCCATGGGTGCTCCGGCCCTGGAGTTGGTGCCTATGCTGCCAGCTCTCCTGTATTTCTTTAGATTTTTTTCTCATGAGACCTGCTCGTATGGGATCTGTCACATGTTCCTATGTTATTTGCTGTTACCATGGGAGGAGGAATGAGTGCCGAAGCCCATAGGCGCCAACTCTGTGGGTGCGCTGGGGCTGGAGCACCCACTGGGAAAAATTAGTGGGTGCTCTGCACCCACTGGCAGACAAGCTCCCTTCCTCGCCCCCCTGACCCACCTCACCTCCGCCTTCTCCTTTAAACGCGCCGCATCCCCGCTCCTCCGCCTACCTCCCAGCGCTTGCCACCGCAAAACAGCTGTTTCACGGCATAACAAGCTCCGGGAGGGAGGTGGGAGGAGCGGGAACGCGGCGCGCTCAGGGGAGGAAGTGGGGAAGAGGCGGGGCCGGGGCAGGGATTTGGGGATGGAGTCAAATAGGGGCAGGGAGGGGGTGGAGTTGGGGCGGGGACTTCGGGGAAGGGGTTGGAATGGGGGTGGGGAGGGGCCGGGGGCACAGGGGGGGTCGAGCACCTATGCTGAAGCCTCAGTTAATAGGTTTGGTCGATAGTCTATAACTCCAAACTGCAGACAGAGGGGAATGAAGTACGTACCTTGCCCTGAAGAGTGGCCATTTTGTGTCTCCATCTGCCCTTGTGCAGACAGGCAACTTTGATCCAGACGTTCAGCTGGGAGCTCAGCACCCAAACATCGCTGCTGTTGATGTGCCCTCCTGGAAGACAGACAGAGAGGCCCCACGCCATCAAGGGGAGAGCCACCACCGTCACCTCAGAACTGAGGGGCTCTGAGGCAGCTTAGTGTAAATAACAAACACCACCATGCACTGATGTAGTGCCTGACGTAGGGAATCTCGCCTGTAGAGGCAGAAGGTGGAAAAGGAGGAGAAAGAAAAGTCTCAAAGAATGTTGGCCATCCTTACAGGATGGGGGACTATCCTGAGAAGCAGTGACTCCGAAAAAGATTTGGGGGGTGCGGTGGATAATCAGCAGAATGTGACCCTTCCAGTGTGACGCTGTGGTCGTTCTTATCAGGTGCGGAGCTTGCCAATTTGCGGCAGCCTCCTCAGCCGAGCGCAGAGCCCTCCGACCACCATCCAATCTGGTCCAAAAGCAGTCATGAGCGATGTGAGACGTTGTTGGTTTTTGGCCACAGCAGCATGCGGGGTCCTCTTGTTGGCCCCGGGAGTGAAGGCCGGCTGCACGTTGACCCAGACCCATTCAAAAAAATCGGTTCAGAAGGACCTATGAGCACCGTATTAAATCAAAGCCAGGTACCTGCAGGGTCGGGTCAGTTATAACAGACTGGTTTCTGTTGCCAGCTGCAGACCATTCTTCGTGCCACATCGACATTGCAGAGAAATCTGGGCAGGGCAAATAAGCCCACAACAGGTGCCTCAACCACAAGCGTGCTCTTGGGTGGTCGAAGAAGTCTGTGTGTCGTGGTAGGCACGGGTTTGCCCTGATCTTCTCGGGTTGCTACAGCCAGAATGGCTAACGATGGACGTGTGAGGAATAACGTTGCTGGATGTGGGGAGCCAAACACAGCATTAGCAGTGACATGGTGGTGAAAAGAGTGAATGTGATCTTGGGATGCATAAACAGGGGAATATCGAGTAGGAGCAGAGGGGTTATTTTACCTCTGTATTTGGCACTGGTGTGACCCCTGCTGGAATCCTGTGTCCAGGTCCGGTGCCCACAATTCAAGAAGGATGCTGATAAATAGGAGAGGGTTCATAGAGGAGCCACAAGAACGATTAAAGGATTAGAAAAAATGCCTTATAGTGAGACTCAAGGAGCTCAATCTGCTTAGCTTAACAAAGAGAAGGTTAAGAGGTAACAGTCTAAGCATCTACATGGGGGACAAATATTTAATAATGGGCTCTTCAGTCTAGCAGAGAAAGGTCTAACATGGTCCAGTGGCTGGAAATTGAAGCTAGACAAATTCAGACTGGAAATAAGGTGTAAGTTTTTAACAGTGAGAGTAATTAACCATTGGAACAATTTACCAAGGGTCGTGCTGGATTCTCCATCACTGACAATTTATAAGCCAAGATTGGATGTTTTTCTAAAAGCTCTGCTCTAGGAATTATTTTGGGCAAGTTCTATGGCGGTCAGACTAGATGATCACAAAGGTCCTTCTGCCCCAGGGATAGCTCAGTGGTTTGAGCATTGGCCTGCTAAACCCAGGGTTTTGAGTTCAATCCTTGAGGGGGCCACTTAGGGATCTAGGGCAAAATTGGTCCTGCTAGTGAAGGCAGGGGGCTGGACTCGATGACCCTTCGGGGTCCCTTCCAGCTCTATGAGATAGGTATATCTCCTTATATTATTATCTACGAATCTATGGCCAAGAAGATATATTGGGAATGAATTCTCGGCTGCTTACATTTCCAACTCTAAGTACAAGGAACACTGCTAACCACTACGGTGTGACAAGAGCAGAAAAACACAGACCTGCATAACCTACTTTGCGATAGGTCCTAGACGCACACGGATAACAGACCCGGGTGACTCTGCAGCTGGAGAGGAGAGCAGCACGGCGCCCGAATCGGCCGTTTCTCTAAGAAATGCTTGGAGGGGTAGCTGTGGGGCTGTTGCGTGGGTTTCTCACCTGATATATACACGTCATTCTTTAGGGTGCAGGCTGCAAACTCCGATTTGGTGTACCCTGGCACGCTAGAGAGTGCTGTCCACTGCCTGCTCTTCGGGTGGTACATGTCGGTGAAGGGGAGCTTCAAGAGGCCTTTCTTATCACAGCCGCCGATAACTACTATGACCTCTGCTAATTCCATGAACCTAGAATGAGAAACACGTGGATAAATATTAAAGCAACAGTCCCAACTTTGTTCTCCTGTCATGCTCCAAGCTTCACCCTCTACCGTATTGTCTGGTAGAAAGCACTATGATACCTATTACCATGAGGAATCCCATTGGGATAGGCAGTGTTATCTAGTGGATATGGCACTGGATTGAGAGTCAGGAGACCTGGGTTCTATTCCCAACTCTGCCACTGACTTTCTGGGTGACCTTGGGCAAGTAACTTCATCTCTCTGTCACTCAGTTTCCCCTCCCACCCTTTGTCCACCTTCGCTATTTAGATTGTAAGCTCTTTGGGGCAGGAGTTGTCTTTATTATGGGTTTGTGCAGTTCAAAGGCATTGTCCAGCTTCTGTTAAATAGAGTCAAAGTTAAAAGTGTTGCTCGTGATCTTCAAAACTCTCCACAGGATCGGCCCAGCTACCTGAAGTCCCCACTCTGTGATCATTGCCTCTCCTGACAGTTATGTTCCTCGTGACCAAGAAAGCTGCCAGCCTCAGGAGCGAGCCCAGTGACCATAGGAGACAGAGCTTTCTTGGCAGCTGGCCCATGGCAAACTCACTGCCAGAAGAGATTAGAATTGACACACTGCAGCTGCTGTACTAGCTAGCAATAAAATAAAAATGGAAGGAGGGAAACTCCAGCCAACTGGATAACGGAGAGGGGGGGGGGGAGAAGGATGATTGGGGAGGTAGCTCAGGACTTGAGAGTTCAATTCCCTGCCTCCAGGCGGATTCCCGTGGACAAGTGTCAGAACACGCTGCAGCAGCATTCAGTCTTGAGAGTTTGGACGGAACACAAGGTTTGCCATCCCAGATCAGACCCTTGCCCATCAGCAGCCCATACTCGCTGCTTCGGTGAAAAACAGAACAAACTAAATCCCCCAGTCTAGCTGTGCAATGCAACAGATAGTGGGACTCCCTCCTGACCCCTATGGACAATGCCAAGCAGGGAGGGGTTGCAAGTGCTTTCGAGGACAGGATTAAAATTCAAAATGATCTGGACAAACTAAAGAAATGGTCTGAAGTAAATAGGATGAAACTCAATAAGGACAAATGCAAAGTACTCCACTTAGGAAGGAACAAATCAGTTGCACACATACAGAAAGGGAAATGACTGAGTACTGCAGATATGACTCAACAGTGTAACACTGTTGCAAAAAAAAGCAATCATCAAATTCTGGGCTGTATTGGCAGGAGTGTTGTAAGCAAGACACAAGAAGTAATTCTTCTGCTCTACTCCGTGCTGATTAGACCTCAACTGGAGTATTGCATCTAGTTCGGAATGCCACATTTCAGGAAAGATGTGGACAAATTGGAGAAAGTCCAGAGAAGAGCAATAAAAACAATTAAAGGTCTAGAAAACATGACCTATGAGGGAAGATTGAAACAATTAGGTTTGTTTATTCTGGAGAAGAGAAGACTGAGAGGACATGATAACAGTTTTCAAGTACATAAAAGGTTGTTCCAAGGAGAAGGGAGAATAATTGTTCTCCTTAACCTCTGAGGATAGGACAAGAAGCAATGGGCTTAAATTCCAGCAAGGGAGGTTTAGGTTGGACTTTAGGAAAAACTTCCTAATTGTCAGGGTAGTTAAGCACTGGAATAAATTGCCCAGGGAGGTTGTGGAATCTCCATCACTGGAGGTTTTTAAGAGCAGGTTGGACAAACACCTGCCAGGGAGGATCTAGATCGGGGTAGGCAACCTATGGCACGCGTGCCGAAGGCGGCACTTGAGCTGATTTTCAGTGGCACTCACACTGGTCCGGGGGGCTCTGCATTTTAATTTAATTTTAAATGAAGCTTCTTAAACATTTTAAAAACCTTATTTACTTTACATACAACAATAGTTTAGTTATATATTATAGACTTATAGAAAGAGACCTTCTAAAAACATTAAAATGTATTACTGGCATGTGAAACCTTAAATTAAAGTGAATAAATGAAGACTCGGCACACCACGTCTGAAAGGTTGCCGACCCCTGATCTAGATAATACTTAGTCCTGCCATGAGTGCAGGGGACTGGACTAGATGACCTCTCGAGGACCCTTCCAGTCCTAGGATTCTATGAAAGCAGTTGATACCTTCAGGCATGAGATTTGATTCCTCGTCACTCAGCACCTATAATTACAATGCTATCATTGTCCATGAAATGACCCTGCCCCTTTTTAAATCCATTTGACTTAAATCCATGTGACATGGGGCAGTAAATTCCACAGACTGATGGCACCCTGCATGAAACAGCAATTCCTCCGGTAGCCCCTAACTTTAGAGGAGGGCTGAGAGTGTTGCTGCAGCTCTGGGGAAGCAGTGTGGCCTAGAACGCTGAGCACTGAGCAGGGGATTCTCCAGTCATATTTCTTGCACCCACACTGTGCTTTGGGTGCCTATCCCTTAAATTAAAAGCCACTCAAAGTAACACAAAAGGATTGTCCATAAACAGTGGCACCCCGCCTGCTGCCTAGAGCTAATGAAAAACAAAAGGGGGAAATTGCAGAAGATGGACACTTTGTCTTATGTTTTATTTAACTTCTGATTTTTTTGGATCAATTCTATAGTTAATGGAAAAATGAGGGGGGAGAAGGGGAAATTTGCAAAAAAAAAATTGTGCGGAAAAGTGTTGCCCTTTTTCCATCAAAATTCAAAATTTTGGACCAATTTTTTCATAGAAATGTCAAAATTCCAAAAATGTTGACCAGCTCATTCTGAGACTGTTAACCTCCAGTAGCCTTCTCTGGTAAGTGTGGAGAACAACATTAGCCTGCTTTGGGAAGCTTTTCCGGATGTACAGCTGAAGCCAGAGAGGAGTAAAGAGTTGTATCTGGCACCGGGTTAAAGAAGGGACCATTATATAGTCTAACTTCCTGCATAAAGCGGGCCAGAGAACATCACCCAGTAACTTCTACATTAAGCCTTCAACTTTTTAGATTTTTTTAAAAGACTTCAAATGATGGAGAATCCACCACAACCTGTGGTAACTTGTGCCAATGGTTAATTTAACCTCACCGTTGAAATTGTGCATGTTTTTTCTACTCAGATTTTTCTCACTTCAGCTTCCAGCCATTGGGTCTCATCTTTTTCTGATAGATTAAAGAGCCATCTACTATCAGAAATCTCTTCCCCATCTAGCAGCAACGTGCCTGCAGACCATGACCAAGTCACCTCTTTGCCTTCTCTCGGATAAACTAAGCAGACTGAGCTTCATTAGTGTCTCACCACAAAGGCATGTTTCTAGACTTTGAATCATTCTTGTAGCTCTCTATTTTGAGCCCTTTCCAATTTAAGTAAAGGCAATTTAGGAAGGCATTAGCATGAGGAACCATATAAGTAGCTCATGTGAATTTTAGGGACTTTTAAATAAACTACCACCACTAGCTAACGCTTATGCACAAGTCTTCTCAGAACCAAGACTATTGGGCTGGATGATGTTTCTTTACTGCAGGGAAGAGAAGCATCTTTCCCTGCTGTGGTGCATGGCTAGAAAGGGTTAAACATCCTGCAAAATAAATGACTCATATTCAACCCTTAAAGACACGTGGGGACATAATGTTTGTTTATTTACATATATATGGGTAATGGTCGACAATGTAATCAACAGTCCCTGTCTATGCTGTATTCTGATAATTCAGGGATCAAAAGAACATCCTAGCATTTAAATGAATTGTAAACACGGGATATTGCTGTGTTCATCTCTCTTTGAAATGTATAGCAAATAATCTGTGAATGGTGGAGGAACAAGCAAATTGCCTTATGTTAATTTGTATAGCTAAGTACCGGTGATGGACCTCCTTCAAAGTAATCCTAATTACCTATTGTTCCCCGAGGGACTCCAATGTGTCAAAGAAGGCTTGAAATTGTATAAAAGATCCTTGGGTCCTGATCCTATTCATCTCAGATCTGTTTGATGCTTCATCAGGGGAAGCTTAAACCACCAGATTGGGATCCCAGTGCTGACTGGTCCACCCTGAATACGATATTGGACATTGGACTATAACCTATTAACTATTTCTAAAAAAACTCTTTGCAACTACAAAGCGACACCATCTCTGCTCTGAATCTGAACCTCAAGAATTAAACTCATGTCTGTACGTATATTGATCTTTTAACCATTCTCTCTCTCTCTCTTCTTTTTTAAGAAATTTTAGTTTAGCTAATAAGAATTGGCTGTGAGCGTGTATTTGGGTAAGATCTGGAATATTCAATAACCTGGGAGGTAATGTGTCCGATCCTTTGGGATTGGCAGAACCTTTTCTTTTATATGATGAAATAAGATTTTCAGAAATCTTCATCATATTGGACTTGGGTACCTGGATGGAGGCCTGAGGCTGGGTACTTTAAGGGAACTGTATTATTGACTTCTGAATAATCAGTGTGGTAATAAAGAAGCTGTTTTATGCTGGCTTGGTGAACCTAAGTATTGAATTATCCACCAGCTTTGGGGTTTGTCTGCCCCATTCTTTGCACTTCACCCTAATTGAGTGACCTCAGCTGGCCCCCGCTCACACCTGCTATGTAATTACTGGTGAAATATTTTGGGCTGGGTTATACAGGAGGTCAGACTAGATGAACACAATGGCCCCTTCTGACCTTAGTATCTAGGAATCTGTGACTCAGGTATGCAGCTTTAGGAAACAGTTTCCTGTTTTTACCTCCTAGGCCTTGACCGCAGAGAGCTGACTTCATTCCCAAGGATATAGTACTTCCGCGCTTCATGCAGTAAAGGGATGCACTCCTTGGAGTCCTGGATGAGCTCGTCCATTTCAACCTTTTCCAGGAAGTACATGGGATCCAGCAGAGGGAGGCGCACGTGCTCGAGGAGATCCTTCAAAGCCCCTTTCCTGGTGGCAACATCATGCCGTACCCACCGCATCACCGCTTCGAAGACCACTTCCTCCTTGGGGACTACCAGCTGCTCATCTGACAGACACTTGACCAGCTCCTTCACGCTCAGCTCCAGGAACTCCTCATGACATGACACCTCCACGAAGCCTTCAAGCATAAACCTCTTGCTCTTCTCAGCCAGGGAGGTGATGGAGAATGAGTCAGCGAACTTCAGGATGCCCAAGCAGTTGCACGGGTGAAGCTGGCCTTCAAGGAAGGTGACACACGCATCTGTGAGCTTGGAGATCTGAAGCAAGTCAGATAGCTCTAAGATGTCTTCAACATTGTCTTCCTGAATGACTATGTTTCCCCCATACATATAGTCCAGGAGGAGGCTCATGGTGGAGGCAGAGATCTTCTGGATGTTGATGATGTCTTGATGGCCTTCCTTGAGGCTACCACCGAACATGGCCCGGAAGTAGGTGCTGTTGGCTGACAAGGTGGCCCGATGGCAGGGGAACTCCTGCCCATCAATCAAGAGCACCACGTCCGTGAAGATGCCGCTCTGCCGGTAGGAGTTCAGAGTCTGGAGGATTTGCTCAGCATGGCAGGACCCACTGCAGAGTTTCATGTGCAGCTTTTCTTTGCTTTGCTCTCGAGTTGCATTTTCAAGGCTGCTTGTTCTGTAGCTGGATTCTTCTTTTATCAGTCGATGCATCCTGATTTCAGGGCAGGGGCGGAGGGGAAAGAGCAAGGAACACAATGAAACAGTTGTCAAATTACTGGCGACTAACATCAGCTCGTTAAGTATTGGCTAAAATTGCTCTTAAGTTAAAAGATTTTGTTGCATGCACTCATCATAACATTGCAACAAACCTGCAGTTCCCTAGGACTTTCCAGGTGTAACCAGGTCATAAGCAACTTTATAGCAACAGCAGGAATTAAGGCCCTGACTCAGCAAAGCACTGAGCCACATACTTAGGTTTAAGCACATGCTTAACTCCCACCAAACCACCAGGATGTACGCATGTGCTTTAGTTCTTTAATGAACAGTGGCCAAAATTCAGATCCTCTTACTCTCAAAGCACAGACCCCTATGCTTGTGCAGACAGGAAATCTCTTACCTGTAGCGCAGAGATCAGTTGAGCATACAATAGAAGGCAGTGGAACATGCATGAGGAGACCTTGTCTGTGCCTGCTCCAGGTCAGTTCCCTGATTCCACCAGCCATGGGCAACACAAGCACTCTTCTCTAGGCCTACACAGGACCCGCTGTCACTCACCAGTTAGCAACAGATACATCCCAACCCTGGAGCCCTCAGAGCATCTCCCTGGAGCATCCAGCCCGTGTCCACTAGACACTCCCAGTGTTCACAGAGTTGCTGCTCCCAAAGAAGCAGGACACCGCAGCTTACCAGTTCCACCTGAGATCACCGCTCCACTCAACTCACAGCACTTAGATATGTTTATAGTGAAAACAAATAGAAGCAAAGAATAGATTTGGGTGATTGCCCAAGTGGAAGTATTGGGAACAAATGGTTACATGTAAAATAAAATCATCACACATTCTGGAGCCTAGATTTAATCAAGAAGATACTCGCGTGTCTGACAGGGCAACACTCACCCAATGTCCTTGCAGCAATTTAAAGCCGGGCTGGCTGTGACCCTCCCTTCATGAGACAAACACACGGTCAATTTGCCTTTTCGATGGAGGATCCCCTAGATAGATCAGAACCAGCCTTTGTTTTAGATAAACAGGACACTGCCCTGCTGACTGTTTCTTCTTGTAGATTTCGTACTCAGCAACTGGTTCAGTATGTAAATAGGCCTACAGTGCGAGGCATACAACAAACAATACACAAGCAGCCAGACACGGAGCTAGGTGTCTTACCTCCCGCCTCAAAGAAACATTCCTGAGGAATGTCACGTCCTGGTGGCCTGCTTGAACCCAGGACCTTAACATAATTTCCAGTATAGATACATAACTGCCTCAATACTATCCGTACGTACATTTTGCAATGATTAGGACAGCCAGAGGGCTACTGGCGCAGAGACATCACATGCTATGCTTTGGTGAATTACTGTGCATATGTGTGACCCAGGGGACCCCCATTAAACCCTATGCACCCCATGTGTCCTCTGCCAGTTGGCACCAGGGGGTCCCCAGGTCACATATACGCCTTGTGATTCTATGAAATGAAATATGGTGAAAACTATCCCAAACTAACAGCATGTTGAGGAAGGGCTAATACACTAGGGTACTGTGTGTGTGTGTGGGGGGGGGGGACACACCTCTTGTGAGTGCCTGTCACTGGGTGTGGTGCTGCAATCTTTTTTTCTCTCCTGGCGCCCCCTATAGGTTGTCAACCTCATTAGGCAGGTCTTCAGTGGCTCAGCCCTCCAGCCGAGTCACGCAGTCAAAATGGAGGAACCCCTTCCGGGTAGCAAAAGTCCAGCAAGCTACCTGCCCTCACCAGGGTCTTCAGCTGCATCTCTGGGCCCTTTAAATTTCATCTTTCACTCAGACTTCTAAGGGAGCCTTGTTCCATTCTCAGAGCCCAGGTCACTTCCCCAGGGGCCACATTGGGGAATCCAGGCCACACACTACTCCGGGTCCCAACCCAGCCACGTACTGCTGCCTCCAGTGTGCTACTGCTTTTCCCTGGGCTTTTTCCCACCTAGCCCCATGACTTTCACCCATTACTTTAGGGTCACAGTTCTCAGGTCCTCTCTCCCCAGATCCAGTAGATGCAGCCCGTTGAGCTCCTCTGGCGAGAGCAGAGTCCCCTTCCTTACTCCTCTGGCCCCAGCCAGGAACTGACCAGCTTAGGTCCTGCAGCTCCTTTTATCTGAGCCTGCTGGGCTCTGATTGGCTGCTTCCATACAACCTCTCTAGGAAGGCCCGGAGGACCCACCTTCATTGCTCCTTTCCTGGGGTGGGGTGTGGTAGGACCACAGGGCCTCTGGAAGGGGGCCTCGAAGGTCCTGGTCCACCCCATCACAGGTACAAACCAGGAATAATTGTGTAACCCCCAGCTATAAAACATGTAGAGAATTGAAAGGAAAATTACTGTCTATTCATGGCGCTTATATGGCCCCCACAGCACAGTACCTGAGTCCCTCACAATCTTTAGTGTATTTATCCTCACAACACCCCTGCGAGGCAGAGCAGTGTTATCATTTCCCATTGGGCAGGTGGGAAACTGAGGCAGAGAGAGAGAGACACTAAGTGATTTGCTCAAGGTCAGATGTGAACCTGAGTTTCCAGAGTCCCAGGCTAGTGTTTTTTGGGGCCCAAGGCTCTCTGGTCACACAACAGATTCTCACACCCTATAGGCTGGTGGTTAGGGCACTGGGAGGTGGGTGATCCGTGATCAAATCCCGGCTATGCCTGATTCAGGGATGTGGGGTGAAAAGCTCGGCCTTGAATCAAACAGAGCAAGGACCTGAACTTGGGTTTCCCATGCTGTAGAGCAGTGGTTTTCAAACTTTTTTTTCTGGGGACCCAGTTGAAGAAAATTGTTGATGCCTGCGACCCAACGGAGCTGGGGATGAGGGATTTGGGATGTGGAAGGGGCTCAGGGCTGGGGCAGAGGGTTGGGGTGTGTGCAATGTTTTGGGGTTCATCCAGGCCAATAAGGGGGTTCGGTCACCATCTGCCTGGTATCCCTGGGTGTCTTGTGGCTCTGCAGCTTTGGTCCAGAGCTCTGACCCCAACAGCTGGCTAGCAGCCCACAAGCCTCACGCTGGTTTTCCCAACCTGGGTCCTCCTTGCAGGCTGACCTTAGTACCCTGCCAGCCCTGAATTCTCCCCAAAATCCAGTCCTCTCACCAGGCCGTCTCAGAGAAAGGGTTCAGTTCTCTGCCTTTACAAAGACAGGCAGCCACTCCAACCTGCCCAGCTTTCTAGATGCACACACTGTACTGATGATTTATAATGAAAGCAAAACCAGTTCATTAACCGTGGATTAAGTGATCCCAAGTAAAAGAGCAAAAGGTAGAGATGGTTAAAAGCAAATAGAAGTGAAAACATGCATCTAAAAGCCAAATTTAATCTCACATAATATAGTCTTTATTCAAGATGATTTCTCTCACCCAGAGTCTCCTTGCCAGCCTTTTACTTGCCAGGACCCATCACGGAGATCAAATGGATTGGGTTCTTTGTTTTCTCAGGTGAAGTAAAAGATGGAGTCTCTCTGACCTGATATCTCCAAAGGGATGTTTTTGGCCTGGTCTACACTAGGCAATGAGGTCAGTATAGCTACATTGGCTCAGGGGTGTGAAAAATCCACACCCCTGAGCAACAGAGTTAAGACGACCTAATCCCCAGTTTAGACAGCGCTAGGTCAACAGGAGAATTCTCCTGTCAACCTAGCTACCAGTTCTGGGGGAAGTGGATTACCCACGCTGACAGGAGAACCCCCTCCTGTTGGCATAGGTAGCACCTTCACTGAAGCGCTACAGTCTCCTGTCTCTCTCTGGGGTGCAGGGGTCATGTTAATTCTCTGGCTCTTGAGTTCAGGAATAGGATAACCTCTCTGCCCACCCCCCGCACACACACTGGTTTAGCTCACTGGCTTTGTTTACTGCCAATATCTAAATTGAGGTAACCCACATTCCTTGGTCTAGGACACACCCATTTATCACCTTTACCTAGGCTAGGGTGTCTGGCCTTAAACATAGGGTGACCAGATGTCACGTTTTTAAAGGGACAGTCCTGTTTTGGGGGACTTTTTCTTATATAGGCGCCTATTACCCCCCATCCCCGTCCCGTTTTTTCACAGTTGCTATCTGGTAACCCTATTTAAACATGTTTTAGTAGCATCATACAGAGAGAACTCGTGACCTCACACAACGGTAACATAGGCATTTTACAATAATATTAATAACCAATGAGTTATTAGCTTTCATAGGACACCTCACAAGGCCTATTTTGTAGAAATATTCTTGCAGTAGCGTGTCGGGTGGGAATACAGAAGGGCCTGGGGTCTCGGTGTGACCGCTTGCCTTCAGTGGAGATACACCAGGGGATGAACCTGGCTCATTATGCAGCAAAGAGGAGCTACTAGGATTACGGAGGGAGATTAAAAAAAAAAAAAAATCCTTCCCAGTAATTTCTAAGACATATACATCTGGAACCAGAGCCCAGATTCAATGTTTTCCAACATCCCTCCTGAAATCCCGTTTCCATGGTCATTTTCCTTGGCCGTCTGCTGAGATTAGCAACAGAGGTACCAATGGCAGTGGGGGTTTGGGGATACCACGAGGAAATGAATTGAGATCACCAGACTCATTTTTGATGGGGAGCTGACCAGCCACCCCCAGCTTCTCTTCTGTCCATCTCTCACACACGCAGAACACCCAGCCCCGCACCCACAATAGTCCATTTTCCAAGCAGCTCCCATTTTTCCCTCCATCGAGTGTTTATTCTTCTTTCCATAAATGCAGACATACCTGTGGGCACAAAGCCACTGGGAAAGCTAGACCGGACACGGCATTGGCGAAACACACCAGTGGGACCAGATCCTCAACTGGTGTAAATCAGCATAGCCCCACTGGTGTAAATGCAGCTGCACCCACATCATGGGACTGGTCCTCAGCGGGTGTATCTAAAGACAGCAGTGATAGGGGACCCAGAAGTCCCACTCTTCCACAGTTAATACAGATCTTCCTACCCAAACGGCAAGAGGCTTACAGGTAAGAGCAATAAAGATGGAAATCATGTTTAATGCCCCCTTTCCCCTTTAAGGGAAGTAACCAGGATGTGCAAAGTCAGGGCCTTGTTCTCTTTTGTCATCCTCTTCTTACACGTTTCATTGCCTTTGATGGCTTCTTTTCTGACAGGGCAAGCGTAAGCTGCAGCCTGAGCAGTGCTAATTGCAGCTCTGCTCTCTGGTTTCCCATTGTTGCGGCTTGCATTAGGAATAACCCAACCTTCTTGCCCTCTCGTGAGCCCACAGACTCTTTGCTAATGCCAAGCACCTGCCCCTGACGAGGCGATTCAGAAACCACTTTATCCTCCAACAGCTCTAGCCAACCTCCCCACCCAGGGCCCCTTTAACTGGGCTCTTTGGTGCTGCCTGCAGGTCCTGTTTCCAAACATGGGGACTGTAACAGGACACTCAAATCCCCTGGCTGGATGCTCTGCTCTGCCCTTCAAAGGCCATTTGGGCACCTAATTACTGATATAAATGTCCAAGATGGGAATTCAATGCCCTATTCGGACACCCACATTTGAAATTGGGGCTCGACTAGCCAGAATGACGACTGTCAGCATGTGGCCTAAGAGATGGGCCAGAACCAATCCCCCAGGCCCAAACCTTCCCGCAGGGGTTAACTGCGTAGCTCAGGCCCAGCTTTGTTACGCAGCTTTATACCAAATCACAGCCACCAGCGCACAGACCCCACAGGGCTCAAACCTCGGACCTCAGCACCAAAAAGCACTTGAGCTTAAGCAGTAACTCCATCAGCAGCTCTTTGCTGTGCTGGAACCAGCTACTACAGAAAGACGTGACCGGATGCACCATGCTATTATTATTATTTAGCTCTCATCTGTTGATCTCAAAGTCCTTTACAGAGGAGGTCGATATTATCCCCATTTTACAGAAGGGAAAACTGAGGCACAGAGAAAGGAAGTGACTTGCCCAAGGTCACCCATCAGGCCAATGTAGCAGAGCAGGAAATAGAACCCAGGTTTCCTGAGCAACAGTCCCACGTTCTATCCACTAAACTGCCTCCCTTGCTAGTTGTATTAGTTTGTTGTCCAGGGGATGATAACGGGTCTAAAGAGCTCTCAGACTATAGTATTGTACTGTTGAAACTAACAATGATGAAAACTATGGATTAAGACTTGGTCTCTACTAGAAGGTTAGGTTGGGATAATTACACCACTCAGGGGTATGAAAAATCCACACACCCTGAGCGGCGTAGTTCAGATGCCTTAAGTCCCCATGAAGACAGCACTAGGTCAATGGACGAATTCTTCCATCAGCCTAGCTACCACCTCTTGGGGAGGTGGATTACCTAAACCAACAGGAGAATCCCTCCAGTTGGCATAGGTAGTGTCTACACTGACGCTAGGGTGACCAGATGTCCCGATTTTATAGGGACAGTCCCGATTTTTGGGTCTTTTTCTTATATAGGCTCCTATTACCCCCCCACCCTCCCGTCCCGATTTTTCACATTTGCTGTCTGGTCACCCTCACTGATGCACTACAGCCATGCAGCTGTGCTGCTGTAGGATGTTAAGTGCAGACAATGCCGGGGGGCAGAGATCTAAATAAAGAATTATAGTCAGTTTCTAAATTATGGTTCAGGTCTTTAATCCAGCATTTAATCAATTTAATCTGAATTCAGATCTGCCTCAAGTCTCACTTCTTCGGGAGCAGAAATAGCCCAAGGCAGAACTGCCTAAATTCTCCATCACTTGGAGATTATATTATTACAAAACTATGGCCTGTGTTACATAGGAGGTCAGACCCAATGATCATATTGTCCCCTTCTGGCCTTAAAAATCTATGACGGAAAAAAAATTGAAGAAAAATATTCCCCCCAAATGTAAAGAACTGTGAAGATGATTTTGTGTCACTTTTAATTGTTAGATCTCTTTTTTCCACAACAAAAGATGTCTGCTGAACTGGGTGCAGACTCATTTTTAAAAATCAGAGTGTTCAGAATTTAGTGCTTTAGAACTTATTGCTTTAATTATTTTGGATAATTCCATTGTGGCCAGAAGCTGAGCAATCAAAATTGGCAACCGGGGGAAAAAACAACAGAAAAAAAAAAAAAGAAAACTGAAAGAATGAGTGAACAGCATCTTAACTGAAAACCCAAATAATTTTGCAAAAAAAAAAAAAAAAAATCCTATATTAAAATAATTTTCACCAGTTTTTTTAAACAAACAAAATTAACTATTTGGGAAAAAGATGCCTTGGTGTTAGATTCATTTTCAAGGCCATTTTTGAAGCCTCTCTTATGGGTTTTGCAGTACAGGTGTCAGTGAAGCATGGAAAAAATCTCCTGTCATTTAAGAAGCTTTTGGTCATTCAGATTATAAAGCTTGACAGTTTTGTTCCACTTTCCTGTGTGATCACTGGACTATGCTGTGCTCACTGGTACGAAGTGGCCTGATTTAATTTCTTTTACAACAGTGTAGATCAGCAGTAGGGTATCACATAGGGAGGAAGGATGATCTAGTGTTTAGGGGACTGGACTGGGACTTGAGAGACCTGAGTTAAATTCCCATCTCCTGCACCCTGGGTGACCTTGGACCACGCACTTAATTTCTGTAGAGTTGGGATAACGGCACTTCCCTACCTCCCAGGGCATCATGAGGATAAAAGCCATGAATGACTGCGAGATGCTATGATGCTGAGAGCTCGAAAAAACAGAAGAGTCAGTTGAGTTACGCAGGGGTAAGCGAGCCCCAGAATGTCACTAAGAAAAGTGTCCTTTCGTTATGCATCTCAAAGAAAATGACATTGATTTCGATTGAGGTAATTCATCCGAGTTAAACAAAGAAAACCACCTGCTCAGAGTGTGCCTTGCTGCTGTGACACACACGAGCACCAGGACATTGTACAGCAAGGCATCGCATTGAATAATGAACAGCACAGGTGTGTGGCTGAGGATCGGACAACCTCCCACCCCTCCCAGCCCTGATCTCCAAGTCCCAAGCTGGGGGCGTCACTGTCCACCCCTCCACGTTAACCTGGCTCAGCTGGGCTCCTGACAGCTAGCCCAAAAGAACCCCTGGGTATCGGCCCAAACCTCTCACTCCCTGTCCACCCCCTTTACCTAATGTGCATGACTCACAGGGCAGAGAGGCCACTGGTCTCTTCCCGTTGTCATTGCTCCCATCCCCTCCCTGCACAGCCCGCATGGCAGGTGCCGGTCACAGAGATCCCTTTTGTTCAGGAAGAAGGGGTCCCTCATCCGCAAGTACTTACCTGGCCCACAGCTAGGACCAGTGAAGCTACAGCTCTGCTTCCCTCACAGGGCTGCAGGCGGCATTGAGGCGAGGCGGCGAGATCAGCCCTTCTGCGGCTGCTGGGGAAAAGCACAAAAGCCCACACAGGGAGCAAGGGGTAGCAATCTGCTTTTGTTCCTCCAGTCCTGCTTGACAGGCTTGCAGGCAGCAGGGCATTCGCTGCAGCTGTCAATCGCAGCCCTTCGGGGAGGAGTCCCAGTGTCAGGAATCAGCAGACAGGAAAGGAGGGAGGGGGCGAGAAAAACCACAGCTCAGAAAAATGTTACACGGGGGGCAGCTTATGAGAGACGAGCCATCTGGAGAGTAAACCGGGGTCCCGGTGGAACATTCATTTGATAGAGTCTCTGCGTCTCTCTGAAAACCACACTAAGCAGTTAAATAAACATGCCCAGACAGCCCAGACCACAGGGCAAAGGCCTCCAACAGCTATAAACCGAGGAAGAGGAAGGCAGCTCCGCTCAGGGGCATTGGAACAATTTGTATAGTGGGGGCGCTGAGAGCCACTGAACCAAACTGTAACCCCTGTGTATGATGGAAACCACTTCAAGCCAGGGGGTGCGGCCACACCCCCAGCTCCCCCACCCTTGGCGCTGCTCATTCAAGTTGTGGAATTAGGTCCATAGACAAGACTTTTAGGCAGACAGAAGGGGAGTTAGCCCTGTGTCAGCCCCAGTGTCAGCCCCAGTAAATCCTGATTGTCTGGTGAATTTCCAAATAGCCACCTTGAAGTTTAAAGGAGCCCTTTGCAACCTGGCATTTTCCTCTCTGAACTGCCCAATGTTCTAAAGAACCTTCTGAGCCTTGCAGCAGCATGCAGCCTGCCCGCTCTCTCTCTCTCGCTCTCTCTCTCTCTCTCACACGCCCCCCCCCCAGCTTGAACAGTATCTGTCATTCCACCTTAGAAATGGTCCTGACTGTTTCATGACATTTCACCGTTTCGCATCAGAATTTCATTTCCACCCCTGGCTCCATTCTGCTCAACGTACCAACTCCACGGCCATCAAGGCACAGTCTGGTGTCCCCACGGCTTTCCAAGATTTGCATATGAATCACTGGCAAACTGGAAACGCAGTGTTGTTTGCCTGATTGCCAGCGGTTGGTTCCCAAGATCCTCTGTCCCGTATGATGCGGCACCTCTACGCCATGCGGCTCAGCTTTTCCATCACACACTGTATGTAATACCCCCTGCTCTACCCAGGCATACTCTGTGACACGTCTAATTCCACTGAACACAAGTCTGTAGGAAGTATTCGTATCGGATCCATCTGTCCATCCGTTGGGGGTAGCATAGCACCAATGAGCACAGTGTCAGGGTACCACATTGCCGTTAAGCTGTCAACAAAAGTGAAGATAAAAATCAACATGCCCAGCCAGGCCGTTGATTTGGGAGCAGGGGGGGGAAAAAAAAAGTATCTCCTTCCCTCTGCTTTGGGCCACGTGAGGACAGACCAGGCCTAGGCCTCGGGCAGGTGGAAGCTTTTGTTGAAAAATGTAAATTTGTTGAAACCAAAACTGATCCAGGAACAGTGTTGGGTTCAATTTCCCCACTCCAAAAAAGTCAAGAAAAAAATGTAAAAAATTGTGAAAACATTTCAGTTCAAAATGACTTTTCATTTCAAAATGTAAAGCTAACTAGACATTTAAAAAAAAGCCTAAAGAAAAAAGGCCAAAATCGGAACATTTTCATTGACCCAAACGTGAAAAAAAAAGTTGGTGTTTTGGTTCATGAATATTCAAAATTTTCACTTTTCATCCTGAGTTAAAACAGGAAATAAATTAAAACTTGAAAATAATCATGGGCCAGGAAAACCATCTCTCCACCCAGCTGTATTGTGTAGATGCAAGAATCCCTTCACTCACCAATTAAATGCAGCCATTTCTGGGGTGAGTAGAGCAGCTGTTTAGCAGTGCACTGGAACATGAAGAGAGTTTGTCTTCACCTCCTGTCCTACAGAATCCAGCTGAAACCAGAGGGGAATCTTAGGTAGGTGGATCACAACTGGACAGTTTGAAGTTGTCCAGATTGCTGGACATACCCCTGCTCTTGCAAGCTCCTTTTAAGGCAGGGGCGGGCAAACTTTTTGGCCTGAGGGCCACATCGGGTTTCCGAAATTGTATGGAAGGCCGGTTAGGGGAGGCGTGGCCCGGCCAGGGCGTGGCTCAGCCCCCGCCCCCTATCCGACCCCCCCCCTGCTTCTCGCCCCCTGACGGCCCCCCCCGGGACCCCTGCTCCATCCAACCCTCCCTGTCCCCTGACCGACCCCAGACCCCCTGCCCCTGACTGCCCGCAGCTGCCTCATCCAACTCCTCCTCATTCCTGACTGCCCCCCCCCCCAGACTCCTGCCCCATCCAATCACTCCTTCTCCCTGACCGCCCCCTGGACCCTCTGCCCCTGACTGCCCCCCGCCGCCCCCTCCAACTCCCCCTCCTTTCTGACTACCCCCCCCGGAACCCCTGCCCCCCATTCAGCCCCCCATGTTCCCTGCCCTCTGACCGCCCCAACCCCTATCCACACCCCCGCCCCGACCACCACCCAGAACTCCCCTGCCCTCTATCCAGCCCCCCCTGCTCTCTGCCCCCTTACCGCGCTGCCTGGAGCACTGGTGGCTGGCGGTGCTACAGCTGCACTGCCCAGAGCACCAGGACAGGCAGCCGCGCCGCCCGGCTGGAGCCAGTCACGCCACCGCGCAGCTCAGAGCACCAGGTCAGGCCGCGGCTCTGCAGCTGCGCTGCCCCAGGAGCTCGCAGCCCCACTGCCCAGAGCATTGTGCTGGCAGCGCAGTGAGCTGAGGCTGCGGGGGAAGGGGAACAGCAGGGGAGGGGCTGGGGGCTAGCCTCCCGGGCCAGGCGCTCAGGGGCCAGGCAGGAGGGGCCCTCAGGCCAGATGTGGGGGGAGGGATAGCTCAGTGGTTTGAGCATTGGCCTGCTAAACCCAGGGTTGTGAGTTCAATCCTTGAGGGGGCCACTTAGGGATCTGGTGCAAAATTGGTCCTTAGTGAAGGCAGGGGGCTGGACTCAACGACCTTTCAGGGTCCCTTCCAGCTCTATGAGATAGGTATATCTCCATATATGTGGCCCACAGGCTGTAGTTTGCCCACCTCTGTTTTAGGGCTTCTGGTCTCACAAAGGAGAGCCCTGAGCGCCCCAGCAGAACCCTTCAGTCTCACCCTGTGGAGAGAATGGCTACTTCACTGTAAAGACCAGAGCATTTTGTAAGCAAGCTCAGAAAACACAACAGCATCACAGCACCAGAGGAATACTGCATGTTTATTTCACAGAGGGCTGGGGGGTTGATTTGGGGCTAGATATATTTTCATTGAAAACTCTCTACTTTTTTAAAAAATAAAGTAAATCTTTAGGGCAACAGTGGTAATAATCACTGTATAACCTGGAGGGTCTGGGGCTCGTAGCAAAAATGTGTGTTGTGAATCAACTTTGTTTAGTTAACAATGCCTTGTTGAGTTTCTTTTAACCCACCCCAACTTTTTAAAAAAGTGTCTGACCTTTCCACAAAGTCATCTCCAAGGATAAAAACCAAACTCGCAGGTAACCATCAACAGATGCTGAGATGTAAAAGTATTTCAGTTGATATGACAAATCAGCCAGGAATGTTTCAATACTGCATCAGGAAGAGCAACTTTATAGAAGTGTAAGCAGAGTCAGGATGAGCTCTACCCTGACATCTGGTGGTGAATTATGGTGAGTGTGGAAAAGAACTTCAGGGGCTGATTTTGTTTGCATAGGCACACCCACCCCACCTAGCGTGAGCCCCAGCAGCCCAAAATGGTCACTTTGGCGGCTGTGGGATCCCCAGTTTCTCTGTTATTGGGGCAGGAGGAATAAAATGTTACCCTGATTATGTGAATCAAGGACAATGAAACTGTTTTATGACAGAGGGTCTCATCATCACCTAAGTTACACTCACTAGACAAGGGACATGGGTTCCAAAACCCAGTGAATTGAGAGAGGCTGGAGGCAGGTATTTGTACTGGGTGGTGTTGGCCCTTTTTATCAGCCCGATACACCAATTGCACTGCCTTCTCTCTCCAGTGTTGAATGTCAGAACTAACTTTGATTCTATTAGGAGTCTAGTTACAGGCTGCTGAGCTGAATTCACTTTGGGCCAATGGTGCACCAGCACTGGGGCTCCCCTACTACAAGCTGAAATCACTGAAGAGATAAAGTTACTAAGATCACTGAGTGCTGTGTTAGCTAGTGGGGGAGCCTGAAGCTATCTTGCTAAGTGGCGAGCGGAGCTGAGCCGTTTGCGGGGACAGCTGGAGCAGCTCACGGGACGGCGAGCGGAGTGGAGCTGAGCCGTTTGCGGGGACGGCTGGAGGAGTAGAGTGGAGTGGAGCGGCTGGTAGAGTGGAGCAGTTCGTGGGACGGCAGAAGCGGCTCACGGGACGGCTGGTGGAGGTGGAGCGGCTCGTGGTGAAGGCTGCAGCGGAACCCCACGGAGAGGCAGGTAGTTGGCCTCGGACCATGTAAGGTGACTCTTAACACCCTGTGCGCCCCTTCTTCCCCCCCAATTTCCACCCAGGCTGGGGGGGGTAAAACCCTGCAGATAAACCTTTGAACTCTGGGGCTGCACTGACCAGGGACAGAGACTTTTGGGTTGTTGGACTTTGGGCGATTTTTGGGTTGCTGGATTCAAGAACCAAAGGGAAAGGACACGGCTCAATTTGCTGGGGTGGGTCTTTGCTCATGGTTTGGTCTATGAACTCTAGTTGTGGTGTTTTCCCAATTTAATGCTGATGTCGTTTACCTCATGTTATTAAACATTTGCTGCTACTCCGAGACTCTGTGCTTGCGAGAGGAGAAGTATTGCCTCTTCGAGGCGTCCAGGGGTTGTGTGTAAGATTTTCCCAGGTCACTGGGTGGGGGCTCGAGCTGGTTTTGCGTTATGTTGTTGGGAGGGGACCCCTATGCACTGAACCCGGCCCTTGCTGCTATCAACTCGGCCTGGCAGAAAGGTTACATAAGATCTTTCAGTTCTGCAGAAAGTCACCTTGTTTCACACAGACTTGAGAGAGTACCATGAGGGTAGTGTATTGGGGGTGACACACAGACCCTGTGCCAGGTTCTGATGCCAGCTACACTGGTAAAAATCCAGTCAATTCAAATTATTTTAATAGCCGTACTTTGGATTTACAGTGGTGTAACCCTGATAAGAATCTAAAGGGTAATAATTGAGCCACACGTTTATATAATATAAATATATTTAATTCCTTACCTGTGTTACATCTTTGATTATTAAAAACAAAAGATTCAAGGAGAATTTTTTTCCTCCCACCACCTAGATGCTGTTGACATTTTGCACTTCATTCAGTTAGATCGGTCAGTTTCACTTTCTGTTTCTAGTCAGTTTCACTTCCCGGTTGGTATGCACCAGACACAACACCTCTGGGTTTGGCTTTCTAACACTGCTGGGGAATGTTTACAGTTTTAAATCATTTTGAAAATAATTTCATGACAATATTTCTATTCTGACTATGGTTTGGCAAAGCCATTAACACACTCTATGTCTGGCATCCAATACAACTTTACAGCAAACCCTAAACAGAGTTTGCGCTCTGTTTAGCAAGGTAAATGCCATGGCTTCAGTTTCTTCATGATTGCCAGGCAGGACTCTGCAAATAAATCCCATTTCACCTCACTTTTGATTGAAGAATCGCAGACTTGACTCAAATCCCTCATCAAGAGCCAAATTTCACACACAATTGATTTTCAAGGCAGCATTTGATGAAAGTGATCAATGATATTTCCCATATTCCACCTTTCTCTGTTAGCCAAGCTACAGTAAAGAAGCAAAACTAACAAATACCACAAAAGATTAGGGATTGATCCAAAGCCTACTGAAGTCTATGGGAGTCTTTTCTCTGGCTGCAACAGACTTTAGAACAGGCAAAATTGTGAAAAAGCTAAATAAGCCCAATACCTAACTCATCTCAGTGAGAGAAGGGAAAAATTACAGTCAAAAAGGGCAAGGGCCCAGACTTTCATTTGTGGCCCAGCTGTGATGTGTGGAAAGAGAGACCCAGTGTGTGGGGGAGTGGGAGGAGGAGTTGACGGAGAAAATAAATATTGACATTTGGAAGAGGGGGAAAAAATGCATCACTGATCCACTCGATTTCTGGGCTTTTTTACTATAATGTAGGATTTTGGTTTAAAGCCTCTTGCACTGAAAAAATGCCAACGGTAGCTCCTATTCTGTGCAAGCACCTCATTTTCTGTCATTATCGCTCCTTTGGAGGAAATTAACGTGCAGTCTTTAAAAAAAAGATACTGCTTCTACACAACAACAAAGAATTAAGGAGAAGGTCTCCCTTGTTCTCCTAGACTGCTTCACTTTGTGCTTTCCTATTTACAATCCAGCATTCTTTGCTGCTTCTTCAAACTTCAATTCTTCAAGCTGAGCTGCTTGACCTGTGACTGAGAAACACCGGCTACCAGGCCACTGCTGATTGTGACTTCCCTTCCCCACCACCAGTTTAAGGGTGAACACAAACTACACCACCTGTTCTAAGTGGCGGGCACTTCAGCTGGATCAGGGTGATGAACAAGGTGGTGAGTGCTCTTTACTAGCCATCATGGAATCGAGATTCTTCATGGAGACTGACTTATGAAATACCAACTAGGGGTCTATTTAAGGTCTTCACTCAGGCCAGGAGCATATAGGGGAGATTCCTCTGGGGAAGGACGGCCGTATAGGCCACCCAACTTGCCAAGGGTTTTGCTCTGAGCACTTTCTATCATATATTTCATATGATCCCTGCATGCCTCAGTCTGCTATTCTGGGGGAAGGCATGAAAGTGATTCCGCCAACCTGATCCCGAATACACTCTGGGAGCAGCACCTTCCCTCCTGCAAGGAAGCTCTGAACAGCCCTTTATCCGATTAGCGAAAACTTCATTAGCCAGAAAAAGAAATGACACATCACAAGAACTTCACAACATCGTTTTTAGACAAGTTCAGCTAATAATCTGCTGTACCAAGGGGAGGAGTGGAGTGGAGGGGGAAGATCAGGTCCATGCCCCACCTGTCTCCCCCAGTGTCCAAGATGTCATCTCAATATTTCATCAGATTTGGCCAAAATGTTCCTGTTTCAATGCACAAGTTAGTCCCACTTGTGTCCTGGAAGAAATACATACAACCTCCCAAAAATACACGAAAGAGACAAAAAAAGGACTTTCTACATATTTACAAAAAGCTGCCCCAGCCTCACAGTCCAGAGTATGTCGGGAGCCAGCAACCAGAGCAATAGAAGGGGTCTCTGCATGTTCAGTAGTTCCATAGAGCGTTCCCCCATCCTAGACAGCGTGAATACCACCCATCGCAGACGGGAGTACTGTGGGGGGAGGGTGTCATGCCACGGGCCTTTAATTCCTCAGTCCATGCGTAGCTTCATGTCCCGATGATCCATGGGGGCGATGCCCTCATTGGAGTAACCGTTTTCAGAACACAACGACAGCTCATCGGCATTCTCCACGCCGTTGTTTATTTCTGGGGGAGGGGACAGACAAAAGAAGACATGATTCAAGTGCTGCCAATCACTGGAGTCCCCAGCCGCATCTTATTCAAATGCATTCCCTGGAGGCCGATGCACTGGAGTTAATGGAAGTTCATGGAGCTCAGGACCTGGTTAGAGGTGGCTCAGCACCTCAGGCCCCAAGGTTCTCTCATTTTTAGAGACAGGCAAACTGAGGCACAGAGAAGTTAAGTGAATTGCATCTCCCCCCTCCCCCACAAAAAAAAAAAATTCACACAGCAAGTCAGTGGCAGAATATATGGGCCTGATTCTGACCCAACAGTGATTTTACAGTGGAAGTACACTGGATTTATATCAGTATAAGCAAGATCAGGATCAGGCCCCTCCTCATACGGCAGCCACAGAGGTGGCTGAGGTAATATTTTTTTTGGACCAACTTCTGCTGGTGAGAGAGACAAGCTTCCGGGCTACACAGAGCTCCGCTTCAGGTCATAACACAAAGTCCGCAAAGGTACTTGAGTACCTTTCCCAAAGTACCACTCTGCCCTGTGTGTAGCGAGTACCTTTCCCAGACCTGAAGCAGAGCGCTCTGTAGCTCGAAAGCTGGTAGAAGTTGGTCCAATAAAAAGGTATCACCTCACCCACCTCCTGTCTCTAATATCCTGGGGCCGACAGGGCTACAACAACCCGGCATGCAGATCAATTGAGACAATCCTGTGGCAAGTGCACCCCCTGCTGGGAAGACAATGGCATGCCAATGAAAATAAAAAAAGTGTTAAGAGGAAGGTGAATGGGGGTGGGGAAGAGCATGTGCTTAAGTGGTCATTAGTCCCCTAGACCGGAGCCCCTTCAGAACCTTCACCCATAGGATTGGGCCAGCTAATGCCCTGTGCACGAGCACTCGGCTCTTCTTACCTTCTAAAGAACTACTGTCTTTAATAAGGGGGGGCGGGGAAGGGGGCAATGAATCAGGTCAATTTCAGATGCCATCTAGTGGCTAGAACCTGCAAGATAGTTTAATGAAGCAAGGTGAAACAGAAGAAATTGACTCCAATTTTCAAACAGGCCAGTGCTCAGGATCGCAGTTAGAGATGGAAAAGATCCAGTCGATCATGAAGTCCATGAGCGTTCCAGCGCAGGGCATAGTCCCCTCTCGATGGCGGGTGCATCGGATGTTATACCGATGCACTATGATCTTAACCATAAGGCTTTAACCATCGCTTTCTTACTATGCTGATATTTAAAGAGGTAACTGCAATTATGTTGGAAACAAAACTGTCTGACCCTGCTACACGCCCTAAAAGGGACAATCGGCCCATTACACAGCTCACCATTTACTTCCCTCTTCCCCACCACCACCAGCTCTGAGTGCTCCTCCCAGTGCACTCCAGTCTCCTCTCACCAGAGAGCAGTGTAGGCTACCAGCAGGCTCTCGCTGGACAGAAGGGAGCTTCTACATTTAAAGCCCCGTTGGCCTCCAGATCCTTCCTCAAAAGTCTCCTTTGCCATGATTCCTACAGAACACTCTGTCAATGGCGAGGCTGCTGGCATGCGGAGACCACCGCCTATCATGCGGGTCGCCTATCATGCGCCTATCATGCGCCTATCACCTCTGTTTTCTTCCTTCCCACCTGTCTCTTGCCTTGTACTTAGATTGTCAGCTCTGTGGGGGCAGGGACAGTTTTTTCATTCTGTGTTTGTACAGCGCCTAGCACAATGGAGTCCTGGCCCAGGACTCAGGCTCCTAGCTCTTACAGGAATACAACAATATCAGCAGCACTGAAGATTATTTTCAATATCCAATTGTCCAACTTGGTACATTTCTTAATGCTCCAATACTAACCACTGCCCAAAGCCTCGTGATTATGTAAACACTCAAAATCCCTGGGGTTTGCCTCACCTCCTAGTCAGTTACCCCAGCTGTGCCTGGACAGATCCTACGCTGATTTACGAGATCAGGATCCTGCCTGTGGTTGATGGACCTTTCCTGACAAAGCAGTAGCTTCAGTTATTATTATGCATCCTCACACCGCAAGATTGAGGCCCAACCCTGCAAGCCCGACTCCCACCTCAACATCAGTGGTCACGTGTGAGTGAGGACTGCAGGGCCAGATCCTGATCAGTGGCACTGTCCAGTGCTGAGAGAATCACTAGGAGGCTGGTTGGCTTGCTGCTAACCCCAGGATCCCAGCACAGATTTTCAGTTACTAAGGGTACGTCTACACTACCCACCGGATCGGCGGGTAGCGATCGATCTATCGGGGATCGATTTATCGCGTGTAGTGTAGACGCAATAAATCGATCCCCGATCGCTCTCCCGTTGACTGCTGAACTCCAGCTCGGTGAGAGGCGGAAGCAAAGTCGACGGGGGAGCCGCGGCCGTCGATCCCGCGCCGCGAGGACGCGAAGTAAGTGATTCTAAGTCAATCTAAGATACGTTGACTTCCGCTACGCTATTCTCGTAGCTGAAGTTGCGTATCTTAGATCGATTCCCCCCCCAGTGTAGACCAGGCATTAGATTTGATTTTTCCTTCCCCTCCTCTGACCCCTTTCTCCATCCATCTTAGCAGCCAATAGACAGACCAGTTCTCCGCTTAGATCTGTGGTGCTCTCCTCAATATCTCTAGTACGAGGCGACTCAGGGAGTGGGGGCAGCTGAGGTCCTGGACCAAAAGGCTCCATTATCTAACTGATGGCAAGATAAGAGCAGAACTCCTCCCTCTGACCCTGGCTTTACTTACTGACATTCCGAGGATCTCGCTCTCAAGCGGCCATACCTGAAAAGATCAATTTCTCCTTCATGATTTTGACGTCCCTGCTGGACCTGCGGACAGCAGCACTGAGCATGATTTGCTCCGGGTTGTAGGTCCTTATGCTTCCCAGACGCCATCTGCAGCAGAAAAGAGGGATGTAAAGCTCTGTCCTCAAAAGGTCTATCCTCTAATAGCCTAAGAGGCTCTCTAAGCAAGCAGCCACTGACAAATGCAGTCACAAACCCCGTTGACGCAATATGGCTTTATTCCACTAGAGTTCATGGGCCCTGGTGTTAGGCCGTNGTTGACTTCCGCTACGCTATTCTCGTAGCTGAAGTTGCGTATCTTAGATCGATTCCCCCCCACCCCCCCAGGGTAGACCAGGCATTAGATTTGATTTTTCCTTCCCCTCCTCTGCCCCCTTTCTACATCCATCTTAGCAGCCAATAGACAGGCCAGCTCTCCGCTTAGATCTGTGGTGCTCTCCTCAATATCTCTAGTAAGAGGCGGCTCAGAGAGCGGGGGCAGCTGAGGTCCTGGACCAAAAGGCTCCATTATCTAACTGATGGCAAGATAAGAGCAGAACTCCTCCCTCTGACCCTGGGTTTACTTACTGACATTCCGAGGATCTCGCTCTCAAGCGGCCATACCTGAAAAGATCAATTTCTCCTTCATGATTTTGACGTCCCTGCTGGACCTGCGGACAGCAGCACTGAGCATGATTTGCTCCGGGTTGTAGGTCCTTATGCTTCCCAGACGCCATCTGCAGCAGAAAAGAGGGATGTAAAGCTCTGTCCTCAAAAGGTCTATCCTCTAATAGCCTAAGAGGCTCTCTAAGCAAGCAGCCACTGACAAATGCAGTCACAAACCCCGTCGACGCAATATGGCTTTATTCCACTAGAGTTCATGGGCCCTGGTGTTAGGCCGCGATGGTTTGATTTTCTGAGGTGCACAGCAGCTCATTATCTCTGAAAATCAGGCAGTCAAACAAATGAAACCATTTTTGTGAAAGTGCCTTAGCCTTCCCCCCTTGTTAAATGTATACAGACTAATTACGGGAGGAAAATGTTCAGTAGTAATGCCAATTTCAGACAAATCAGAGACATGCATAAGGAAGACATCAGTACTAGGTACTTCAGAGGAAGGTGCAAGCAAACCCAAAGTGGGTTGTTATGGAATGACCTGGTCCCAAGAAAAAAGTTTCTTCCTGACCCCCTACTAGAGAATGGTTTATGCCCTGAAGCATGAGTATTTGTAGCCTTTTCCAAAGCTCATAAGGATTTTTTCAAACCCTTAAACTCTGAATATTATTATCCATATACAACATGGACCAGGTGGTTTGAGAGAGAGGGTTGAATACTGCACAGCAAGAAGTGTTGTGATTTGGTCACATAGTGACTGTGCTCTGATGAGGGGGACAGAGTCAGGTAACCTAGACCCAACATTTTTGGGTTTGGGGAATTAATTCTATTAATTTTTTTCTTTTTTTTTTAAAGTGTCAATGAAATTAAACATCCTCCTGAAGCTTCCACCACACAGAACATTGGGAGAACAATGAAATCCAGCAAGGTGATGACGACCATAAAAGTGAATCTGTCTAGGTTGAGGTTCATTGTCCAAACCAAATAAATGGAAAAAGTAAAAAGCACAGTGAAACGTACAGCAGATTTTGAAAAATTCACTTTTTATCAGCTAAAGAATTGTTACCAACACAGGGAAGGACTTTGTCTTTTTTCCTTTTTAGCCTGGAAGTGTCCTTTTAACACATGGGCAATTACATTTCAGAGCTATTGGATACTTCAGCCCTAAAAGCATACAGTGAAGAGCTAGGCTGACCCTACATTGATGGAGGCAAGGATGAGGCAGCCATGAGGCGGAGCAGGTAAAGGCGCTGCACTGGGTGCCAAGGAACCAGATTCTGTCCCCAGATCTCACACTGATGTACTAGGCGTCCCTGGACAAATCATTTCACCTTTCTGTACTCCTCTTCCCCTCCATTCCTTTGGCTCGTTGGTTTAGATTGGACTCTCTCCCACTATGGGTATGTACAGTGCCTTGCACCACACGGCCTCAATCCAAATTGGGGCCACTGGGTACTACTAGAATATAAATACCAATGGCTGCTTCTATTTAGGCTGCATACTAGACTCCCTAGGTGCAATAACACCTTTTGGATGTTAGACGTCACACCTTTATGTCAGGGGAACTTCATCCAACTGCCTTTCCTAAAGCAAACATCTCCATGTTACTAATCAATCAGCTGCCAAGAGAATACTTGGGGCAGAAATCCTGCGCCTGAAACAGTTTAGCTAAGTGGACACTTTTTTTGCGTTGTTTTCTAGATTTTAGGGTCAACTTTTGCCTTTGAATAGGAGGGTGTGATTCCCACCAACGTGCAGTCCAACTCTCTTCCCTGTGTGGGAAGTATATCAGGTTCTAGCTTCCAGTAAAGGATCTCAGCTAGTTTACATAGTAACAAAGAGATCAGTAACTTTATGTTGACACTTCATCAAGATATAGGATCAGCTTAAACTGAAAGAGTTGATGTAAGCCTGTCAGGTTTCCAGTTATCTGCCGCCACCTAGTGGAACATCAAGGGAAATCAATACTACCTCATGCAAGGAATCCATTTGCTAGGCATTTAGCACCTACTGCAAAGTGCTCAACTTCCCACTTAAGTGCACCTGAGTTAAGGGTACTCAGCCCTTCACAGTGTCAGGCCCACGGCCGGCAAACATTAAAAAAAAATGTACTCAAAAGGTTCTAGGAATACTCAGGCAGAAATCCGCCCTGTGCATCCTTTCTGCACTGCCTCGTTAGCACTGACCCCCCACTTGGTAAGGCAACTCCCATCTTTTCATGTGCTGTAATATTTATACTGCTTACTGTATTTTTCACTCCATGCATCTGATGAAGTGGGTTCTAGCCCACAAAAGCTTATGCCCAAATAAATGTGTTAGTCTCTAAGGTGCCACAAGGACTCCTCGTTGTTTTTGCTGATACAGACTAACACGGCCACCACTCTGAAACCTATAAAACATTGTGTAATCCACACACCTCCTGGGTGTGGTGCTCTGATCTATCTAGTGGCACCACTTAGAGAGGGGGATAAAATGAGTCTGTTCTGCAGCCTGAGCTAACAGCCAGTTGGCTTCTAGCTCATGCAGTAGAGGCTCCTGCACTAAGGTCCCAGGTTCGATCCTACCTGCTGACGACAGGGGTCTGTTGGCCTTACAACAGCAGGCAGGAGATTGCTCTTTACCAGCGAGAGGAAAAAAGCACGTGATGGACAAAGCTACACTGGGCTGACAGAGCCAAGGCATGTACAGCAGCAACCTGGATGAAGCAAGAGAAGGTGGAGCAGAGCAGAGCTTGCTGCATAAACATCCTCCTGAATGGTCTCAGAGGATGTTCCCAGGCGAGCCATTAACTGACTTTGAAGAAAAGAGTTTATGCCATCAACGCCCAACTCAATGCCGGGTCAGAGGGTCCTCATCTCCCACTGAAATCAGTGTTGCAGCTACTCAACATCTCGCAGGATCAGGCTCTCTGCAGTCATGGCCCATAATGAAATGGTCTGCTGGGAAGTTCTGTCTTATACATTTCTCAGGTACTTGCAACTTTCAGCATCCGTTCGGGCTGGTGTGCAAGGCTAGAACGAGGTCGGGGTGTCCCGTCCCTAAAGAAAAGGCCCAGCAGAATGAGATATTTTAGCCCGTGACTGAGGTTTGGTTCAGACACACAGCTGAAAGGCCAGAACCCAAGTGGAGAGGTGACTGAATAATAAAAGAGACCTTCTACCTGACACCCCTCAATGGGTTAAAGTCCTGTTCAGTGCATTAGAGCCTGTTCAGCATACAAGAGCGGGGGATCTGCTGGCAGGATGTTCTGTGAGCAGCCCTCAGCTTAGGAACTCGGTGCGTCATGGGTCTGAAATAGCTGCAACCTAGTGACTTCAAGGGCAGGTTGCTATTCACCCCTCCCCCGCCCCGCCCCCCCCCAGCTTTTGGGGGGTGGAGGCGAATTACGAGGGTAATGACGCTTACCCAGGCAAGACTCCCAAGGATTGCAGTGGTCCCTGTGCTTGGTGTTTTGCCTGGATGAGGAGTGCTAAACAGGGCCCATAGTCTGCAGACTGCAGGCAATTTTAAGTGTGAAGTATAGAGTGGCTGGCGTTAAGCAGTCAGCATTTATCAGGATAGCACGGTTATTTCCTAATCTACGTGTAGGGCAATACTGTGGCCAGCCTCACTGTATGGTAACTATTAGCAAACAGTGAGCTCTTAATGGCAACCACTGTATTTCCATCATCTCTTACCACTCGGATTTTCAGAATAATGTAAAGAACTAGCTACATGTTCAATCAGGCTGAACTCAAGGTATGGCTTGAATGAACCAGTGGAAAATATAGTTTGCAAAGGACAGTTGAAAACAAGACAGAATCCTAATGTTGAATATCATTATTCCTACAAATCCAAGACTTTTAAAAAAAAATAAAATGGGGTAGGTGCTTTTTACTTTTAGACTGAATTGAAAATAACGCATTGGTTTGGGTCAGGGTCCTGTGGGTCTCAATCCCAGATGAAATGCTATATAGGGGGTTTTCAACATTTAATATATGCCTGGAATCCAGAATTCCTATTTAAAAAAAAAAAAAATCCAGTGAGCATTTAACATGTCTAGTCTGATCACCTTGGCTATGAAAGGCCACAGAAACACATGCACGTTTCTCAATGATGTTGATGTGAACTGAGCCTGTGTACCTGGGGAAGAATTTGCTCCACAGTGGTAACATTCCCATAACGTTCACTGTATTTTTTCGCTAGCAAAGTACCATTTTAAAAGGCATCAGTGCAAGGCAGCTTCAGATAACAACAGATCCAGTTATTCTGCAGATTGAGGACAACAGTGCAAGTCGCCGTGTACCTTCTAGCAGGCAATACTTACAAATGGCAAACGTTTGAATTCAAAGGTGGGGAAATAAAAAAGGAGAGAGACACAAACTGGGACATTTATCAGTAATACAATCTCATTGCTCAGACCTAGAGGTATGGAGAAGGTTACACATGAAGAGTTTGGTTCAAACATAGAAATAAAAGTGGTGAAGGCTTTACTGCAGAGTGAGGACAGGTTTCAAATAGTCCCTAAAGGCAGAAGCAACTGAAACAGCCAATACAATAAACAATCAGAAGAGTATTTCAGGGAGCCTGAAATCCAGTGTCCTGGGGTCTTGAGTCTCTTCCAACCTACACTGGCAAAATGCCATTGACTTCAGTGGATTTACGCCTGGTTTATAGTGGTGTAAGAAAGAGGAGAATCTTGAGAGAGTCTGAGCTCAGACCAGTGCAGCAGCTGACGGCCAAATCTTTTACTACCCCTCCCCACCGCTAATATCTTATCGTTGCCAAGACAATCATGAAAAGTGAAAGACAGCACTTTGACTATGGGCGGGGGGGAATAATGATGCTGTGTTTTGCCTTGGACGGCAGATACATTACGCTTTAAGGAGATAGCGTGGTGTCAGNATTCGATACCCGATACTTCGATGGCTACCCGCCGATCCGGGCGGGTAGTCTGGACGGGGCCCTGCACACACTACAAGCCAGACTGTGATCTGGGACAAATCAGGAGAACTGTGGAGTAACTCCCTTGTTACACAATTATGCTGATATAACTGAGACCAGAATCTGGCTCAGAAGATTTACCAAGAACTATGGTCAGCTTTCCCAGGTTGCTCAGTGCACAACTCCTTCCCAGTTCTCAAAGGGTAACTGACATTTTGCCATGAAGGGGTAAAAGAAAAACCCTGAAATATTGTATATAGATTTTGAAGCCAAATTTGTTAACTTGGAAAAGGACTAAATAGAGCAGATTGGACTATAAAAAAAATCTACCTGGAGGGTGATCTTGCAATGGGATATTTCTACTTGGAGAGCACCATGGTTTCCCGGAGGTTACCTAATTAAAAGGTGCTCACGTATCCTAGAATAACACTCCTGCAAATGGAAGTGGCTTGTACCATTGATGTAGAATGTCCAAGTGTCTCTAGAAGGGTCAGTTGGACTTGGCAGGGGAGGCTGCCTAGTTTTAGTAACTATTGAATAAGTTATGACAGTCAGACTCTCAGTGAGACAGTCGTGGTCATTCGTGGAGCTGTGGCGTTTAAAGCATCATTCAGGGGCTGTTCTGTATTATCCCAGTCTGCAGCGAAGCCCTAGCAGAAAGAAAGAGGAGGGTGGAATGAGAAGAGGAGGAGGAAAGCACCAGAATTACCTGATCATGTGATAGCTGTGAGATGCCAGAATGCAGCAGAGAGAAAGAGGAGGAACATGCACAATAGTCAGAGCAGTAAAAAAATAAACAAGGCAAGAAGACAAAAAAGATCGGTTAGAACAGGGGTGGGCAAACTATGGCCCGGGGGGCCGCATCCGGCCCTTTAGACGTTTTAATCCGGCCCTCAAGCTCCTGCCGGGTAGCAGGGTCCAGGGCTTGCCCCGCTCCAGCCAGAGAGCGGGATCGGGGGCTTGCCCCACCCTGCGCATGCTGTGGCTCTGCGCAGCCCCCGGAAGCAGCAGCATATCTCCCCTCTGGCTCCTACACGTAGGGGCAGCCAGGGGGCTCCGCACGCTGCTCCTGCCCCAAGCGCTGCCCCCCACAACTCCCATTGGCTGGAAACTGAGGCCAATGGGAGCTGTGGGGGTGGTGCCTGCGGACGGGGCAGCACGCAGAGCCGCCTGGGCGTGCCTCCGCGTAGGAGCCAGAGGGGGGGACATGCTGCTGCTTCTGGGAGCTGCTTGAGGTAAGCGCTGCCCGGAGCCTGCACCCGACCCCCTCCCGCGCCCCAGTCCCCTGCCCCAGCCCTGATCCCCCTCCCACCCTCCGAACCCTTCGGTCCCAGCCTGGAACACCCTCCTGCACCCCCAACCCCTCATACCCAGACCCACCCCAGAGCCTGCACCCCCAGCCGGAGCCCTCACCCCCCACCCTGCACCCCAACCCCTTCCCCAGCCTGGAGCCCCCTCCCGCACCCTGAACTCCTCATTTCTGGCCCCACCCCAGAGCCCTCACTCCCTCCTGTACCCCAACCCCCAATTTTGTGAGCATTCATGGCCCGCCATACAATTTCCATACCCAGATGTGGCCCTTGGGCCAAAACGTTTGTCCACCCCTGGGTTAGAAAGTCATCCCAGTCGGTACTTCCCCACTCACGAGACCACAGGGACTCGCCATCTTGTCACTAGGGCTGAGATTGAACAGTAGAGTAATGTGTAGCCCTGCTCTGGAATGCAGGAAAGCCATTCCTAGGGGGTAGGAGGAGCACATCGAAGGTGTGGCTCCATTCCAACCCATCGCCCCATCCTTGGGGTGAAGGAAGTAACTGATTTGCAAAGAATCCACAAGGGTCAGATTCTGAGCCTGTCTCGCAGGAGCTGAATCACTGCAGCAGAGAGAGAGAATGATTCAGCTGGAATTGGTTTCTGAACTCCCCAAATGCAGCACCAACACTTCCACACGGTAGAGAAAGGCACGAGGCATGGGAATGGCTCCCTCCGAGTGACAACCACGGGGCAGAGCGTAGGTTCCCAGTCCCATGTTTGTAAAGGCAAGCCCTTAGCTTTAGTTACAGCAATTGGAATTTGTGGCGTTGAATTTTTCTTCTTCTTTTGTTGTTGTTGGAGGGTAACAAGTGTTGGCTATGGGAGGTTTTAATACTCACCTGTAACTGATTGACCCTGCAAACTATATGCCTCTGGGTAATTACACTAACTGGCTTGGACACATTGTGAGCTACAGGGTAAATACAAGGGATTGAAATTCAGCCCTAGGGAAAGCAGGTACTACCGAAGTGAACTGCAAGTGTCCCTGCTTGCACCAAGTTTGAATTTGTATATGGTCACCAAGAGTATTTCTGAGTTCTTACCACCACCGAGCACAGTGGGGATTTCAGGCACTTACATAATAATAATTCTACCACTCCCTCAATGTCTGTTCATTTCACCTCTGACCAGGCTCTTTACATTCCTTTTCTGGCCATTTTAAAATCCATGATTGCTGGAAATTATCCCTGTCTCTCCACGCTCTCAGCAGCCTGGGCAAATATCTAAAACAGCCTAGTTTTTAAGGGGTGTAGCTCAGAAAGATTAAATACACCTCTACCCCGATACAACGTGACCCAATAGAACACGAATTCGGATATAATGCGGTAAAGCAGTGCTCCGGGGGGGGGGCGGGGCTGCGCGCTCTGGCGGATCAAAGCAAGTTCGATATAACGCGGTTTCACCTATAACGCGGTAAGATTTGTTGGCTCCCAAGGACAGCGTTATATCGGGGTAGAGGTGTAAATACATAAATTCAGACTGTCTTAAGATGCAGATACTTGGAAGGGATTCAGAGGAATTGCTGTAGAACTGCTTTAGGAAAGACCTGAAGACTCTGAAACGAAAGGTCTATGGTCAAATGGTTGCCACTCCCGCCTTAAAATTCCCAAACAAGAGAGCAGGTCAGACAGTCACACCCTTGTGACTGATCCAGGGTGCTCAATGCATTTCTTTATCTGGCATTTGTCTGGGGTAAGGGTTTATTTGATTTATATGATTCACCTGCAATTTAAGAAATCGCGTTTTAGTCCCATGTGAAATTCTATGGCTTGTATTAAGCAGACTAGATTACCGTAATGGTCCCTTCCTGGCCTCAAAATCTATGTTATTCGGATCCAAAATCTAGTCAAAATTCTGATAATTTTACAGATGTACTTTTGGTTTCTGGGAAATTTCCTAACGTGATATGAGGATATTGTTGGTCAGTTACACTTATGCCACAACAATGAAGTCAGTGAACAAAACTCACTGCCGGCATAACTCCGCTGCCTCGGAGTTCCCCCGGTTATGAATCTGGGTTACTGAATTCAGCGGATGGCAAAGGTATAACAGAGCTGAACAAGGCCAGTAAGATGCAGTATGACAGCTCTAGTCTCTGGCATGGAGTCCAGTTAGTAAGTGGGGTTCTCAACAGCTGCAGACACTCTACTGTAACACGTTACAAAAATAGCAAGGTAATTATCCGCAAAGGGAATTAGTCACAAAGCAACTTAGTCAGGGCAACGTGACATCGCAATCACTAGCTCGCGAAGCTGAAGCGGATGTTTCATGGGCGACTGCTGTGCCTAATGCCAGGAAGTTTGTGGTAATAATCAGGATGGAAATTACAGCCCATTCAGTACACACACTGTGGTGGTTTAGATGTGCCAAACAGAAGGTTACAAAGAGAAACTCAGAAAAGGAGAAGGTGGAGTTTTAAAATGACACATTTCCTTAGGCAGACACTGCTGTCTTCCTGTCCTCAGAGCGTATCTATTTTTGAGTCCAGGTTTTCCAGGACAGCCAGGTCACATGGTCATAACTGGTGATGAAAAGTTCCTCTTTGGAAGAAAGGCAAGTTTCAGGGGATGTGCCAGGGTTCCCCCCAGGATAAACAAAGGAGAGCATGGCGTGGGTGACCGATACTTGTAACAAGGTTCCAAAACCATGTTAAACATTCCCCTACCCTGCCATTATGAATTCCTAATGCAAACAAGTAGGTTTACTTGCAACTTGCCAAAAAATTAGATCTTCATCCTATGAGCGAGTGGGGTACTCTAGTTTGTGTTCTGCATTTGTTTCCATGCTTCCCAAAGATATTTAATCCTCAGATAAACCAAGGAACCAAATGCAACCTTAGCTATGGGATCTTTAGTGAAGTTTCCAGTACCAGCTAGTAGAAATTATTGCTCCCTCTGTCCGTTAGAGAAGGGTGAGGAACCTTTCTCCACACATTAAGATAAACCTGATCTGTAAAGCCATTAGGTGATCGGCGAAGTTATGACAATCTCATGCTTTTCTGCTTCCAAACTGAACGTTCCAATTTGAAAACATCCCAACGAATAGAGGTTTCTTCGCGTTCTAACTCATTCCCATGATGGGAGAATCTCTGGAGCTGCTGAGAATTCCTCATATGACTTTGAAGTATTTTAAGCTTTTTCCTTGTGGTGCCCGTTTCTCTTAAGCATCGACAGTTCTCCCACACACACATTTTTTAGTGTCACAGCAAGAACCACACCAAGTTTGAACCACTCCCCCTTTTCAGAAGTCCTCATTCTTCACAATCTTTATGTCCCATGTAGCAGCTTCATTCACCTCCTTATAACTGAGTGGGGGTAGCTGAGGGGATAAGTAAATTGGGACTGGGGATGATTATAAGTGTCATTATAAGCAAGGGCTCTAGAGAATATTGCATCTCCCTTTTATCTCCACACTCTTGAGATGAACAAACACACCAAAAAATCCATGAGCGCTGATCTGTAATAATGCTACTTACTTCTGGAATATAAAAACTCCTACGATTATGGTAAATGAAATGAGATCAGCTGTTATCCAGATTAGATTGTACTCGTCTGGAGACTGGAAGACAAAAAGACAAGCACGCGTTATACCTTCCACTTTGTACAGATTTGGTGAGCTTTCAATCCTGAATAGATCGTCATATACAGAAACATCACAAACTTCATGACACAGACGTGCCCTGGAGATGGACCAAAGCTTCTTTTTACCCTAGCCACACTCGAGCAAGCAGGATTTTGGATCCCAGTTCAACTGGATCCCCAAGCTACCCCTGTTTTTTACTTTTAAAGAACATCACATTGCCAGGAAAGACCTGCAAAGCAGCGTCCATTCTAACCCTCTTTTCGCATGCTCCCAGTGTTCTCAACACTCACCTTTTGGGCTGAAAATGTCCATGTCTTGTCTCTCACTCTGAAGAGGAGATTAAACTACCTTTGGTGATTTCTGAGTTTATGGGGGGCTGAAAAAATACACTCAAGAAATTCTCTACCCAGACTTTGATTTGAACGTTTTACCACAGCAGGTACAGCTCAGGTTTTAAACTTGGCCTAGACACACTCCCCATTGAGGAGCAAGGCCCTGATTCAGCTAAGCACTTCAATCCCTTTAACAATCTGGGCCTAAGTGTAGCTGGGCTCAGCGTTGTAATGCCTAACTGATTTAGGAGCCTAAAGCTCATTTTCAAAAGGGATTTAGTCACTTAGAAGCCAAAATCCTGCCAACTGTCAATGGGATTGTGGCTCCTCAGTACCTAAATCCCTTTTGAAAATGAGATTTAGGCTCCTAAACCAGTTTGATGTTGCAATGCTGAGGGCAGCGATGCCTAAACACCTTTACAAATCCAGGCCCAAGCATGTTTTTATATTTCAGTGGCAGATCCACAGCTGGTATAAATGGTCATATTTCCATTCACCTCAATGAAGCTATGAAGCTAACTATATTAAAACAAACATCGTATAGACACGTGACCTCTCATTTGAGCAGGTCAAAACATTTTAACTAAAAATTTCTGGACAAAATATAGGGTTTTGATGAAAGCGATTTTTTAATTTTTTTTTTGGTGGGAAAAAGTTGATTGACTATATTTTCCAATTTTTTGACAGGAAAATTCAAAGCAAAACATTTAATTTTGAATCAACATTTCCAAAATGTCAACATTTCAAAACTAAATGTTTCGATCAAAAAATGCCCAGTTTTTCATCAGGACGTTCCCAAATGGTTTTTTTGTAACTTTTCATTCCATGAGAAAATTTTTGATATTATGAACAACAAAATGTTAAAATATCAGACTTTCCCATGGGATGAAAGTTCTGTTTTCTGAACAGCTCTCTCTCTCTCAACTGGAATAAAATACTAGCTTTAGAAGTCAGACAGGATTATTTCTGTAAAGAAAGACTAGGTGTTTTAATTCACATACACTATGAGTGGCAGCATTTGCAACACATCAATGAACCGAAATCTCCCCACAACTCCTAAATGCTGAGCACTGCTGGGAAAGGGGCACAGGAGAATAAACATATCTGTTCTGCAGAGATATACAAAACTGAGGCCTTGTCTACACTACAGGGGGAGATCGATCTAAGTTACAAAACTTCAACTATGTGAATAACGTATCTGAAGTCGACGTACTTAGATCTACTTACCGCGGGGTCCACACTACGTCATGTCGACTAGAGACGCTCTCCCATTGACTCCCCTTGCGCTTCTCGTTCAGGTGGAGTACAGGAGTCGATGGGAGAGCGATCGGCGGTCGATTTAGCGGGTCTTCACTAGACTCACTAAATCGACCACCAATGCATTGATTGCCACACGTTGAACCCCCGGTAGTGTAGGTTCAAGACTTGCGCAGTCATCCATCAGATCTCACCGTTTGACTTGTATTGACAGTTTCGCTATAGGAAGCCATTCATTAGAAGGCCTCTACTCACAAAAGAGGATATTTTTGACCTGAACGCTAGACGTGTTCTGTTGATGAGCTCTCCAAATACCGATCACTCAAACTTAGTATCAATTCAGTGCAGTGCTCATCAAGGTATATTCAAACACTGGCTCATCTCTCTGGGGGAAAGTTTTCAAAGGCATCAATGGGAATTAGGCACCCAACTTGTTGATTTTCAACGGGAGTTGGGTGTGTGTCTGTCCCATGTGTCATGTTCCAATATATAATGATATATTGTAGGATAGTACAGTTGCTGCGCCATAGAAAAGACTGTCATTTTCATAGCCATTCGTCGCACAGGAAATGTAGTTTGAAATGGAAAACTGCATGTATATAACTGCAAAAGAACAGAGTTGCACTGCAAAAATCTCTCCTTCACATGCTTGGCAGCAGGAATGACAGGCCTAAAGTACCTGCTAAAATAGCAGCCCTGGAAATATTTTAGTATGGCTTCTGTGCAGCTGAACTGAATCTGCATTTTGGACTTGAAATTATTAATACCAGGAACTGGCTGATGAAAAGAATCAGCGAGAGCATGAGTGAGCATGTCTGTCAGCAAGGAGCCTCAGTTACCACAGAGACTGATGCAGCTGGCACTGATTTACCACAGCAGCAAATGGAAATGACATCCCTATTCATCCTTAAAGTGCAGCAAAGCCCCTGGGGTCACCTGAGGGCTATAAAGAAATGTGCCTTGGAGACCACCGCTTTTCAGCAAGAATGAAAGGTTTGCTCTGGCTCCCAGATTGAAATCAATTCCGAAAGACTCCGATTTAGTCAGAACAGAATTCAAATGGTATGAATCACACATGGTCCTGACACTTACAGTATGAAGGGAGTTTTATGGTGAACAGCAGCCAATTACACATCAGTATGCACTGACAAATGGGTTAATCTGAGAGACTGAATAAAGGGAAGATTGGACCAAACTGCATTTGTGATGTACACACAGTTCCCACAGAGCTCAGCGAGAGCCAGGGGTTACATCAAAGGGAAGAATTTAGAAGACGGGACATATTTTTCTCTTTACCAGACTTGTTCTTTGCAATACACCTGTTTTTATCTCCCCATTTCTTATGCAGCAAGAGTGGGAGGGATAGCTCAGTGGTTTGAGCATTGGCCTGCTAAACCCGGGGTTGTGAGTTCAATCCTTGAGGGGGCCACTTAGGGATCTGGGGCAAAATCAGTACTTGGTCCTGCTAGTGAAGGCAGGGGGCTGGACTCAATGACCTTTCGGGTCCCTTCCAGTTTTATGAGATAGGTATATCTCCATTTATTATGGGGGGAGGGATAGCTGTCTCCAGGAGCCCAGCATCCCTCTAGCTTATGGAGGGGGCTGATTCAGAACTTGCTCACAAAGGAGGCAGTGAGCGCTGGCGGACAGAGCACTGCACTGGAACTCAATATACCTAGTTCTATTCCTGGCTCTGCCACTGGCCTGTTGGTGACCATGGGCAAGTCACTTCTCTGTGCCTCGGCTTCCCCATCTGTAAAATGGGAATAATACTGCTGAACTCTTTTTAAATCATTTTGAGATCTACTGATGAAAGGTGTGATAGAAGATAATATTACTGTAAATCATCCAAATACTGACCAGCCACTACCCTGCTTTAATAGTAAGACATGTTGTCACATTGCAGAACGAGGTGATAAGAACATAAGAATGGTGATACTGGGTCACTCCAATGGTCCATCTAGCCCAGTATCCTGTCTTCCGACAGTGGCCAATACCAGGTGCTTTAGAGGGAATGAACAGAACAGGTAATCATCAAGTGATCCATCCCCTATTGTCCACTCCCAGCTTCTAGCAAACAGAGGCTTGGGACATTCAGAGCATAGGGTTGCATCCCTGCCCATCCTGGCTAATAGCCATTGATGGACCTATCCTCCACCTTTCTAGTTCTTTTGGGAACCCTATTATAGTTTTGGCCTTCACAACATCCCCTAGCAAAGTGTTTCACAGGTCGACTGCGTGTTGTGTGAAGAAATACTTCCTTTTGTTTGTTTTAAATGCAGCCTATTAATTTCATTGGGTGACCCCTGGATCATGTGTTATGTGAAGGGGTAAATAACACTTCCCCCACACCAGTCATGATTTTATAGATCTCTATCATATCCCGTTAGGGCTCGTCTACACTACCAGGACAGGGATGGTGTCCCTAGCTTCTCTTTGCCAGAAGCTGGGAATTGGTGACAGGGAATGGATCACTTGATGATTACCTGTTCTGTTCATTCCCTCTGAAGCACCTGGCATTGGCCACTGTCAGAAGACAGGATGCTGGGCTAGATGGACCTTTGGTCTGACCCAGTATGGCCATTCTTATGTTATGTTCTTATGCTCTTACCACTTAAGTTGATGTAAGTTACGCCATTCAGGGGTGTGACCCCCCCCCCCCCCCCCGACTAACATAACTTGCATCGACTTAATGCAGTGTCTACACCACGTTAAGTCAGTAGGAGACGTTCTCCCACCGACATAGCTTCCACCTCTCATTGAGGTGGATTAATTACGTCGATGCACCAAATCAGATGCCGCTGCATTGATCACAACTGCGCTGATTTAGTGCAGTAGTGAAGACAAGCCCCAAGTCCTCTCTTGTCGAAGCTAAACTGTTCCAGTCTTTTTAGCCTCTCCTCATGTCGAAGCTGTTCCGTACCCCTACTCATTTTTGTTGCCTCTGTACCTTTTCCAATTCTAATGTAACTTTTTTGAGATGGGGTGACCAGAACTGCAGGCAGTATTCAAGGGGTGGGCATACCATGGATTTATATAGTGGTATTATGATATTTTCTGTCCTGTTATCTATCCCTTTCCTAATGGTTCCTAACCTTGTTTGTTTTTTGATTACTGCTGCACACTGAGCGGATGTTTTCAGAGAACTATCCAGGATGACCCCAAGATCTTTTTCTTGAGTGGTAACAGCTAATTAAACCCCATCATTTCGTATGTGTAGCTGGGATTATGTTTTCCTATGTACATTACTTTGCATTTATCAACATTGAATTTCATCTGCCAGTTTGTTGCTCAGTCATGCAATTTTGTGAGATTCTTTTGTAACTCTTCAGTCAGCTTTGGACTTAACTATCTTGAATAGTTTTGTATCATCTGCAAACTTTGCCACCTCACTGCTTATCCCTTTTTCCAGATCATTTATGAATATGTTGAACAGCACTGGACTCAGTACAGCTCACTGGGGGACCCCACTATTTACCTCTCTCTCCACTGTGAAAATCGACCAGCTATTCCTAACCTTCATTTCCTGCCTTTTAACCAGTTAGTGATCCATGAGAGGATCTTCCTTCTAATCCCATGACTGCCTACTTTGCTTACGAGCCACTGGTAAGAGACCTTGTCAAAGGCTTTCTGAAAGTCCAAGTACACGACATCTACTGGATCATCTTTGTCCACATATTTGTTGACCCCCCTCAAAGAATTCTAATAGATTGGTGAGGCATGATTTCCCTTTACAGAAGCTGTGTTGACTCTTCCAAAGTATTGTGTTCATGTAGGTGTCTGATACTTCTGTTCTTTACTATAGTTTCAACCAATTTGCCTGGTAGAGAAGTTAGGCTTACTGGCCTGTGATTGCCAAGATTGTCTCTGGAGCCTTTTTAAAAAAAAATCACCATCACATTAGTTATCCTCCAGTCATCTGGTACAGGGGCTGATTTCAGTGATAGGTTACATATCACAGTTAGTAGGTCTGCAGTTTCATATTTGAGTTCCTTCAGAACTCTTGGGGGAATACCATCTGGCCCTGGTGACTTATTACTGTTTCCAATTTGTTGAAAAGCCTCCTCTATTGACACGTCAATCTGGGTCAGTTCTTCAGATTTGTCACCTAAAGAATGACTCAGATGTGGGAATCTTCCTGGCATCCTCTGCAGTGAAGACTGATGCAAAGAATTCATGGAGCTTCTCTGAAATGGTCTTGTCTTCTCTGAGTGCTCCTTTAGTACTCTGATCGTCCAGTGGCCCCACTGACTGTTTGAGAGGCTTCCTGCTTTCTGATGTACTTAAAAAAAATTGGCTGTTTGTTTTTGCGTCTTTTTTCTTAATTGCTCTTCAAATTCTTTTTCGTCCTGACTAATTATTCTTTCACACTTGCCAGAGTATTTTCCTTAGTAGGATTTGACTTCAAATTTTTAAACTATGTCTGATCTCCAACTGCTTCTTTTACTCTGTTGTGTAGCCAGGGTGGCATTTTTTTTGTGGTCCTCATACTGTTTTTTGTTTGTTTGTTTTTTTATTTAGGAGTATACATAGCTTGAGCCTCTATTACGGTGTTTTTAAAAAGTTGCCCTGCAGCTTGCAGGCATTTTACTCTTGTTGCTGTTCTTTTTAATGTCTATTTAACTAGCCTCCTCAATTTGCATAGTTTCCTTTTTTGAAGCTATATACTGGTGTGGAAGGTTTCTTCGGGATCCATCCCCCCCCCGCCAAGTATGTTATATTTAATTATATTATGGTCATTATTACAGAGTTCAGCTACATTCACCTCTTGGACCAGATCCTGTGTGCCTCTTAAGACTAAATCAGTAATTGCCTTCACCTTGTTCGTTCCAGGACTAGCTAGTCCAAGAAGAGCTCCAAGATCGAGCTGCAGATAGTGTCCAAGACATTGCAATATCATGGATTCATGGAGCAGGATCAGAAAGGGCTTCTTGGGTCAGTACTAGATAATCTCCAGCCCTGCAATGGTGCACGAGACTTTATTTTTTAAAGAAACCCCCACCCCCCTGAATATTTAACCATCTTGACGTGCTTTGAGAATCCCCCATGCAGTGGAGGGATAATCACGGGCAGGAGTCGATTATATTAGTGAGGAGGCAGCAAAAATGAGCTTCGCAATCTGCCCTGAAATGCTGAAGCTGACTCAGCTTGTTGAAAGTTTCAGCCCTTTCTGAGCGTGCTCGCTATTGCTGGAACTGTGACAGCTGCTACAATGGACAGTCCCTTCCCAGCACGCCCCCACCAGTTGCTCTAGGAACACATGGGGGGCAGGGATTGCACAACGTAGTCTCCACAACCCCTACTGCCCTGCTCTAGCTGTCCATAAGGAGACAGGGCCAAGCTGGTGTTGCAGGGAGTCCTAGAGCCCCTGCCACCCATCTCTCCCCTGACTGGTGCCTGCCCACCCAGGGCTGGAAAGCTGGAAATACGTGAGGGACCAGAGCTCTGCTCCCCATCCACCAGCCAGAGGAGTCCAGCTCTGTCACTCCTACCACCAGCTGAGGAGACCTGCCCACCTCAGGAACCAAAGGGAGCCCATTCCCCAACTGACCACCCAGCTCATCCGAAGAGGGGATCCACTTTCCACGTAACATCCCATAGACAGACTTAGGGAAAACCCACCCCTGCCACCATCACCACCACCGCTGCTGCTGCTGCTGCTAGGAACAGCTGCCAGATAGGGGTGCCACCTAGGGGTACCTCAATGTGGTATTGGTAAGAGGGAGCATGGTGTGTTGAAGCCAGGGGGGCATGGAATGGAAGAACTGACTGATTTGAATAAGAGAAGAGTATGAAGACAGAGTTTTGCTGAGGGAAGAGGGAAAAGTATCCAACCCAGGGAATCTTGTAGGTCTGAGACGGAACATTTTTGAAGGAGTCTCTCATTAAAATTTTGGTAGCATGCCGCTGAAACTACCCCTCTAATGTATGGCTTCTACAGGCCAGAGCTGCCTCGAACACACCCAGAAAGCTGTCCCTGTTTTTTAAAGGGATCACAGTGGAGGCGAATCTTATATATCGTATGGATATTTCACATGTGGTCTTGCTTACCATTAGCCAAACGGGAAAAGGCACCTTACTAAGGATTTGTGAGCTATCAGCCGTGACAGACTGAACGCCAGCACACCACAGGATAGAGAACAGCCAGGGTTCATTCACAACGTAGAGATTAACGCTCAGGTTCGCAGCGGTGTATTCCCTGCCGAGAAAGATAACGGAGCGGAAGGTTAGTATCTCTGTAAGTACAGCATACAGAAGACACAAAATACTATGTCCTATGCATGGGTGATTCGCGTGAAATAAATACAAAGGGAGATTAGAGTCATCTGACAAAACAGCCTGCTTTTTAATATTGGCCAGATTGGAAATTTGGTGAAGTAGGTCATTTGGAAATGCAGATCTCATCTGGCCTTAAAACCTATTAAACCACTATTTTGATCTTAAAAGCTTTATTCACTCACCAGAGCAGATTCTGGCTTAGATATACAAAATTCTCTCACCCCACATGGTGGTATGCTGGACACATTTTTAAAAAGCATCCCTAATTATGGTGATGTAAAATTAACAGCCATCGCAGAAGCCTATAATACTGAAAGGGCAAGTCACTGAATTAAACTGGAGACCGATGTAAGAGTCAGTCATACTCTTACTCTTCTGCCCGGGTCCAGACATAGATTTATGGGGCTCTTGTTTGCTAACAAAAGAGGTCTCAAGTCTTCTGAATGCTTAAATCCATTTCTCAAGGGGTTTGCTCCAGAGGCCAGAACACAAGACTGGGAGACAAGAACTCTCATGTTGCAATGCAGATATTGATCCTGTCTGTGGCCCTGGGTAAGTCACTCTGCCCTAGTTTCCCTATCTGACTGTGACGATTCATTAACACTTGCCAAGTACTTTGAAGATGGTCAACGCTATATGTAATTATGGAGGTAGCACCAGGCTGTTAATACGATCTGATTATACTGAATGCTGAGGGTGAAGCGATACACTCTTGAAAGCAATGCTGGTCGTGCTGAGTAAGCGCTGCATATACAGTAGTTAGACATTTATTTTGGGGTAAAGGATGGCATTTCATCAGGGTTTAGTCAATCCGTGTGGTTGGTAGCTCCCCAGTTAATGAGTCTGTGGTAGGACTGTGGCAGTGTCCCTTTGAACCCTATAGTTGAACCCTTCAGTTTGCCAACATGGCAGGTTTGGTTCTTGAGGCTGATGAGCACACAGAACGGAGCCAGGATAATTAGAACAAATCACCACCCAATTGCTGGGTGGGCATCCCTTCGCCATAACTCTCCAAGAGCCGGACAATGAATGGAAAGGAGAAAGGGTGGGCAAGGCTTTGTTCTACCCAGAGCACCAGGGGCTGCCATGCAATCCTAAGATTTCTCCTTGTAGCACTTGGGCAGAGCTGGTTCCTCTAGCTCCGTAACGTATGTAGTGCAGCCTGGTTTTGTTTTCAGCAGTGGCAGCGAGCTTTTATTAACCACATTCATGATACTAGCTGCTCTGTGCAAACGTGGTGTGTGTAGCAGAAAAAGAGGATTCAGTTTGAGTTTAACACAGCGGTTGCCATTACAGGGTCAATTCTTTAGTAGAATGAATCTGACAATTAAAAAAGGGGACTGGTGCATGTGGGCCAAAATTGATGTGGATTTAAAAGGGTGTATTTATTTCTACTACAGCAGCATCAAGAGGGTCCAACTGTGCTAGGCGCTGTAGGTACGCTGGAGGAACTTAATCTAAATGGACAAGACAAAGGGTGAGAGGGGAAACGGAGGCACAGAGAGGGGAAGTGACTTGCCCAAGGTCACACAGCAAGTCAGTGGCAGAGCTGGGAATAGAACCCAGGTCTCTGAACACCCTGTCACTGGACCTCTCTGCCTCTCATGCAGTGAAAGTTACAGGAACACCCTGTCACTGGACCTCTCTGCCTTCATGCCTTCCCCATCCCTTTGGCACAGTGTTGGTCTTCAAGGCAGGGCCTGGATCGATCTACACCAGGGATTGGCAACCTTTGGCACGTGGCTCGCCAGGGTGAGCACCCTGGTGGGCCGGGCCGGTTTACCTGCCACGTCCGCAGGTTCGGCCGATCGTGGCTCCCACTGGCCGCGGTTGGCTGCTCCAGGCCAATGGGGGCGGTGGGAAGCAGTGGCCAGCACATCCCTCAGCCCACGCCGCTTCCCGCCGCCCCCATTGGCCTGGAGCGGCGAACCGCGGCCAGTGGGAGCCGCGATCGGCCGAACCTGCGGACGCGGCAGATAAACAAACCAGCTTGGCCCGCCAGGGTGCTCACCCTGGCAAGCCGCAGGCCAAAGGTTGCCGATCCCTGATCTACACGTCTGGACAGCTCCCCCGATGCAGCGCAGCGCCACACTGGTCCTCAGTGGCAGCCTGCACTGCGGTAGCACAATCTGGCCCTTAGCCATTTCACATCCGTGTGTTGTGAACTCTCTGTTTTTCAAAAAACAGCATCGGTTACAATGTGATACACTGCAGTTCAGTCATCAGTCCTTACCTACACAACAGGACCTACTTTCCTTTCTAGCTCTCAAATATTATCTCCTCTCCCAAACCGTTTGATTTCCATATATTTTCTTAAGGACCAAGTCAAGCTTGGCAAGCAATAAATCCTAAAAATTAACAAGGCCGCCTAGGGGCAAAAGATCCCTTATCAGTTTAACTTTAGCTGCTGAGGTCATTTTGATTCACACCCTATGAAATTCAAACGCCACATACTACCGAGAAGAAACATGGCATTGGCTAATTAAAGATGAGACGAGGCCGATTTAAATAGGGTCGTTAAAAGACTGCGTTCAAATTTATCAGCACAAAGTAACGTCTGAAAGAACTCAGGAGCTTGGCCTAAATCAGAGGTTCACAGCAGCAGCAGCTCTGGAGCAGATGAATGAGACACAAGGGCAGTTGCTAATCGGGTTGAAAAACTGGCTGGACGTGCTTTGTATGAGATGCCTAAACTTCCTTTGAAGACGGTATTGGAATGAGAATCAGATGATTAATATTTTGATTTCTAAAAGGCTCCCTTAATGTCGTCACACACTAGACTCCATGTAAAAAGCTATTAAGATTAGCCACTCTCTCCTCCTGCTTCCATGACCCTCACTTGGAAATGGACCATAATATAAATCTCCTCTCCCACAGGATCTTTGGCAAAGGTACTAGTGTGGCACAGGTATTTAAACTACACAACCCCCTTTACTGTCCAAGGAGTCAGATACGGGGCTGCCCTCGGTCTAGATCTTCACACAATGGTCCCAGTTTGAATCGGACTGTCCCATGTCTTGGGATCTCACGGTAAATAACTAAAAAGATATCAGGAAAGATCTTCGATATCCATGCAACCAGCGGTGCTGGAACCAGGGGTGCTGCTGCACCCCCGGGCTTGGAGTAGTAAAAACAAACACCCAATACCTGGTTTCCATCATAGCACCCCCCACTATACAAATTGTTCCAGCACCCCTACCGGCAACGCCATCAAAATGTCTCAGCGCTGTGAGATCAAGGTCTCCACACCAGCAAGGGATGCCTGTCCTAGAGGAGAACATTTTAACACAGGGCATCCCAGGCTGTATCCCCTTTACCATGCTGATAATTAGCAGGTCATAAAACTTTTATAAAGAAACCTCTTTCACGACCACTAGGTGCTAGTGGCAAAGCCTTAACGCAGAAGCAATAACGTAATACATTTCATTCCCTAATACACAGCAGGAGAGAGGGATTCTGTTGAGAAGTCTTTAACGGCCTGGCTCAGCTGCCTTACTGCTCCCTCAGGACATTAATCCTGTAAACCCTTCTAAACTGGCCAGTTCTCAGAAGATAATACCTGAAAACTGCCCAGAAAGAACAATTCCTAGGTGGCTCTGCTGGGGACACTTGGTCTGGGGACTGAGGAAGGTTTCCTGCAGTGGGTTGGCTAGATTACCAATGGCCAGGGTTGGGGGTGGAAGAGCATGTTGGAGTAAAGGGAGAGAAACTGAGGAGGAGCTTCGTCTGAGTCTTCAGCCCTTCAGCACTGCAAGGTTTGAGTCCATTGTCTCGTGACTGACAAAAGTCTTCAAGACGATAACTGTGTTTTTGTGGTGGGGATTCAGGGGGCCTGGGGCAAAGCAGAGGAGCTGCGGCGCTTGTACTCACCCGGCGGCACTGAAGGACCCGCCACCGAAATGCCGCCGAAGACCTGGAGCGACTGAAGGGCCCCCCGCCACCAAAATGCCGCCGAAGACCCGGACCACCGCCGGGCCAGGGCTCGCAGGACCCCTGTGGGGCCCGTGGCCTGGGACAAATTGCCCCACTTGCCCCCCCATCTGGGCAGCCCTGGGGTGGGGTGGGGAGGAGAGAGGCTTCTATATACACGAATACTAACTAACTCTTATACAGAGCTTTTCATCATAGATCTCAAAGCACTTTACAAAGGCGGTCAGGATCACTAGCTCCGTTTTACAGATGGGGAAACTGAGGCACATGACTTGCCCAAAGACAGATAGCAGACCAGTGGCACACAGGGGAACAGAGCCCGTGTCTCCTGAGTCCCAGTCTCTAGCCACTAGGCCACACTGCCTATGAGGATGAGCTCTGTTTCAGCTACGGCCCTGCTTGCCAGTGCCCCTCTCTGCCCCACTCGGACACAACCGCAGCACGAACCAGTGCTATGGAACTTCGGAAGAGAACTGTGACAGGTTTATGGCTTGAGAGTCTGCCTGCATCTGGGTGTCACTGCACACAACGCCTGTGGGAAGTTCTCAGCATCTCGCTCAGAACGGAGCCTCCTTTTGCCTCTTTCCCTTGATGGTAGCTCAGCCTCGGTTTGCTCGGCGCATTGATTCATGTGTTACTCAGGAAATTATTCACAAGAAATCACAATCCCATTAACTTCTTTTCTTGTACTTTCAGCCTGGCCTATGTCTTTGCTCTCCTTTGCCTGAGGTAGCTGTGAAAACAGGGCTGACAAATTCCAGGGGGTTCTGGTAGGAGACACTAAGGCCCTCCCATCATCGAGTGGCAACAGGGCACTGCTGCGTGCGCATTGCCATGTGACGCCAGGAGACTGAGAAAAGGAGGCCTGTGCGTCTTTCACTCCTGCCTGCCAATAGGGCAGGTGAACCCAGCTGAGGGTAGGTTTCTCACTCAATAGGAACAGACAGAGCGGACGAGAAGGACGTCACACCATTCTGCAGTCCCTTTACCTCACTTGGTCTTCCACTCCCAGCACCCGTGGCTGAGGGGGAGTTTCCTGCTGTCTCCCATGGCCAGCAGATACGATGGGCCCATTAAAGGGGAAAATGGAGTCTGTCCTTGATTGAAGTGACGTTGCCACTACAGACGCTCCCCCCACCAGACAGCGAAGCTCCCGCTGGACAGCCAGCGATGTGCCCTGTTAAGTGGGAGCAGTTCTTTGTTGCGGAAGGACAGCAGCTGCCTGGAAACCAGTAGGCCAACGACCCGCAGATGCCAAGGCCAGAAGGGACCACTGTGATCACCAGACCCTGTGGGTTGAGCCCCGGGTCCTGGCTTGACCACAGCTTGAGAGCACAGCAGGTCTCAATGGGAAGGGGCGAGGGAGTGGCTATATACTTTGGCTTTGCAAAATGCACACAGCACACTAGGGTGACCAGATAGCAAGTGTGAAAAATCGGGACAGAGGGTGTGTGTGTGTGGGGGGTAATAGGAGCCTATATAAGAAAAAGCCCCAAATATCGGGACTGTCCCTATAAAATCGGGACATCTGGTCACCCTACAGCACACGCACCGAGCAAGTGGAAATTCACACCAATGAAAGCTGAGGCCCGCACCTGATGTCCTCACTGGTGACCTTAGTGTACCGCAGGTTCAGCTGTTTGATGCCTTTGTCTCTCAAGCGCTCCGCGTCTGCTTTGAGGTCAGAAGTCTGCTGGAAACCCGGCGCAATTTGCCTCACCAGCTGCCGCTCCGTGTTGGGCAGCCACATCACCTGGAGATACAGAGAGGGAGTCAATAAATTGAGCCATTCTGATTAAAGAGATGATTCTCAAAGACGGAAACCTGTTTGCAGCTGGGAAAGCGTTAGGAATCCGGGCTCTGAGCCGTTTGGAGTACAGAGAAGCGGGAAGGACAGCCAAGCCAGAGAGTTTGCACTAATGCTATAATCAGCTTAAAGGGGCTTAAAGCCTCACACATCTTTACTTGACTGCATTTTGAATGCGGGGCTGACTACCTGGCACTGTGGGGTCTTGGCACCAGACTTTCACCTCGAGAGACACGGGTTTAAATTCTAACCCAGAGGACAAGGGATAAGGAATTGGAAGATTTCATGCTAAGATGCACTCTGCGCCCATCAAAACATCCAGTTCAGCAGAAGGACCCCATGGAAAGGATACCAAGCAGGCTCTGGCAGAGCTGGGTAGGAAAAGCTTTCCACCAACTGCCCAAATTATGCCCGGCTCAAACTAGCCTTAGCCAGTCTTCACTTCCATCAGCACTAAATCCGTTCAAACCTTGCCATTTTTAGCACTTCCCACTCCGATTTCAAAGCACTGTACACACAGTAGCGTAATCAATTAACAATAATCGGTTCTACCTCGGTCACAAGGTCTGGGCTCGACGCAGGAATTACTGAGTGAAAATCTTTGGCATTATGCAGGAGATCAGACCAGATGGTCAAACTGGTCCCTTCTGGCCTTAAATTCTACTAATCTATGAAGAATAACTAATCAATGCTCACCTAATAATGCACCAGAACAGTTTAAAGCAGGTTATGCACATTTTCAGCCAGCGAGGCTGGAATTCTGGGGCAAAGGAGTTTCAGTTCATACAACTAGGCAGAGTGCAGCAAAATGGAGTTTGTTCTCACTGCCAAGGGCTTGTATTTTAATAATTATTCTGCTCACCTCTTTGCATTAGCTCACCCAGACAATTGCAAAGAGGGGAACACGATTCCCCTTGTGGTGAAATGAGCTCCAGGAAAGCTGACGGAGATTCAAACAGGCTCACACACAAAAAAAAAAATATCTGGTGGTGTGGCCTCACGGTTAATTGAAACTCGGGTGGCAGCGGTAGTCATTAGAAAGAAAGATGGAAGCTAAAAATGGATCCTTCCCCCAGGCTAATCATTTCATAAGTGTGATTGCTAAACATTTCCATTTTTCTCTGCATACATATGTATTATTCACCTAATTGGAAAGTCTGAAATATTTCACAGTCACAAGATGTGCAGCTGCTTAGCACATCAGCATGTTTGACTGTAAGCTACTTTCAACAATTTAAAATCAGAAGGGAAGGAGGGGGAAATCTCAGATGTTTCCCATTTTGGCTGGGCTGAGCAGATGTCACATTTCAAGAGTTGCCCCAGTGCCCCAAGGTTTGAACCTGGGAAATGGGAATCTTCGCTCTGTCGTAGCTCCTGCCACTTCCAGCTTCTCCAACCCTGAAAGAAACGTTGCTTAAAGGAAGAGAGCGGGTGCTGGGGGCTCATGCCGCTAACAGGGTTTCCTAGGGGCTGGGACAAGGCCGCAGGTTAAGCAGCTGGAGTGAGTGAGCGAGCAAGCAGGACCTTCCGGAGGCCTGTGGAGAAGCAAAGGCAGAGGGACAGCTGCTTCTTGGGACAGAGCAGGTGTGGATGGGATTTCTGCCAACAGGAGCTGCCTGCGTTCATGTTTGTTCCTACTTCTGTTCAGGGAAACAGGACCACAAGTATGTTCTGTAAATAAACAGATCACGCTAAGATACCCTGACTCTGCATCACAGATTTCTCATCCAAACCAAAACCACCACCCTGCAAGGTGCCGGATTTTGGGAACTATCTGGCCAAAGGGGCAACAATTCCTTGAAAGGTGGGAAGAGGCAGGAACTGACGGGGGCTTGCTGTAGAAGGAGGTTTCCCTTCGCTTTTGTACTGAAACCTGGCTCTGGGGATTAGCTGGACACACAGGAAGGAGCTGTCTTATGCTAGAGGAGTCTCACTTGCTCCTGCTGCTGGGCAAAAAGGGAAGCGCGTTAGCGCAGCCACTCACTTGAAGAGGTCTGCGATTGTCTCTGCATCCTACACCCCCGGTGGCAGGACCTAGCACCATTCAGCCTCACAGAACATTGGGGTCAAGCTGTGACGAGGCCTCCTGATACCGTACTACCTGCATCTTGATTTCCCTGTGAGAGCCCCGGCAGATTATGTGCTCTGGGGCAGCCCAAATCCTGGTGCGCCCCAAAGAGCCCCCACATTGCAAGAGAGCAGTGCAAGAGAATGAAGAGCGAGGCTTTCTGGGATCGAAACACCCCAGACCATTGGGGGTTAGAGGGTGGACAATATCATCGGGAAGTGGGCAGCGTGGTTTCACCACGGCTAAGCACAGAGGAAGTCAAAAGCCTCTACGGCAGGAGAAGGAAAACTGGCCAGAAATCAGTTTTTCTGCCTGGAACCCTGATTTCTCCAGTTACTAAAGCAACTGCTCTTCCTCTGAGCTTGAAAGAGCCAGCCCACAAGCCTCTGTCTCCAAAGCACTGCAGGACTTACAGCCTGTTGCTGGATCCCTGACTCCAGTATGGTCTGTAGGGTAATGTTGATGTAAGTGCTGTAGTATGGATGATCTCGTGGCAGGTCCTGAAAGTTCAAGATCACGGACATGTTGTCCTTGGCGATCTGCAACATATCAGCCAGCTTACAGACCGATTGGTTTGCAGCTTCAAGGTAATCTGAACCCGAGAGGGAGCCAGCCGTCCAGAAGGGGTCACTCTGAAAACAAACAAGGGTCAGAGTTATTGCCATGCAACTGCGGTCCCTGCTGTGACAGAGGACTCATTTTCTGCCCACGTCATGGTGGTAATGAAGTTACCTCTGGCAGCTGCCCCTGAAATCTGCCTTGTGACTAGCCAAACTGTTAGGGAAAGTTGACCAAGACTTTCCCAACACAATGTTTTTTTGCCAGAAAATACTGATTCATCAAAACAGATGACTTTCATAGGAAAGGGTCGGTTTCAATTCAACTTTAGTCAGGAAAGGTTTCTCAGGTCCAGGATGGAATTGCTGGTCAGAGAGAGAGACAGGCAACCCAGACCTCAGAATACCCAGTAGCCGGGTGGTTGGGGGTGCTCCCTGGGAAGGTGAGAGCCCCAGGTCTAAGTCCTTGCTGTGAATCAGGCAGACAGACTCGAATCTCAGCCTCACACATCCCAAGTGAGCACCCTGGTCCCTGGGCTGCTGGGTATTCTGTGATCTCTCTCTCTCTCCTCCCCTCACACTCTTGTTTTTCATGAAAAATTTCATGAGGCCTCAGTTACATCTTGGAACGGGAACCATATTTGAAATCTTAGAAATTTTCACAGGGTGGGAAACTGTTTCCCACCCAGCTCTACTGATAGGTCTCAGTCCCAATAAGTAACCATCAAGCAAAGTCTTTCATACCAGGAGGCAGTGTGGCCCCAGCAAACAAGGCACTGAACTAGGTGCCAGGAGAGATGGCTTCTATTTTCAGTCTGACACTGACTTGCTGAACGACGTTGGGCAAATCCACCCTGTCCCTCAGTTTTCCCATTGGAGGATATGATGCATGCCCTTACCAGGAGTACTCTGTGCAGTTCTGGTCACCCCATCTCAAAGGCTATAGCATAAATAAAAGGGGTTGGAAATGGATGAGGAGTACGATCAAGGGCATGAAAATACATTTGAAGAGTCTGGGAACATCTAATTCAGCCCATTTCATAATACAGAAACAGAAAGGTGGAAACAGAAAAGTGGAAAATTCAAAACGGATGAAGGAAATATTAATTAGCCTGTGGAACTCACTGCCACAAGATATGACGGAGGTCAAGAGTTTACTATGCTTCTATAAAGGACTGGATACTTATATGAATACAAAGAATATCCAGAGTTATAACAGATTCATAGATTTGGTGGCCAGAAGTGACCACTGTGATTATCTAGTCTGAACTCCTGTACAACAAGGCCGTAAGATTTCCCAGAATTAACTCCTGTTTGAACTAGAGCAGAGCTTTTAGAAAAACATCCAATATTGGTTTAAAAACTCACAGTGATGGAGGATCCACCACAAGCCTTGGTAAGTTATTCCAAAGGTTAATTACGCTCACTGTTAAAAATGTGCACCTTATTTCCAGCCATACAATCTTGTTTTACTTTTGTCTGCTAGGACTGAAGAGGCCATTATAGTAAAGATTGAAAACCCAAAAGAATTTTGGAAGAGATTTAAACCCTCCCCCTTCAGGGAATAAAACAGCCTCTCGCTATGGGGGATCAAGAGGAAGTTTTCCCTGGGGGCAAGTTATCCCAGCAGAGCTTCCTGAAGGGTTTCTTGCCCCTTCCTCTGAAGACGTCGGTACAGGTCACTGTTGGATACAGGATCCGGGGCCAGACAGACCAGTGGTCTGATCCAATCTCGTAGAATTATTGTGTTCCTCTACTTACATCCTTTCTAAAGTGCTTTGGGACCCTTGGATGAAAAGTGCTATGCCTTGGTTTAAGACCATCTAAACATTATTATCCAACCACAAAGAGTAACGAGAAGGCAACCAGGGGAAACGCTACAAAAAAGCAGCCCTTCAGTGATAAAAACAAGCGATAGTGCTGACCCTTTAGATCAGTGGTGCCCAAACTTTTCCTGTCACACCCCCACCCCCTTACCAGTAATGGAATCTGTCTGTCCCCCCCTCCATTACTGCACAGTTGGCTCAGCAGAGGAGGTTGGGTTGAAGGCGGAGCTAAGAGCAGAACTGGGGATGGGGGAGGAGCTGGGGCTGGAGCAGAAGCAGGGCTGGGGCGGGAGCAAGGGGCTGAGGGGAACTGTGGCTGGGGGATGGAGCAGGGGGCCAAGCGGGGCTGGGGCTGGCTCAGGCCCTGCTGCACGCCCCCTGAATGTTCCTCCCCCTGCCACTCCAGGGGGAAGCCCCACAGTTTGGGGACCACTGCTTTAGACATTCTTCCCATGCGGCAGGAAGTTATTTGGGTGTTGTTTTGTGACACTGCCGGACGGATGTTGTGGCAGAGGAAATGCTAGATGCCACTATCAACAAGTCACTTCAGACGGATCCAGAGCTGCCAGTCCCCAATACGCTGTGCAGTCTGGAGAGGTTCCTTATCTGACAGTGCAGAGGAGCTGGGATATATTCATTAAATCTGAATGTCACCTTCCATTCAACCTCCATGTCATCTCTATTGCAGTCAGCTGAGAGTGAATCTGCCATCAGCCTTCAGCTTTATAAGGAAAGAAATGGCATTTGATAAAAAAATGGAGACCTTTTCTGCTCAGAATCCATTCACCTCACCATATGATTTACATGTTAATCCGCACACAGGAGGCATGGTTAGGGTTATTAAAAGCGAAATAAAGAAGAGGCATATTGCTGTTGGATTGACAAATTGCATTAAGGATTTTAAAAACATCAGAACACTACAGGGTTTTTGCAACATCCCACTGATGTGCAGAGAGAAAGCAGGATACAACCATAAGTTCTCATCTTCGAGAGGCTGTAGAAGAGCCTCACAATCAGGAGTATTTTAGCAAGAAAGGACAAGTGATATATTCTCTGTAAGAAGCTGATTCAATATAAACATATCTCTTCTTTGCCTCTGCCTAACATGAGGATGGAGGAAGCTTTTGACTGATGTGGAGTAACTCTGGAGGGCCTGCTGGGAGAACTCACGGCAGTAACAATAAGGAATAAGGAATAATGCTTAACACTTTTATGTCCTATTTTCTTCATCTCTAAAATGGGGAACTGAGAAACAGTAAGTGGCTTGCCCATGTTCTCGAGCAGCTGTGCGGCTGAGCAGTTTTAGAAGCCAGGTCTCTTTACTCTTAGTCCATTGCCCTATCAACCGGCCACCAGCTCCCAGCAGATGCAAATGCAAAATTCAATGTTTGTGCACACAAGTCAGAGGTTCAGGACGTGCAAACACAGACCAACGTTTGGGCATTCCGTTTTAGAACCACAGCGGGGGCCTCTGGAAGATTCCTTCATTTGACAGGCTGGAACTGGCTACGGTGCTGCGCCAATCAATCAAAACGGCAGAGCTATGTTACTTAGTGCCATACGGGGTGAGCCGAGGGCAGAGTTGAGTGGGGTTCACAGAGCAGCACAGGGGAAGCCTGGCTCGGTCTATTCACCCTTCATTAAACCCTTTTACTGNGCTGGACTCTTTCCAATTTTTCCACATCCTTCTTGTAGTGTGGGGCCCAAAACTGGACACAGTACTCCAGATGAGGCCTCACCAATGTCGAATAGAGGGGAATGATCACGTCCCTCGATCTGCTGGCAATGCCCCTACTTATACAGCCCAAAATGCCGTTAGCCTTCTTGGCAACAAGGGCACACTGTCGACTCATATCCAGCTTCTCGTCCACTGTAACCCCTAGGTCCTTTTCTGCAGAACTGCTTCCTAGCCATTCGGTCCCTAGTCTGTAACAGTGAATGGGATTCTTCCGTCCTAAGTGCAGGACTCTGCACTTGTCCTTGTTGAACCTCATCAGGTTTCTTTTGACCCAATCCTCTAATTTGTCTAGGTCCCTCTGTATCCTATCCCTCCCCTCCAGCGTATCTACCACTCCTCCCAGTTTAGTGTCATCTGCAAACTTGCTGAGAGTGCAGTCCACACCATCCTCCAGATCATTAATGAAAATATTGAACAGAACCGGCCCCAGGACCGACCCTTGGGGCACTCCGCTTGAAACCGGCTGCCAACTAGACATGGAGCCGTTGATCACCGTTGAGAGTAATGGCAGCACTCTCATCCACCTGACAGGGTCTGTGGTGTGAACTTTCAACCAATGTCCTGACTTTGGATCCAGGGAACACAGCTCCCCCACGCCCTCACTCTCCCCCCAGATGGTAGGGACCCTATCTTCAGTACATGATCGCACGCACTCTTAAGAACCATTCTCCAGCATTAAGCCTCTCCAGGTCAGTCCAGTTGAACATGTAAGAATGCTCGTTGGCCAGCTCTGGAAACACTTCCTCCACGTTAGTTGTCCTCCTGAGCATCTTGTCGTGCATAAGGAATGGCACCCCATCATAGCTGCAAAGCAAACAAGCATCTCCGTTAACCTGCGGCTATTCGCTAGCACGTACACGATATTAGAGAAGAACAGTTAGTGTCTGCTCCACCCTCTCTCCAGCTTCTCAGACCGGGGTTAAAATGTGGTCAAGATCTCAATTAATTTTGCAGGCCCTTAATGTTCTTGATTCATTTACAAAGCTACACACATAGGAGAAAAATCTCTAAAATGCATTGCAGATGCTTTCATCCATTTCAAGGTTTACACAGTTCCACCCTTAACTTAGAGTTTCTCTTAGGATTTGGTAAACTAACTTGGATAAGAACAGAACTCCCCACCTGAGTGATTGCCAAAAAACTCACCCCATTCTCCCGAGGCCCCAAAACCACTGAAATTTAATTATGAATCCCGTTAATTTTGTTTTATCATGGGAGGCCCTTTATACCTGTGTAAAGCAAATAATGCCTGCCCTGAAAGTCTTACAACCTAAAAATTAGACTAACGGTAAAATTTTCAAAAGCACCTGAGTTACTTAGGACCCCAATTTCCCCATGTAGGACCCTCAAGTCCCACAGAATTTCAATAAGATTTAGACTATTAAGTGCTTAATGCATAGTCTGTACCGGTGGTGACTGTGTGTAGGGTACGTGTAGAACACGCTGCAGTGAAAAGTCTCTGGCACAGGCGATGTAGCAAGGAAAGGTTCCAGCAGGAGGGAGCTGCCTCCCCACTGCCAGAGCCTTTCCCTGCAGCTTGGGTGGGTAGACAGCCCTGTAGAAGGTTCTGCCATGTCTTTAGTCTACTCGCATAAGCCTTGTCTTGGCTATTTAAACTCATGCTGGGGGGCGTGCAGTGTGTGTATTCTACACGCCGCCGTAAGTGTAGACATAGCCTACGTCACTTTTGAAAATGGTATTTAGTATCCCGAGTTACCTAGGCACTTTTGAAAACGTCACCTCACAAGTAACGAATGACAGCAACAGTGCAGTGGGGATGGAGGACAAAGGTTACTGAAGAAGAGTTATCCAGTTACTTAGGTTTAGTTACGGGCATTTTTTGGTGGTTCATTTTTCATTTTGATCTGCTTTTGCACTTCTGGGACTTGGTTGGGGCAGGAAGCACACAAATATCGCAAGAGGCACAGTGCTTGTGTTATTTACAAGCCAGTCGGAAGCAGAAGATGCTGGGGGATCTCACAAGAGAGCCTATCTTCATGAGATTCCCAGCCCAACTGCACAAAAAGTTCTGATAAACATCCAAAGCAAACATGAAATCCAGAGTAGCCTTTTGAGATTCACCTTGCCCTAAACGGTCCAACTAGTACTACTCAGCAGTAGCATAAAGGATTTAGGCCACGAAGAGCTCTCCAAACATGAGCTGGCTAAATTTCACAATGCCCCTGTGAAGTACAGAAGCAGTATTCCCATTTCACAGATGGGAAAACTAGGAAGGGGATTAGGAGACTCGCCCCAGACCATAGATGGAGGTAGTGTTGGGGCTAGGATGAGCACTCTGGTTCTTAATCCTGTGGTCACATTATGCCTGCCTGTCTCTCATTACATTATGAACTTTTTCAAAAAGAGAACTAACCATGGCTTTAAACCTGAACTTAGTGAACAATTTTGTTGTGGATGTGGGAGCCAGAAAAGGATCCCTTGCTGTCCATAGCTGTACTAGCTCTGCAGTGCTAAAACCGGAGTAATAAAGGTCCATATTTTGGTCAGGAAAACCAGATATACTTGTAATGCAGACCAGGCAGCAGATTAGCTGAGCTAAAAAGTTGTTATTTTGATTAAAATGCTTTTCTGACCATAACCACACACACATTTCCTCTGAAGATAGGGGTTAACCTAGAGCGGCGTGCTAGATTCAGAGTAAAATATATTAAAGGCAGCATCCATACAAGCAGCTGCAGAGGAGGGGGCAGATACCATGAACAGAATTTTGCCCCATGAAGTAAAATAGCCTCATCTATGTACTGCCTATGGGCCCCACCCAGATGTTTAACAAACACTTCAAAGAAGATGACAGAAGAGTAGCAACATTAAAAGAAAAACAGGGATCCCACAGAGGTTGAAGAGCTGTGGATGGGAATTCTTTGCTGTGGAGGTTTGAAATCTATCTCAGAGCAGCGCGGCAAACCCTTTTGAAAGAATAAGGCTCTAGACATGATTTTCACAGTGAGGAAGACGGGTTGGGGCAGCTGTTCGTCGGGAAGCTGCTGCCATGCTTCTCCAGTCACCGGCTGGCCTGAGGTGCAGGGGGTGCAGCCCTGGAAACGGCCAGGGGTGTCAAAGCACAGATCCCCGCTGTAGCGAGGCTCAAGAGGAGGATCTTGAATACGGACAGGGTTAACAGTAAAAACCCATTTGAATCTAATTGGGAGTCTGCCAAGGAGCCTGCCTTGAGCTGGGAGCGGTACAAAGACCTACTTTAGTTGACAGAGCAAATGCAGTCCCAGCTTCACCACTGCCTGCGGAAGGGCCTTATCCGAAATGTCACTCAAATCTTGTTTTCTATTTCTAACAAGGAATTATATCAACTGCCTTTCCACCCAAAGCAACACGCTGACACAGCACCAGTCCTGGCCAGAAGCACATCATGCCTCGACATCTGAAGGTCTTTCATATGGTTTAAAACGGCCGAGCAGACACGGAATGAAGAGTGTTGAAGGTTTAAGGTAGTCAGGCACCTACGACTCAGTACATCTCTCAGCACAGTGTACTCAGACACTCTTTAACCACCACAGTGCCGTGCAGAAACCCTGTGTGGCCTTTAACTTTCCCTCCCCTTTCTAATCCCCCACAAGCGATTATTTTGCTTCCAATGGTATTCTCTTTGCAACAGTTAACGACTTCACTTTTGAATGATTCTAAAGGGATTAAGCCGCTATCAACCCTGATTTGTCCTTCAACACTGCAAAATGACGTCCCGCTACAGCGGACAGGAACTTCCATTAGGGTTTAAATCTGTTTGCTGTCAGACAGCGATTGCAAAAGAGAAGCCCTGATGTTCAAACTCCATAACCCACAAGCCTATCTTTTACCGCAGAGACGCCTTTCAGATAGAATAACCCACCAAAGAGGGGTTTTTTTTTAAATACCAATTATGTGTCTCTCTTGTGGGTTAATTTCAAGCTATTTCTTAGCAGCAGATATGAATCCTGATCCACACTATATGCAAATGCAGTGTCACTATTAGACAAGCAAGAGAGGGTCACTGACTTTCAGTGCAGCAAAATGAAACCATGAGACTCCACATCCTCCCCCATGCAAAGAACGAGAATCAGATTTAGCATCTAACCTAACAACAGAAATAAAAAGCATCCTCTCCAGGATTCAGCCTGGCATGTGTGCTTACAACCCTGGGAAGGTACTAAAAGAAATGCCTTTTCTGAATGTGGTTTGCTATATGCATCCACATCTCACATGTTAGTGAGTCCCCTCTTGCTATCCCTTCCCCATTTCGCCCTGCCTCTATTCTCCTCTCACACTTCCTTTTTTTTTTTTTTTTTTCCTGTGCCCCATTCGTCTATTCCACTTCATCCGTTTTTGTTGCATGCAGATTGAGGAGAAGTCAGTTGAACAACATTAACCAGTTCTTCAACCCTGTGATACTCTCCCTTTTTATATCTGCCACTTAACAACCTTCAATTGGGTCCCAAAGTGCAAGTTTAAAGACAAGCAGCAGGAACTTCAGATATTTGTCTGTGGCTTGTATCTTCTAATTCAAAATAAATATCCCATCTAACCTTGCATATCGCTGGCCTCCCTCCCTCACTTGCTGCTGCTTATTCTTTATTACACACAATCCTGCACCTGGCCTTAAATTAGCTCCTTGGGCAAGGACTGTCCTTCTACTCTGTGTTTATACACAGTGGTTCTACTATGGGGCCCTGAGCCTGACTGCTGCTGCTAGGTGCTACCATAATAGCAGTCATACACAATCATCCTTAAACATGTCCCTTTGAAGTTTTGCCTCCCATTCAGTAGGAGCAAACAACAGTGGAAGTTCATTGTACAGACGATGGCGAATCTGCTTTCTGCAAATGTGCACATGTTGTAGGTCTATGAAGAAAACATGCATCAAATATTTATATTTAAGAGATCTAGGAGGTCTGAGGAAATTAAATGCAGAAAATTCCCCTCTTAGACATTTTTTATCTCTTTCAAAGATTCCCCCTAACTCAGCCTTGCCAAGTTCTACAGGGTAGAACTGATTTTTTTTTGGGGGGGGGGGGAAGATGGGGGGGAACAGGCAGATAAAATTCTAATTAAATTTTCTTCATCTTTAGCATCATGGTAAGGGAAGGCAAAGAGATTTTATCTCTAGGCTGGTAAATTCTCATGGCTGTTTTAACTCGGGTGGCACTTGTACAATGCAATGAAAAAATTTAGGACTTTCATTCTCCTTCCCTGCCAACAGAACTTCACTATAGCCAAGCTCTTTACAAGCAGGTTCCACTGTACTCCTTTGGAGAAGGCAGCCAGACTAAGGCAAACCAGCCCCATGTTATCTTATTTCATCATCATAAAGCAAAATATTGACAGGATGGCACCCTGTCGTGAATTTTGGCCCTTGATATGAAGATTAGTAGAAAGTCTGGTTTCCTTTATAATTTAATTTTTAATCATTGTGCCAGCCAAATGACTAACATACATACTTTATAAATAGCAACATATGAGAAATACGAGCACATTCTCCAAGAGGCCCTTCTCAGAGGATGGTACAGATACTGCAGTGGAAAACATAAGTGGCAAAATTCAGATCTGGAACCAAAACAAAGCAGATCTAGGGATTTGGGTTGGACCGGTCACTAAAGAAAATCATTGCACTTGAAGCAAACAGTTACACAGACTTGCCTTATCACTACGTCAGCTTGCACTCCATATGTTTTCTGCTCCACTGCTTTTTGGAAGGACATCAGAGTGTTTTCTGGCGCCAGCTAGGGAAGAAGCAGTGAAAAAGTGTATTAATAAAGTAGCAATGTTTATAAAGCCCTCTTTCGGTAAGCCACACATGACGCTGCAGCAACAACACAACAAATAAATCAAAATACCTACAAGAGATCATTAAAAGGTTGAAGAGACAACAAAGCACCATTACTGAAAAAAATATTACAAGACTTCATAAAATGTACTCAGGGAGAATCATTGGAACAAACTGGCTAGGGGTAGTACGTGTAATTACTACCGCCCTTCATAGATAGAACTGAATCTGTCCAGCAGCATGCTTTAAATCTGTTAGCTGCTAACGGAGATTCTCCTTTACTCAGTTGGTAGAGGCCAGTGCATTCTGAGATCTATACTGAATGATCATGATGTGCACCAAAGTTCTAGTGAGCTCTGGATTTGTTGTCATACGCTGTTTAAAAGGTTTGGTAACGTGTACCGGTCGGCTGCAATGGTTCTCAAATTGTGGTTTATAGATGACTGACGGCCTGCAGAGTACTTGTTGGCGTGCCCATAAAGGCTGGCTGGTTACATGGAGTTGGCACCCCTCAGTCACAGCTATTCATGGGTGCTGGAAGTAGGGGTGCTGCGCACCCTTTGGCTTGAAGAGGTTTCCATCAATGTACATGCTGTTTTACAAAAATAAGAGTAAGCCACAATGTCTGTCTAGAAAAGTTTCCAATCAAAGACAGACTAGTCAAACAGACAAGGAAAGGGGGAACACCCACAACTCTCAGCACATGAGTCACATGAGGTCAAGATAAAGATAACTATTTCAAATATAAGTGCAATGACCAAAGCTGCCAGAAGGGGGCAGCATTCAAGCAAAGATCCTGGTCAGCCAGCAAAAACATATTTGAGGTTACCCTTTGCTAAAGCACTCCCTGCTCTTGTCTAGCTTTCAGAGTCTCATGTCTTACCAAATAGTTCAGGTTTCATTAAGATGAACAAAGCAAGCTGATCCTGTTTCCCCTGAGCATCACTTGACAGTCTCTTTCCCAGGCTGCACTCACTCACACAGAAACAACAGGCTGGCACCTGCACAGGCGATGTCTGAGCCTGACCCTACGCGGGGTAGCTTAAGAAAGAGAAATGCAAGGCTGGTGTATGGACACAGTGTCTGAGTTAGCTATTGTGAACACAGGCCTCACATCTGCTTTTTAAAGCCCACTTAAAAGGCTTCTGACCAGAACAGGAAAAAACCAAGCTACACAAACTATACTATAAAATTCTAACTATGCTAATATAACAAATATAAAACTATGATGAATAGCTATTTACAGGAGAGCAAAGAGAAAAGCTGGAGAAATCTGTGGACGCTGGGTTTCCGACTCAGGCCACATGGCGGTAAGAAGGAACTGGAGAGCTGCTGGCCCGTACTGCCTCTTACACCATGGGTCTGGAGCATGTGTGGGCCAGTGGACATGGCTTGTTCGACTCAGGTGCATGAGAACCAGCAGTCGAAGAAGAATGGGGATTCTGGCAGATGTTTTCTCTGCCCAGTCATGGTACTTCTCTCACTGAGAGAAGCACAATAGGAGTGACTAGAAATATAAACCCAACTGCAGCATCAAAAGGCAAATAAGAAATCGTACCCACAGCGATTATAAACAAGTTGCTAAATATTTCCACATTAAGCAGTGAAGCTTCTCTGAGGATCTGTCTATGGAACATTGAAAAAAAAACAAAACAAATTAGACCAACCCGACAGCACAGATTCCACAAATCAACATGTTGGTGGTTGCTATTGTCATGGTTAACTTCTGGGAGAAACCATGACACCGGGACCCATCCACATGGACACTACACGACACCCCAACATCAACCTATCAAGACAACCCCACTGGGAACTGAATTATCTGTGCTCTCCAAGGGACTGAACGTCTGCCCCGCCACAGAACCTTATACCATCCTAATGTGTAGAACTAGAAACATTGGTTCACCGACTCCACCTCAAGGAATTTTCACAATGAAGACATCACCCACAGCTACCACATCCGCACCAACAGTCACAAGCAAAAAAAAAAAAATCCAACTATCGGTTAATGATCAAATCAGCAGACAAAGGAGGCACCATTGTAGTCCTCAATCATGACTAAGGCTAAGATTTAGTCATAGGTACTTTTACTAAAAGTCATGGACAAGTCACAGGCAATAACTGCCCGTGACTTGTCCATGACTTGTACTATAAATACCCTTGACCCAATCTTAGCTGCTCTGGGAGGCTTGGGGGGGCGGGCGGCACAGCTGTTTGTGGGGTGGGGGGGGGGGGAGAGAGAACCTAGGGGCACTGTTGCTGCTCCAGTGCCGCCCCAACAGTGGCTGGTGCAGCTGGCCCCGGGGCTGCCCCAGCTGCTCAGGTAGCCTTGGGGCCTGCTGCACCGGCCACTGCACAAGTCACAGAGGTCCTGGAAAGTTACAGAATCTGTGACCTCCATGACAGACTTGCAGCCTTACTCATGACGACTACGTTAATGAGCCCACCAACAATTCTGACACCACCTACTATAAAGAACTGAAGGAATACCCTACACCATAATCCACCCAGGAATTTAAAGATATAATCAAATCGTTCCCCAAACAACTCCAAGAGAACCTCTATAACCTCATCCCCCTGAACCCACCCCAGGGAACTTCTACATGCTTCCCAAGATACACCAGGGAACCCAGGCAGACCCATCATATCTGGCCATGGCACTCTGACTGAAGGAATATCAGGACCTAAGGAAACCATCCTCCAAAAGGCCAGTTTCCTCCAGGCCACAACCAAGTTCTTCCAGAAACTCTGCAACATTAACAAGCTCCCTCAGAACACCATCCTTGCCCCTATGGAAGTCAATTTCCAATATGCCAACATCTCTCACCACGACGGCATTTCTGGCTGCCTCAGATATCAACACCACTCAGAAATCCACTGCAAACATCTCCAAACTCATCCATTTCATCCTCGCCCATAACAACTTTACCTTTAACAACAAAAACTTTGTCCCAACCATGGGAACAGCCATGGGTACTAAGATGGCTCCCCAACATGCCAACTAGGCCACTCCCTCACAGATTTCCTCTGCCCTTCAACAGCCACCACACATCCATCACACTCTCTCTAATCAGAGGGGTAGCCGCGTTAGTCTGGATCTGTAAAAAGCAACAGAGAGTCCTGTGGCACCTTTAAGACTAACAGATAGTCTTAAAGGTGCCACAGGACTCTCTGTTGCTTTTTACTCTCTCTAAATTAACACTCCCACACCAGCATCAGCTGCCAGGACATCACGATCAACTTCAACAAGGGAAACTCATGGATCACCACACTTACCTCCACAGATCCAGTGACCACCCTAGACACACCAAGAAATCTATTATCTACAGCTAGGCACTCAAATACCACAGAATATGCTCAGAAGAGAAAGTCTGGGATACACATCTCCACACACTTAAAACCACCTTCACTAAACATGGACACTCCACCAGAGAAGAAGATCACATCATGGAGTGGGCCACCCAAATACTCTGGAAGAACCTGCTTCAATACAGAAATAAAATCCCCTCCGACCGCGCACTCCTCATTGTCACCTACCACCCCACATTGGAACCCATATGGGGTAGCATCAAACAATTACAATCTATACTACATGGGACCCCATCCTGATAGAAATCTTTCCTGAATCCCCTCTTCTGGCCTTCAAATACCGCCCCAGTGTTGCCAAGCTCATCATCCGAAGCAAGCTCCCCACAGATCAGGACACACCAACTCAAAGCAGCAACAGACCCTGACAGAGCAACAGCTGCAAAACCTGCAAACATCTCTCTACTGCTCTGATGATGAATAACCCCCCCCATAACACACCTTTCAAGATCCCTGGGTCCTGCGCATGCCTATCACAACATGTAGCGTATCTCATCCAGTGCATCAAATGCGCCAGCAACAACTACGTGGGTGAAGCCAGACAATCACTATGCTCTTGAAAGAACTCGCACAGAAAAATTATAAAAAACAAACACACCCTATCACCTGTGGGTGAACACTTTTCACAAAGCGATCACACCATATCTGACCTCTCGGTCCTTTGTCCTCTAAGGAAACCTGCATAATGCCTTCAAAAGATGAGCCTGGGAACTTAAATTTATAACTGTGCTGGTCACTAAAAACCATGGACTTAATAGAGACCCTGGTTTTATAACCCATTACAACAATTTGTAACACACCCTGCTAGCTACTAACCCTCATTGTCCTATGACTGCAGAAGTGTTAATAGCCCACTTCATTTTAAGTAATCTCCCACAACTTGTGTGCATCCCTTGGGTTTAACAATCTGTCCCACCTTCTATATAGCTTGGACAATCTGGTTACTTTCTCCAGACCTGAGGAAGAGCTCTGTGAAGCTCAAAAGTTTGTCCTTTCAACTAACAGAAGTTGCTCCAACAACAGATATTCCCTCATCCACCTTCTCTCTCTCAAATTTTCCCAAGGCGGAGGTGTGGCTGAATGAATAAGGTCCTGTGCATACTGCAAACTCCCCGTTTAAGCACCAGGCTTCAGCACGGGAGCACCCCACACCAAGTGAGAACAAGATTTGTCTGTGTGGATGAGAAGCTGTGCCTGCTCTTTACCAAGGCTAAAACACTAATACGGGTTTTGTTCAGGCCTGCCCTCAGGCAAACCCAAACTATGTTCTGACTCCAGCGGTACTAGGAAATGGTAGGCTTTGTAGTACAGAGGGGGCCAAAGCTGAATGGCCACGGGAATCTTGGTCTCCATGGGGACAAGTTGTGGGAGGAGATGCACAAAGGAAATGTAATAAAACAAGAATAGATTTTGACGCTGCCAGCCATTCTTCAAGAGTCTCCACAAGGTAAATTGAAGATGACTCACAATGTAAAACGCACAACAGCTTAGACTGAGCCAGATTAAAATATGTAAGTGGCATTGCTGTGCACTGATACAATGGCGCTACTCCAGAAGCAGCTGCGCTTCACTGGTGAGTGAAATGATATTTGTATATGTAAAGCTCTTTAGGATCCTCTGGTCTGAGAGGCACTAGAGCACATGCACGGAAGAGGGTATTTCAGCCATTTTGAAACTGCTTGAAACTTTCACCTGGACATTGGTCATTTGGCCTCTAATAACATCCACGCATGTAAAATGACAGAGATCAAAGCTTACTAAGAAAACTGTTTATTTGGGACACTGTCTTGATTTGCTACCTGATCATATAATATTGGCTGTCTAAAGGCTGTACTGAGCAGCATATCAGATACAGTGTATTTGGGCCAGGCTGACAGACACACCGTGGTGAGGACTGCAGTTTAAAGCTGGGCTGTTTACTGAAATTCAGTGGAAGTTGGGAACCTGACCCCCTTAGACACCTTTGAAAACCCCAGCATCTGTGCTTAGACAGAACCAGTGCTGGGTGAAAATGCAGTTTCAAGCCATGGAGAGGTTTCTGCAGAGCTGTTTCAGTTCCTCTGGGGCTTGCAGAGTTCAGTTTCACTTTTAAGGAACCAGAAAACTCAAAGCAAAAAGCTCAGCAGAAGCCACGTTTTGTCTGGCTGCTGGCTGAACACCCTGCAAAGCCATTGGTTTCTCAAAAATTCAACTCAGAACCACAAATCAGCTCAGGCTCACTTAAAACACGACCCAGACTCACCAGCTTCGGGAAACCTAGATTTGTCCCCACACTCAGCTCTAGTGCTAATGCTGGATGTTCAGAGGAACAAGCATTTCACAGCTCAGCTCCAGGAATGGAGGCTGTATAGCCAGTGCCATCAAAATTCACTATTTGCCACTCTGCAGTGATGGCGATCCTGTGGGATCTCCCTGCTAAGGAAGATACCAAGTCTACAGCAGCAACCTGGGGTGGTGAATCCTAAATGTTAAAAATGGCGCCCACTGTGCCCTAGATCCTCAGCTGGAATAAACCATCCAGCTCCACTGAAGCCAACAGCACTGTGCTGAATGACAACAGTGGAGGATCAGGCTCTAAAGGCAGTATTTCTCGTCATTCCAATGACATGTCACTTGAAGTGCTACGACGCTGCGCAGTAGCTGGTCTATGTAACCCCGTGATCTCCTTACCCGTTATTCTTAGCCTCTCTAGCTCCCTTTTCTTCCTGTGTGTGCAACACTCATTTGTTGATCTAACTTCAAGCTACTCCACGCTCTCCAGGGCAAGGACTGCCCCTTCCACTGCATGTGTGCGCGTGCGAGCAGAATCTAGCTGAAATCACTGCCTGTCATGTTGTTATTGTCTCACTGTTTCCTTGTACTCCCCCATCCGTATCCATCTGTTGTCCCTCATCTCATATTTAGACTGTGAGCTCTTTGGAGCTGGGACTATCTTGTTGCTCTGTGTTTATACAGTGCCTGGGACAATGGGGTTCTGGTCCCAGGGCTCCTACGGGAATACAAATAAGTGACAATGGGGTACCGATCCTGATTGGAGCCTCTAGGTACCACCGCAATACAGATACACAAATATAATCATTAGAATTTAGACTTGATCTCTCCTTTATCTACAACTGTTGATTCTCCATTTTTCACAAGGCCTCTTCCCCTACCAGTTTCTACCCCACTTCACTATTCCCCGTGCCCGGGCATAGGGAAGTGTCATTTAGTGCTGGCTTTATTACGGCTCTTAAACTGACAACGCCTTCACACACAACTATGCAAAGCATCCAAGAGAACGTAAGAGAGCCAGGGACCTTCATAAATCAAAACACACTCCCTTTAGACCAGCCTTTGTTTATTCCCAGAGGTCTGCTCACTGCTGCTGGGAAAGCACTTCTAAAACCAGAGCTGTGAGCTTTGAAGAGGATCCTTTGTAAAGGAGCATTGGGATTATCCAATGTGGAATACAATTCACTCCCACCAGCCTCCCTTCTCCCTAGAAAAGTAGGAAATGCAAAGCAAACAGTGACATATTTAGCACAGATGTGCCCAAGGGAGCTAGCCACTGCCACAACAAAGTCATCTACTTGGAGTATAAGGGGTTTGTTTCGTTTTAAGTTTTTTTTTGTTTTTTTTTTAATTCTCCAGCAAAAATTGTAAAACAGAGATGAATCACTTCCAGGTGTAAATATTTATATCACTACTAGGAATAAGTTTCTCCCTTAGTCCAATGTTAACAGGCAGATTTTCTATAGAAAACCCTTGCTCTATTGCCATCTGGTATAATTGGTTTTTTTAAGAGAACAAAGTTATAGGAAAGTCAACCCGAGGGAAAGAACACAGTAATGTTTTCATTCTAAGGCCTGATCACACAAGCCCCCCGTCAGGATCAAGACTCCTCCAAATGTCAACTAGAATCTTCTATGCAGAGTGCTTGGAAAATTTGTTCTTGACAGTGGAGCTTGATTTAAATGGATCACTTGCAAAGATCAGTCCAAAATCTACCTCTCAATGATTGCTGAAGGAGAGAATGGAGCAAATAATTTGCAGTGAATTACTTATTCAACAAATGTAGTCTGTTTTCCACAGAGAACATTCACAAGCCATTTGCAACTTCCTTAAGTTTATTATCCAAGTTAATATCCTTCTGCATTTTTTTGTTCTATGGATTTGTTGTGAATATTCTAAATGGGAACCGAGCTGCTTTGCTGCAATGGGTCAGATAAGTCAAACATCATTGTTTCTGTCCTTCGATTGGCTGGGCATGCAAGAATTTTTGTTGTCACTAGCCAACTTTGCTTCAAACTTCCTGGATGACTCGAATGTTTTTGGGAAATGAACAAAGAAGGGGTGCAAATAAACTCAGTTCATTTTAAAATTCAATAGAATAGTTACAGAACATTCCCAGCATTATTCACTCAGCTGTACTGAAGTATTTGGCTCTTGCTTATAATGATACACGGGAAGGATTAGATAGGAAGGGAATTTCTTGGTATTTTGTACAGTAGCGGCGCCAACTTTGCCGGCGCCCTAGGCGGCGGAACGTCCCGCCCCCAAATTTCTACGGGCGGCGGGGGCGCAGGCGACCACAAAATAGCAGTGCCCATGGCGACCGCCTAGGTCGCCTAATGGGAGCGCCGGCCCTGATTTTGTACCAAGTACCACTTTGTTGGTAAGCAGTTATAACCATCCTTGATATGGTGACAGAACAAGATCTGGAAGATGGAGTTTTTCTTCTGTGTAAGTCAGATTTGGGTATTCACAGTTTCATGGATCCATATGTATTGTTTATATTTCAGTAATGCCCAAAGGCCCCACTCAGGACAAATGTTGTGCTGGGCATGATACAAACAGAGCAAAAAGACAGTTTACATTTTGAACAGACAAGACCGCAGGAGGATGGGGAATTTAGTGATTATTTGGGTTGAGGAAGGGTGGTCCAGTGGTTAGGGTACTAGACCGGGACTCAGGAGACCCTCAGCAATCCTATATTCTGCCACCGACTTCCTGTGCTGCCTTGGGCAAGTCACTCAATCTCTCCGTGCCTCCGTTCCTCATCAGTGCAGCAGTACTGCACTACCTCACAGGGATGATGGGAGGATAAATGCATTTTAAAAATGGTGTGGTTTTCAGATACTACAGTACTTTGGGTAGAGAGAATGATTGAAAGTCAGTGGGTCCCTACACGTTATCACTAACATTCTTGACACTTAACGGCCCGCCCAAAAGATGACTACTACCAAAATAGCGGCAAACCATTTCTCTTCAAAGGCTTCCGTTGGAATTCCCTGCCTCCAATGCTCTTTCTGCCTCATGTTTCACTTCTTAGGGGATCCGTTTCAGGAGTGACATTGTTAAAATCAGGTTTTAAACGGTAAAAAGGTTTCAAAATAAAAACACCCGTTCCCCAAATAAAGAGAGTTACGCTTACATTTGAAGAGTGCGCAGGGAATAGGCCTCATGCAAGTCAGCCCCAGCAATCTGAAGCCTTTTGTACAAAGCTGGGTGTTTCTCCCACCTCTGGACTTTGTTTTGTCTAATACAAAACAGGAAAGGTTTAGGAGTTTTTAAACCCACATAACAAACCCGTAGAGACCCTTCGTTAAAGGATCCTTTTCAAGTCTTGCTTCACTAAAGGGGAAGGGATTTGTCTTGTTTACTCAAGGTCATAAAATACTCCCTTGAATTATGAATCACAAAGCCTGTGGGGGAGTTAGACCCTTTGAATTGCAGCAGGTTTGGTACAGCATCACAATATGATCTCCCACATGGCTTCTGAGAACTTACCACAAACTTCAGCCAAGGAAACCATATTCCCTAATGGGATAAGAAGTGAGACACTGACCTAATAGACAGATGAAATGTCTTAGCTTTGAATCAGCTTCTCATCATAATCCCAAAGGATTCCAATACATTTAATGGACTATACATATTCAGCACTACTGGTATAGCCACCCCGAGGATGGAAGGAGGTAAACAAGAACGCAGCAATGAGGGAAGAAACATTTTGGCCAAGGAGACCAGGCAAAACTTACAAAACATGCTATTAGATATTTAATAGCTGGACAAGAGATTTTTATTATTGTTTTAAGGTCTCAGTTGGACGACAGACTC
>QXTE01000147.1:947844-991930 GCA_003942145.1 Platysternon megacephalum
CACATGTTAAATGCGCCTAAGATGCGACAGACCTGTAAACAAACTACAATGTAATTGTCAGAGCGATTAAAAATTGGCTGCCCGTCAGGATGCTTCGTACCAGAAGCAGGTCCCCTCCATGCCTCCACTCAAGAGTTGGGTGTTTCCAATTGGCTCAAAAAGGTTTTGTAAATGTGAACATACAATAAATCAGCAAGTCAGCATTCCTGACAAAACCCTCCTCGGTGCAGAGCATTTCCACACAGCACAAAAATATCCACCGTGTGCTATGGGGACAGAACAAGGAGCCTAAATGTGGTATTCAAGATCAGAGTGGTTTTTCTTTAGTGCACTTCCTACAACGTGCAGACAGTGTTTCACCATTATGTCTTTGCCAATGCTGTTAAGACACACTATTGGAAAAACAGCTGTTTGGGTGCTCTGCCAAGAGCATTTACTTCCCTGCTATTTGGAGACCCAAGCACCGTGATTATGAACCACTCCTGTCTCCACTGTGCACTCGGGTTGGTTGTTTCCACAGTATCACCCTGATGCTGCTTTAGAACGCCAGTGCCTCATTTGGTCTCAATTAAAGGACGTGAAAATTAAGCACCATGTAATTTTCCAGAAAGATGCATCTACGATGCTAAGCTATTGGCACTGTAAATCTTCCAGTTGTTTACCTACAATACCATGTAGGCCCATCGTTAACAATCTCACTTCTGACACAAAAGTAATAAACACACATTCAAGATTAACATCTAAAAACAACCAGGAGGTTGATGCAACAACCATATTTACTACACTTGAGCTTATGCAAAAGCAGTGATGCATAATTCTTCCAGTCTTAAAGGCTGGTCACCACAAATCTAGGTTCTGCTCCTTCTAGAACAGTGGTTCTCAACCCACGGCCCATGCGGCCCAATTAGCACACAGCTGCAGCCCAGCTGTGTACTAAAGGGCGGCACGGGCCGGGGCCGCCACACGGCAGGGTCTGGGGTCGGGGCTGCTGCCTGGCCCCACACAGTGTGTCAGGGTCAAGGTTGGTGGCGGGGTTAGAGTTGGGGCTGCCTCCCGGCTCCTTACAACAGGTTCCAGGCTGCTGCCCGGCCACAGCAGGGTCCGGGTTGTGGCTGCCGCCCGGTCCTGCAGAATAGGGGTCAGGGTTGGCAGCGGGGTTGGGTCAGGGCAGCCGCCCAGCCCCGCACAACAGGGTCCGGGGTCCCTGCTGCTCAGCCCCACTACCGGGGCTCCACTCCTGGCCCCACTCTGTGGAAGGGTCTCTGGGCTGGGCATAGCAGTGGGGGGCGGGGGAGTGCTGTGGTTCTCAACCTGCGGCCCAGGTAACACATTGTGGGCCGCATATGCAGCCCACAATGATTAATAGGTTGAGAACCACTGTTCTAGAAGAACCAGGGAACTCTCCTCCTCACCAGAAATGTGATCTTGGCAGAGATTTTCCATTGACTATCAATGGGAGTTAGGAACCTAGTTGCCATTTTTGCTCATGGCGTAAATTGCCAATACATCATTCAGATAGATAGATAGATAGATAGATAGATAGATAGATAGATAGATAGATAGATAGANTGCTTATAATGATACACGGGAAGGATTAGATAGGAAGGGAATTTCTTGGTATTTTGTACCAAGTACCACTTTGTTGCTAAGCAGTTATAACCAGCCTTGATATGGTGACAGAACAAGATCTGGAAGATGGAGTTTTTCTTCTGTGTAAGTCAGATTTGGGTAGTTCACAGTTTCATGGATCCATATGTATTGTTTATATCTCAGTAATGCCCAAAGGCCCCACTCAGGACAAATGTTGTGCTGGGCATTATATAAACAGAGCAAAAAGACAGTTTACATTTTGAACAGACAGGACCGCAGGAGGATGGGCAATTTAGTGATTATTTGGATTGAGGAAGGGTGGTCCAGTGGTTAGAGTACTAGACCGGGACTCAGGAGACCCTCAGCAATCCTATGTTCTGCCACCGACTTCCTGTGCTGCCTTGGGCAAGTCACTCAATCTCTCCGTGCCTCCGTTCCGCAGCAGTACTGCATTACCTCACAGGGATGATGGGAGGATAAATGCATTTTAAAAATGGTGTGGTTTTCAGATACTACAGTACTTTGGGTAGAGAGAATGATTGAGAGTCAGTGGGTCCCTACACATGTTATCACTAACATTCTTGACACTTAACGGCCCGCCCAAAAGATGACTACTACCAAAATAGCGGCAAACCATTTCTCTTCAAAGGCTTCCATTGGAATTCCCTGCCTCCAATGCTCTTTCTGCCTCATGTTTCACTTGTTAGGGGATCCGTTTCAGTAGTGACGTTGTTAAAACCAGGTTTTAAACGGTAAAAAGGTTTCAAAATAAAAACACCCGTTCCCCAAATAAAGAGAGTTACGCTTACATTTGAAGAGTGCGCAGGGAATAGGCCTCATGCAAGTCAGCCCCAGCAATCTGAAGCCTTTTGTACAAAGCTGGGTGTTTCTCCCACCTCTGGACTTTGTTTTGTCTAATACAAAACAGGAAAGGTTTAGGAGTTTTTAAACCCACATAACAAACCCGTAGAGACCCTTCGTTAAAGGATCCTTTTCAAGTCTTGCTTCACTAAAGGGGAAGGGATTTGTCTTGTTTACTCAAGGTCATAAAATACTCCCTTGAATTATGAATCACAAAGCCTGTGGGGGAGTTAGACCCTTTGAATTGCAGCAGGTTTGGTACAGCATCACAATATGATCTCCCACATGGCTTCTGAGAACTTACCACAAACTTCAGCCAAGGAAACCATATTCCCTAATGGGATAAGAAGTGAGACACTGACCTAACAGACAGATGAAATGTCTTAGCTTTGAATCAGCTTCTCATCATTATCCCAAAGGATTCCAATACATTTAATGGACTATACATATTAAGCACTACTGGTACAGCCACCCCGAGGATGGAAGGAGGTAAACAAGAACGCAGCAATGAGGGAAGAAACATTTTGGCCAAGGAGACCAGGCAAAACATGCTATTAGATATGTAATAGCTGGACAAGAGATTTTTATTATTGTTTTAAGGTCTCAGTTGGACGACAGACTCTAGATGGGATTCATTAGTTACATCAGTGATGGCGGTACGTAGAGGAAGTCGACATCTCTGGCTACAGGGTTTTTGCCGCCCCAGGCAGCCAAAAAAAAAAAAAAAAAGCCGCAATCGCGATCTGCGGTGGCAATGCGGCGGGAGGTCCTTCGCTCCGAGCGGGAGTGAGGGACCCTCCGCCGAATTGCCGCCGAATAGCTGGACGTGCCGCCCCTCTCCCGAGCGGCCGCCCCAAGCACCTGCTTGTTAAGCTGGTGCCTGGAGCCGGCCCTGATCTCTGGTTACAATCCTTTATATCACTCCGGCCAAGTTTTAAATTTGGTGCCTAAGGATAGAGAACTGAATAAATGTTGCCTGATTTCAGAAGTGCTGTGGATCCTCTCCTTTCGCTGAAGTCACCGGGAGCTGAAAATGATCAGACCCCTTTGAATAACAGGCCACATTTATTTACTACCACGTGTAGTTGGATGCCTGATTTTAGACACCACGTTTGAACATTTTGAGACCTTTGTTCTTTTCTGTTCACTTAATTCTTCCACTGTGCAAAAAGGCTATTTGTTTTCTGCAGCTTATTACAGATCACATGCCTTACTTTCCAGCTAGGGAGGAGGAATGGACAAGCCAGACCACCACAGCTGGCTAGAAGGTTCTCCCATAAGCCATACCCCTTGGTAGAAGGTAGCTGCTCAGATCAAGACGGAGCATCTCATAGTGGGATGTGCCGTCTTCCCTGCACATACTTGCCTCGCACTGTTTCTCATTCAAGGGCTCGTTTGTGAGCAGCAGTCCGTGTTCTCTCTGTTAACGCTTTTCGGCTGCCACTACCTGGCGCTGAGACTGTCAGACAGAGACTGAAAGAACTCAGCGATACATGAGCTCTTTGGGGAATGGATCATAGCTTCATACCGGCGTGCAAAGCTGCTTACATACTACTGGCGAGACGTGTGATAATGATATACTTCATGGTAAATTTCCCGTTGCTACCATAATGCCCGGCCTGTTGGGGATATACAGGTCTGTCTCATCTTACGCTGGGGTTACCGCGTATAGTCAAAATTACATTGAGTGTAATGGCGGGCAGAATCGCCTGCACTACAGAAACAGTATTTAAATTGTTATTTTTCTCTTTTTTTTTGTTTTTTTTTCTTGTTTTTGCCGACCGCGTAAAGCTGAAATCACACATGTTAAATGCGCCTAAGATGCGACAGACCTGTAAACAAACTACAATGTAATTGTCAGAGCGATTAAAAATTGGCTGCCCGTCAGGATGCTTCGTACCAGAAGCAGGTCCCCTCCATGCCTCCACTCAAGAGTTGGGTGTTTCCAATTGGCTCAAAAAGGTTTTGTAAATGTGAACATACAATAAATCAGCAAGTCAGCATTCCTGACAAAACCCTCCTCGGTGCAGAGCATTTCCACACAGCACAAAAATATCCACCGTGTGCTATGGGGACAGAACAAGGAGCCTAAATGTGGTATTCAAGATCAGAGTGGTTTTTCTTTAGTGCACTTCCTACAACGTGCAGACAGTGTTTCACCATTATGTCTTTGCCAATGCTGTTAAGACACACTATTGGAAAAACAGCTGTTTGGGTGCTCTGCCAAGAGCATTTACTTCCCTGCTATTTGGAGACCCAAGCACCGTGATTATGAACCACTCCTGTCTCCACTGTGCACTCGGGTTGGTTGTTTCCACAGTACCACCCTGATGCTGCTTTAGAACGCCAGTGCCTCATTTGGTCTCAATTAAAGGACGTGAAAATTAAGCACCATGTAATTTTCCAGAAAGATGCATCTACGATGCTAAGCTATTGGCACTGTAAATCTTCCAGTTGTTTACCTACAATACCATGTAGGCCCATCGTTAACAATCTCACTTCTGACACAAAAGTAATAAACACACATTCAAGATTAACATCTAAAAACAACCAGGAGGTTGATGCAACAACCATATTTACTACACTTGAGCTTATGCAAAAGCAGTGATGCATAATTCTTCCAGTCTTAAAGGCTGGTCACCACAAATCTAGGTTCTGCTCCTTCTAGAACAGTGGTTCTCAACCCACGGCCCATGCGGCCCAATTAGCACACAGCTGCAGCCCAGCTGTGTACTAAAGGGCGGCACGGGCCGGGGCCGCCACACGGCAGGGTCTGGGGTCGGGGCTGCTGCCTGGCCCCACACAGTGTGTCAGGGTCAAGGTTGGTGGCGGGGTTAGAGTTGGGGCTGCCTCCCGGCTCCTTACAACAGGTTCCAGGCTGCTGCCCGGCCACAGCAGGGTCCGGGTTGTGGCTGCCGCCCGGTCCTGCAGAATAGGGGTCAGGGTTGGCAGCGGGGTTGGGTCAGGGCAGCCGCCCAGCCCCGCACAACAGGGTCCGGGGTCCCTGCTGCTCAGCCCCACTACCGGGGCTCCACTCCTGGCCCCACTCTGTGGAAGGGTCTCTGGGCTGGGCATAGCAGTGGGGGGCGGGGGAGTGCTGTGGTTCTCAACCTGCGGCCCAGGTAACACATTGTGGGCCGCATATGCAGCCCACAATGATTAATAGGTTGAGAACCACTGTTCTAGAAGAACCAGGGAACTCTCCTCCTCACCAGAAATGTGATCTTGGCAGAGATTTTCCATTGACTATCAATGGGAGTTAGGAACCTAGTTGCCATTTTTGCTCATGGCGTAAATTGCCAATACATCATTCAGATAGATAGATAGATAGATAGATAGATAGATAGATAGATAGATAGATAGATAGATAGATAGATAGATAGATAGATAGATAGATAGATAGATAGATAGATAGATAGATGAAATGGACATTGATACAGTAATGTGACTTGCACACTAAAGCACTTGCAGCACTTGAATGTGTCCTTTGTGCTGGGTTATAGCGCAAGGTGCTGAGCGTTCTCCACTCCCGTTGGCCGCTTCCCGCGGGAGACGGCTGCACGAATAGGTATGACCCAATCTGATTCTCCATAATATTCAGCCTAAATCTTCCTGTAGTTGTAACCCAATATTCCTCGCTTTTACTCCTTGAACCACCCTAATCAATTTCCTGCCCTCCACCCCTCACTTAGTCATCATTCCTGGACACTAAATCTTTCCTTGGAAGACAGTCCCTCCAGCCTCTTCATCATTTCAGTGGCTTTCTGCTGAAATCCATTACATTTACCTAAATCTTTAAGGTAATAACGTGTCCAGATGTTAACACAATATTCTGGGTGCAGTCTCATCGGGCTAGTACAGAAACTAACTATAGCGCTCCATTATTATTTATTATAAGTATTGGAGTGGTACCCAAAGGCTCCACCCACTGTGCTGTTTGTTCAACATAAGAACGGCCAAACTGGGTCAGACCAAAGGTCCATCTAGCCCTATCCTGTCTTCCGACAGTGACCAATCCCAGGTGCTTCAGAGGGAATGAACAGAACAGGTAATCATCAAGTGATCCACCCCCTGTCGCCCATTCCCAGATTCTGGCAGCCTGAACACTGCTCTCCATCACCTCCCTCATCCTCTGCCTCACCCCTACACTTCTCCTGCCACCTGCACCTTTCCTGCCAAACACACAAGGAACCATGGCTCCTGCCCCAAAAATCTGACAAGTTAATTTTGAAACAAAAAACTACAATCTTGTACCATGAGCACTGTTTGGGGCTAAAAGTTAAGGCCACATGCTCCCGACCATCTAAAGAGATGCTCCCCTCGGATGACAATGGACCACTTTCCTGTACCATTGTTCATTTACACACACAGCAACAGTAATTTTGTGAGCATGCAATTCTGCACCTATATTATGCGATAATCTGGCCCTTAAAATAGCATCAGTAGGATTCAGAGTCAACTCCTGGTTTAGACAACAGGAGCAGTTCACATCTCCCAGGGTTAATCCCTGCATCCATCCACTCATATTAAAAAGGGTTATCTTTGCAACTTTAAGGGCTAGATACTTTAATAAATGAAAACTTATACTCTGCTGAACCTGAATCCATCAGAGGACTGAATAAATACATGCAGTGAAACAGGCATGACACTCCTGGCTTAAATCTTTGTTTTGTGTGTTTATCTTAAATCAAAAAACCCTAAGTCTAGTGGACATTTAATGAACATGATATAGCATTAAATATTGACTCTCTGAGCACAACCCAGAAATCACGTTTGCCCCTTTCTGGAGATGAAGATTAACATAGCAGCCCCCCCCCACAAAAAAAAGCCGCGATTGCGATCTGCGGCGGCAGCAATTCGGCGGGAGGTCCTTCGCTCCGAGCGGGAGTGAGGGACCCTCCGCCAAATTGCCGCTGAATACCTGGACATGCCGCCCCTCTCCGGAGTGGCCGCCCCAAGCACCTGCTTGTTAAGCTGGTGCCTGGAGCCGGCCCTGAAGGTGACACTCAGGGTAGTTCTAGGAAGAGGAGGGCAGTACAAAAAATAGCTACTTCTCTCCTTCATTCTCATTTTTCTTTTTAATGTAGCTGCCAGTTTCTTATCCTACTGATTTCACAGCTCAGAGAAGTTACAATTTTGCTTCTAATCTTGTCTTCTGTGAAGCATTAAAATAAACCACCTACCTATATAATAGATACTGTATAGTGATTGGCTTTATTTACTAGGTTATGGTGAAGAGAAGGAGAAAAGCATGCGACATGAGCCAGTTGGTCTTTAGCAGTAGCCTTTTTATCACGTAATACAAAAATACCATTACCCCACAGAAGTGCAACTAAATAAAGCGAAGCATGAATCCTCATATGGTTTGAGGTTTGGTCAGATAAGCATATGGAAATTTATCCAAATCTCCAAGTCAGGAAATCTAATAGCAAAAGAGTCTCCAGACAAATTTCCATGCCTTCCTGCTTGGCAGGAAATAATCAGAGACCAGAATATCATAGAGCTATTTTGATACTTCCGGGCTCAGCTCTAAAACGTAGAGAGAGAAAAAAGTTTACTCTCCCACTAATGAAACTTTATTCCACCCCCACACTGCTCCTCAAAAACAAAAACAACCCCCTCTCCCCAAGCTTGGTTCAGATTCAGATGGAATTTCAGGTTGAAGTATAAAGTTGGTTTCTATCTTCCCTGGTTTTATGCCTGTGACGAAGTGGGACTGTTCTTAATGTCTCCTCTGAATACTGTGTGGGTGCCTCAGTTTCCCCAAGGCATTTCTTAAGTCTCTAGGTGGTGGGATAAAGGCCAGTATGCATAAATGGCCGGCACTCTGTCTCCTGGCAACTAATGGCCGGAGCCCTTCCCCCCTGCAAGGGGATAGCTAAAAGTGAACAAAGATCAGGTGACCTCCTGGCCCGGGAAAGAGACAAAGGCTAGAAAGGAGGGGCTGGAGGGGGTTTTCAGTTGGGAGCTGGCTGGGGACGGGAAGTGAGGGCAGACGGGGTTGTCTGGCTCGCTGGGACGCAGAATGGACCTGGCTGAAGGGTCCTGTTCTCTGTACCTACAAGATCTGTTTTAGACCATGTTCCTGTCATCTAATAAACCTCTGTTTTACTGGCTGGCTGAGAGTCACGTCTGACTGCGAAGTTAGGGGTGCGTGCAGGACCCTCTGGCTTCCCCAGGACCCCGCCTGGGCGGACTCGCTGTGGGAAGCGCACAGAGGGGCATATGCTGAATGCTCCAAGGTCAGACCCAGGAGGTGAAGCCGTGTGAGCTTCTTGCCCTGAAGACAGTCTGCTCTGAGGGAGAGGAGGCTCCCCAATGTCCTGACTCGCTTTGTGGGGAGCAGTTCCAGAGCATCGCACAGGGACTCCGTGACAACGTCTTCAGAAAATTTGAAAACAAGTAGTTATTAAAAAAGCCATTAAAGAGGCAAATGTAATATCAGCCGATTAGATGACAGGAAGGTTCTGCGTTTTGTACAGCAAACATGTAATGAACATAGATCAGGGGTTCCCAAACCGTAGTATGTGCACCACTGGTGGTACATGAGCTTGGCATTCCAGCCATTACCTTCACAACAACTTTTTAAGAGGTGGTACGTGAATCAATCAAGCTTGGGAGCCGCTGATGTAGATGATGGAATCACAAGAGGGATTCAGTGGGCCTGAGCCTTCCAGACAAATTCTATCTGGATGCCCATAAGAACGAGTTGCTTTTATGGAAGCCACACAATGATAAAATGTTTTCGTGCCAATGATTAAACTGCAGCCTGCTTCCTCCTCCCCCTCCTACCAAAATGAATGGTCACAGAGAGCACTCTATCGGGAAGCAAGGAGAAAGCCAGTCATGCGGTGCTCTGCTGTACCTGTGAAGCAGCTGTATGGAACAGACTCCAAGAAGGAAGAAGATATGGCATGCCAATATCCTCAGATGGCCAACTGCCATTGCAGCTAATCTGTTAATGGCTGCAACGTACACTTAAACTCCCAAGAATTAAGCACAACAGACTGGCCTGCTGGCAAAAGCCCTACCTCAAAAAAAGGATTGGATCCATCTCAGACTTTTCAAGATGCCCATCAGCAGAGGCACAGAATAAGCAAGCATCAGAAGAAACAGGATTATCTCCAAAAACTGGCTTGCTCTACCTAGTTATTTATAAATGCACCAACCATGGCCCAGAGGTGCAGAGAGCCAGTGGTGTTTGGTTAGCCACAAAAGAAATATATACTGGTATTGATCCACTGGGAAATAACCAACCAACCAACCAACCACAAAGCAGTTTTTTAGGATTCAAGTATCCGAGGGGTAGCCGTGTTAGTCTGGATCTCCAATACGTCTGTTAGTCTATAAGGTGCCACAGGACTCTTTGTTGCTTTTTTAGGATTGCCATTTTTTAGTTTTTATGTACATCACCACAATGTTGTATTCTTGCATTGCACGGCACGTGTAAGCATTGCGTCTCAAAATGTCACCCTCCAAAGAAATTTTCTTGTGTTGCGTTTTTAAATACCCCTGCCTAAGTCCTAACTGTGAAAGGAATCTAGGACCTTGATCTAAAAGCATGTGTTTCTATTGCTTGAGCTAATTACAGTGTCTCAACCTTTCCAGACTACTGTACCCCTTTCAGGAGTCTGATTTGTCTTGCCTACCCCCAAATTTCACCTCACTTGAAAACTATTTGCTTACAAAATCAGACCTAAAAATACAATTGCTGACTTTCTCATTTTTACCATATAATTATAAAATAAATCAGCTGGAATAGAAATATTGTATTTACATTTCAGTTTTTCTTATATAGAGCAGTATAAACAAGTCATTGTCTGTATGAAATTTTAGTTTGTACTGACTTCACTAGTGCTTTTTACATAGCTTGTTGTAAAACTAGGCAAGTATCTAGAGGAGTTGGTGTGCCCCCTGAAAGACCTCTGCGTACCCCCAGGGGTACGTGTACCCCTGGTTGAGAACCAGTGAGCTAAAAGACCAAGTCCATTAAGTCATAGGCAGGAACATATTTCTTATATGATCCAGCCACACAGAAGGACAAAGACACACACTAGCTAGGTTAATGTGGGTTACAGAAAAGTTTTGGGGGCTTCCAATGCAACTTCAGAGCCTTTCAAACTCTCTTTAGCAGGCTTCATGAGGAGCAACAGTGAGCCACTAAAATCAGAAGGATTTTGGAAATTTCAGGGCAGGTGCCTTTCCATAGCAAAACAGTGCCCTTCATAAGAGGATCTCGAAGCACTTAGCAATTTACCAAGCTTCTCAACCCTCTGTGAAGTAGGTAGGTCGATGAGTAAGCCGAGGTACAGTGAGGTTAAATGACATGCCCAAGATCACACACCAAGTCATGCTGCACATGTCCTAGGGATAGCAGACCTTAGTCTCCAAGGCGGTCAAACCCAGCACAGACAAATTGATTAAAATGTGAAGCTACTTACCATTGGCGCACCACGATGGCCAATGATGGCAGGTTTTGGTCCCAGATCCTTCTTCTCCATTATACAAGGGGAAGAGACAGTGAGGGGAACGAGGTAAAGTGCAACTACGACGGCAAAGTATGCAGTGAATATCAACATCTGTGAAGCTGAACACAAACGCAGCCAGTGAAAACGCTGGTTCAGAACAAATCGCTCCAGAAAAAAACAAACGAAAGACATTGTACTACTTCTCCGAACATAATGGACAAACCATAGCAATTCCCTCCAGCTACAAAGAATAGCAATGCTTTGTATTTGGCCAGTGATGCATCCCATTCCAGTGTCTCAGAGTGCTTTATCCCATTTTACAGATAGGGAAACCAAACACACAAAGAGGTTTAGGATATGTCTACACTGTAAACCAGGGGTAGGCAACCTCTGGCACATGTGCCAAAGGCGGCACGCGAGCTGATTTTCAGTGGCACTCACACTGCCCGGGGCCTGGCCACCAGTCCGGGGGGCTCTGCATTTTAATTTAATTTTAAATGAAGCTTCTTAAACATTTTAAAAACCTTATTTACTTTACATATAACAATAGTTTAGTTATATATAGGTTGGCAATCTGCGGCACGCGTGCCAAAGATGGCACGCGAGCCGATTTTTAATAGCACACTGCTGCCTGCCGGGGTCTCAGCCCCACTCAGCCCCCCCGCCCACCGCTCTCTCCTGCGGGGGCAGGAGGCAGAAGCTTGGTCCCTCCGGCAGCCAAGCTCCCACTCCCCCACTTCTTCCCCCAGCCTGGTGCTTTCCTGCCCCATCTCCTCTCCTTCCCTGCGCCGATCAGCTGATCGCCCTTGCGAGGGGAAGGAGAAGGGGAGAAGCGGAGCCGCAGTGTGCTTGCTGCTCCAGGGAGGAGGCAGAGAAGAGGCAGGGGTGGGGCCTTGGTAGAAGGGGGGGAATCGGGGCATATCCCCTCCAGCCCCCTGCCGTGAGCTGCTCATGGCAGGGGGCTGGGAGTGCGAGCACCCCCATGAGCCGAACAGCTCAGCCGTCTGCCCTGACCCCTGAACCCCCCTCCACACACACCCAGCCCTCTGCCCTGACCCCTAACCCCCCCACACACACCCAGCCCTCTGCCGACCCCTGCACCGCCCACACACACACAGCCCTCTGCCCTGACCTCTGCACCCCCCACAACCCCAGCCCTGACTTCTGCACCCCCCCCACATACCCAGCCATCCCAAACCCTGACTCCTGCACCCCCTCACACACCTCCAGCCCCCATTCTGACTCCTGCACCCACCACACATCCCCAGCCCCCCACACCCCATGCCCTGACTCTTGCACTCCCCCCACATCCCAACCCCCACCCTGAGCACCCAAGGGCAGCTCCTGCACCCCTCCCCCCACATTCCCACCTGCACCCCTCGCACCAAATGGGAGCTGTCCCAGGTAAGCGCTCCACACCCAAACCTCCTGCCCCAACCCTGAGCCCCCTCCCTCATTCTAGCTCCTGGCCAGACTCTGCACCCCAACCCCCAGCCTGCTCCTTCACCCCCAACCCTGTGCTCAGGGCACTCCCACCCTCAGCTCAGTGCAGAGAGAGAGAGGAAGAGAATGGGCTCGAACCAGGGAGAAGGTAGGTACCCACTATGTGGGCAGGGATGGGACCCCAGACCGGCAGCGGGTTGAGCGGGGCCGGCAGCTGGGACCCCGGCTGGCAGGAGCCGCCGGACAGAACCCCAGACCAGCAGTGGGCTGAGCCGCTCAGCCCACTGCCGGTCTGGGGTCCCGGGCGCCGGCCCCGCACAGCCCGCTGCCGAACTAGGTGAACGGAACCCCAGGCCGGCAGCGGGCTGAGCGGGCCGGCGGCGTAAGATCAGCATTTTAATTTAATTTTAAATGAAGCTTCTTAAACATTTTGAAAACCTTATTTACTTTACATACAACAATAGTTTAATTATATAATATAGACTTATAGCGAGAGACCTTCTAAAAACGTTAACATGTATTACCGGCACGCGAAACCTTAAATTAAAGTGAATAAGTGAAGACTCGGCACACCGCTTCTGAAAGGTTGCCGACCCCTGTTATAAACCCTTCAGCAGCACAGCTGCGGAGCCGCAGTAATGTTGTAATGTAGACATTTGCTATAACAGAAGGGGTGCTTCCATGCCTGTAGTCAATCCGCCTCTCTGAGGGTTTGTTTACACTTGAAACGCTACAGTGGCACTCCTGAAGCTGCGCTGCTGTAGCGCTTCTGTGTAGACACTACCTATGCTGACAGGAGGGGTTCTCCCGGCGCTGTAGGCAGTCCACATCCCTAAAAGGCAGTAGCTAGATCAATGGAAGAATTCTTTCAGGTACTGAGTGGTGTCTACACTGGGGCTTAGATAGCCGGAACTACATTGCACAAGGTGTGAAATTTTTCACACCCTGAGCAATGTAATTAACCCAACCTAACTTTGTAGAGTAGACCAGCCCTAAGTGACTTGCTGAAGGTCAGCGAGAGCCAGAAATACAATCCAGCGGTCCTGATTCCCATTCTTTTGTCTCGGAGGTGGAGAGATGGACGGACTGGCAAAGCCCTGTCTGGGATGATTTAGTTGGGGTTGGTCCTGCTTTGAGCAGGGGGTTGGACTAGATGACCTCCTGAGGTCCCTTCCAACCTTAATCTTCTATGATTCTATGACTGCATCACTTCCAAGCCTGCACCAGGTTAACTTTAGTTTTAAATCAGTCTAATTAAACTGGTGCACACCCATAATAATGCAGGCACTTTTAAATAGCTTTAGCATAATTTGTTAATTTACGTGCAAACCAAACTAACATTAAGCAAGGGTTAAACTGGTTTAGCTGTATTTACATTAAGGATTTGCACCGTTTTGAAATCAATTTAAACGGATGCAAATTTTTTTTTAAATGGAGACCAGGCCTTAGAAGTTCTTTTGGATGATTGAGGGGACATAATGTCAGACTCTAGAGGGGTTGTAAGTAATCAACTCTATTACAAGAAAGGTGGGCACAACAGAGGGACTTCTGGTGGGATTAAAAAAGGGGGAAGATACTCTGGGATGCACTGAGGTTGCAAAGAACCATAGGGTGTAGTGTTTGGTGGGGACAGTGAAGGGGACATTTGTATTGTTTTGCAGTCAGTAGACACCTTGAGTCAGACAGTGCCCCCTAAGAACAACAGAACAGCCATCCTGGGTCAGACCAATGGCTGATCTAGCCCAACATCCAGTCTTCTGACAGTGGCCAATGCCAGATGCTTCAGAGGGAATGAACAGAACAGTGCAATTATCAAGTGATCCACTCCTTGTCATCCACTCCCAGCTTCTGGCAGTCAGAGCCTTAGGGACACCCAGAACATGGGGTTGCATCCCTGACCATCTTGGCTAATAGCCATTGATGGACCTATGCTCCATAAACCAGGGGTCGGCAAGCTTTGGCACGTGGCCCATCAGGGTAATCCGCTGACAGGCCGCGAGACGTTTTGTTTATGTTGACCGTCCACGTTTTGTTTATGTTGACCATTTTGTTATGTTGACCGTTTATGTTGACGTTTTGTTTATGTTGAACGGCCCCCCGCAGCTCCCAGTGGCCGTGGTTCATTAGTTCGCCGTTCCTGATGGGTCGCATGCTGAAGGTTTCCACCCCCTGCCATAAACTGATCTAAATCATTTTTTAACCCAGTTATACTTTTGGCCTTCACGGCATCCCCTGGCAACGAGTTCCTCAGGTTGACTGCACTTGGGCAAGAAGTACTTCCTTTAGCTTGTTATAAACCTGCTGCCTATTAATTTCATAAGGTGACCTTGGTTCATGGATTATGAGAAGGGATAAATAACACTTCCTTATTCTGTTTTGTTTTATACCATTCATGATTTTATAGACCTCTATCATATCCCCTCTTGTCTCTTTTCAAAGCTGAGCAGTCCCAGTCTTTTTAATCTCTTTTATACAGAAGCTATTTCATACTCCTAATCATTTTTTGTTGCCCTTCTCTGTCCTTTTTCCAATTCTAATGTAACTTTTTTGAAATGGGGTGACCAGAACGGCACACAGTATTCATGGTGTGGGCATACCAGGAATGTATATAGTGGCATTATGATATTTTCTGTCTTATTATCTATCCCGTTCCTAACAGTCTCGTTGCTTTTTTGACGGCCGCTGCACATTGAACAGAGCCACTATGGGTTTTATTAAACTGTTTGCCTCCCTCTTTGTTAAGTTTTAATACCCACTTCCAAATGTTACACCAAACTATGAATATTTTAGTTTATAGCACAGTTCTTTGTATTTCACCCTAGTCCAATATATCTCTTGGGAAGTGTAACCCCTCCAGATTTTTATAGGGACATCAGGGAGCCCAGAGACCAGCTCCGGGACCCGGTCAAGTGTGTCAGTCCTGCAAAGCAGCCCCCACTGCTGCTCTCTGGAGCGCTATATCTTGGATAAAGATGCAGCTTGCAGGGACTAATGATTCTAATGGGTCAGAGTCCATGTCTGCTGCCCTCTAATGGCTCCAACTTGCCTTGGGATTGGCTTTCATTGCAGGTGAGCTCAATGGCTACAACAGCAGTGGAGAAAAAGCAGTGCACACACACACACACACACACACAGTGTTTAAGTATTGTAGCAAAAGTGGTAAATATAAATAAAAATGTGTGTTGTCCTTCTACGGTGCTTCCTATCTCGGGATCTCAGACGTCTCAACCAATGGATTAATTGTGACAGTTCTCCTGGCAGGTAGGCAAGTATTACACGTGGAGAAAACTGAGATTGAATGACTTGCCCAAGGTCAGCGTTGCCTACCCCAAACATTCCAAAAATCGCCAGTCAAGGCTCAAAAAGTGAGGACGTTGGCTCAAGAGTACATTTGGGTTGCATTTTACGGATCTTCTCTACAGTCATGAGAGATAGAAATTTAGCTTTCAATTAAAATATAAGACTCACATAATTACTTGACTCCAGGAGCTGGGGCATTAAGAGAAACAACAAATATTGCAAGTCTCATGATAAAATCTTGAGAGTTGGCAACACCAGAAGTCTATGGCCGATTCAGGAACAAAACCCAGACCACCTGACTGTCAGTCCTGTGCTTTGCAAAGGGCAGCATTCCTTTGCCTTCCAATGACTTCACTCTAATGAGATGGGAATCTTTAGAAGATGGCGCTGACAGACACTGCAGAGGTACTGCTAGCTCCCTACCGAGTTGCATTAGTTAGGATTACAGGTGCTTTGAACTTGATGAGATATTAACAGTCACTTGAACCCAATGATACCGGGGTTGTTTCTTGGGAGAAGCAACAGCCACAGGAACAGTCTGATTAATGGTTTGAATGTAGATGTTCAGTTGCTGACTCTGAGTTATAAACTGCCCTTTGCTTTTGCCATCTAATATCCTTGTTCAAGCATGCACCTACTTGCCAATCAATTAGACCAGAATGTAAGTGTGGGAGAGAAATTAATTGACAATGAGATAACCCCTGCTTGGGCTCCAGTCCTTCCTGAGCGCACAGGAGATAAGTAAACGAGGTGCCACCGTGGCGTACAGGATCACATAGGTGTGGTGCTCTGGAGCTAAGTGACATCACTGGAAACTTCTAGGTAATTCCAATTTGCTCTGGATTACTCTATAATGGCTCTTTCCACTTGGATTTCCCTGCCCCAGAAGTATACATTATGATTCCACCAAGCCTCAACTAGCCCATTTTGTCAGTACGAAAGACCCTTTCCTTTCCTATCCACCTCTGCTGATTGAGCCCATGCAGCTCAGTGATCCAAATCCTAGGCGAATACCAAATAAAATACATGTGCTAGGACAGATTTTGATCACTGACCTGCATGAGAAAGGTCAGTATCACTCAGTATAGATCACAGGACGTGCACCATTGTGAAATGGGATTGAAGCCGAATCCCACCGTTAGCCACAAATGCTGGGAAATGTAAAGTTCATTTCCAGGAAGCCCGTTAATCTCTTTAGAAAACCACACTCGTTATCCTCACAGAGCAATGTGGGAGGCAGCTGAAGGCATCACTTTCCTTTTAATACCATGAATCTTGGGACCACATTCTTCCTGGACACAGAGTTCTAACCGCGGTGCAGAGTTTGGGAGACAAAGGGAGAAGTCTGTTTTTATAACAAGATGATGGCGGGTACTGCTCCAAAGTAGCCTGGCAGAGTTTGATAAAGGATCGAAAGTATTTCTGAGTTAGAATGGGAAGTGTTTGTGGGTACAGAAAACCAGACACACTACTGGCCCGTACCTACGCCGTGAGGAATGGGAGTCCCAGCAAACCCTGTTTACGGGTGGAATTGGATGAATCAGGGTGTACGTGATGGAACAGCAGCAAGCCTTTCACCTATAGGGTCCAGGTGAGTCATGAGCAAAGTCATTGTGGCTGTTAAAAGACACGTGTGGTGACAAACGGTGTTGCAATCTCAGTCCCATTTCTAGTGACCATCCCACTGCGTGGAAAGTCACATGTGCGATTCCCCTGGTGGAGTTTCCTAGGAGTTTTTCCACCTAAAGTTGCCCCCATCCACTCCATGGACAAAGCTAGGGGGTTGCCAGCCAGACGCTCATCTCCTGGAGGACCTGCCAGAGGCCAGGGTGATTAGCATGAAGGCCCTGTGCCTCCACAGTGGTTCCAGGCCCTCATGCCCTCACCCCCACCTCCCCGTCAGGAGTGCCCCTGCTGATCACTGCTCCTGGCAACCTACCCTAAGGGTGTCTTCACATCACAGAAAGAGTCCACTTGAAAGTTAGGACAGCACCAGTTTAAGTAGATCCCCACATGGGGCTGGTAGGGGATAACATCCAGGCTGGAATCGCCCCCAGCCTGTCACATCCTGCTCATGTGTAGATCCTTGATGCTGCAGGGGCTCTTTGCAGGGCTGAGCAATGGTAGAGGGAGGGCGAGGTGGGACAGTCCATTGCAGGCAGCACCCAAACTTGTGCGTCAAAACGGGCAGAACTGTGCATGGAGGGGGATCCTCCATGCGCAGAGGCTGGTGTCTGTGCTCCACACTGCAAAATCGCCATGGCTAGCTCCTTTGCGAGTCATCTCAGCAAAGGCCACAGGCTGAATGTACACGGCATCTGAACTAGCATCTCGCCTCCCAAAGGCAGTTCCTTCAGCTCAGCATCACGTCCCAGGGGAGGGAGGCCTTGTGGGTGACTCACCGGACTGGGACTCACAATAAGGTTCTATTCCCACACCACATTCACCGACAACTAGCTCCTTGTTGGAAATCACAGCCAGCTTCCTACATGATCTTGGGCAAGTCACAATCTCTGACAAATTGGGGTTGCACTTCCCTAGTTCACAGGGGCTTTAGGCTGATGAATTCTTGAGTGTATAAGCAGCCCCGAGATACTACAGAGATGGATGCTGTATAAGAACAGAGACAGAGCATCAGGCATCTCTCATCCAACTGTTGTGTTCCTGTTCTGGAGATGACTGGAGTCCATTAGCCTCCAGCCCCTTTCACCAGCAGTAAGTTGCCTTGATTGAAAAATAAAGATTCACATTTTATGATCAAACCAAGGCGGCTAGAAAAACTGAACTGCAGTTTCTCAGCTCTGTGGAGTCTTTATTTGCTTGTGCAATGAAGACCTTGGGGGAAAGTGTCACTTAGGTAAGTGAAGGGGATCGTTCTCTTCTGTAATCACCAACAGACATTTTATACTTTGGAGGCAGACACAGACAATGCCGTTTCTTGGAGCAAGTTTCTCCTCTCCTTTCTTTTCTGCCGTGGTGAGGAGTCCCATCCTCCCCACCCCATTTTATCTTGTTTCCTGAGCGAGTTCATTGGCAGAGCTCCTCCCGTCTCCTCATTGCTTTTGTTGCTTCTTTTAATCCAGTGTTTTGTGTTTGGCCTTGGAAGCCTTCTGGGTGAGTTCTAAGAGCGGAAGGAACTTATAAACAACAAGAGCTATAAAGAGACAATTTATTTTGAGCTGTATTTTCTGGATTTGGGAAAAAGAACAGCTAAAGAGTCTGATGCCTGAAAAGGGACAAGAACAGTAGACTCCTGTGCCAATGACAGTGGGCAACAGCCAGTACGTCTACAAATGACTATGGTCAAGTGGGCAAGACAGATGCAACTTTCTCCTTGTGCTGTAGATTTGTGTTCGCATTCCTTACTTTCCCCTAGCAGTTTCCATTGATGAAGTGTTCTTCACTTCCTGTCTTATACTGCAGCGTGATGTAGGTTTGTACCACTGAACAGCTGCTGCATTGTACCCGAGGTGGCTGCATTTCAGTGATGGGTAAAGCGATCCCTGTATATGCAAGGCATTTTGTGATGCTGTGGTGTAATAGGGGAAGTTACTCTATGAACGGTGCCTTAGGCTGTTATAAAGTTTTAATAAGTGGCAATTTTTCCTGGCTTAGCTAAGCGCACAATACAGAGAAGAGAACTTTCCTCCCATCTTGACTGGCAGAATAATTACACACTGTATTTTATTTTATTATTTCTTTTCTTTTCTTTGTTGAACAGGTACAGCTTTTCCATTTGTAAATTAAACTACACCAAATTTTCCTTTGGAGAAGTCTCTCTTAATATGAATTCTTTACATGTTTAATATTCTTCCTCTCACTCAGCTGCTGCCTCCACATACTCAACACCTACTTCTTGGCAATCTTTTGCAAGTGCTGCCAAACCCTCCCAAGACTTGCATTTCACACTACCCTTCAATTACTAATTAAAATAATTTTTACGGCACTGGCATAGTAATTTCATAGGCTCTACAGCTGAACCCTTCAGAAAATATATTTGATATTTGCTGACGGCAAAGAGAGGTGGCTAGTGCCAGGTGAACTGAGGGAATGGTGAAGGCAGTAGAAAGGTCCAAGGCCCAGGAGATGGGATAGATTACACATGAAGCTAGATTAGAGGAGAGGCAGTTTAGTTTAGTGGACAGCGCCCTGGACTAGGAGTCAGGAGACCTGGGTTAAGAATGTAAGAATGGCCATACTGGGTCAGCCCAATGGTCCATCTAGCTCAGTAGCCTGTCTCGGAGAGTGGCCAATGCCAGATGCTTCAGAGGGAATGAACAAAACAGCAATTATCAAGTGATCCATCCCGTCATCCAGTCCCAGCATCTGGAGGTTTAGGGACACTTGGTGCATGGGGTTGTGGTCCTAACCATCTTGGCTAACAGCCACTGATGGACCTATCCTCCATTAACTGATCTAATTCTTTTCTGAACCCACTTATACTTTTGGCCTTCACAACATCCCCTGGCAATGAGTTCCACATGTTCATTGGGTGTTGTGCGAAGAAGTACTTCCTTATGTTTGTTTTAAACCTGCTGCCTATTAATTTCATCAGGCAACCCTTAGTTCTTGTGTTATGTGAAGGGATAACACTTCCTTATTCACTTTCTCCACACCACTCATGATTTTATAGACCATCATATCCCCCCTTAGTTGTCTAAGATGAACAGTCCCAATCTTTTCATCTTTCCTCATACAGAAGCTGTTCCATAGCCCTAATCATTTTCGTTGCCATTCTCTGCCCATTTTCCAATTCTAATACATCTTTTTTGAGCTGGGGTGACTTGAACTGCACGCAGTATTCCAGGTGTTGGTGCACTATGGATTGATAGACTCACAGTATGATATTTCCTGTTTCATTATCTATCCCTTTCCTAATGGTTCCTAACATTCTGTTAGCTTTTTTGACTGCCGCTGCACATTGAGTGGATGTTTTCAGAGAACTACCCACAATGACTTCTAGATCTCTTCCTTGAGTTGTAACTGCTAATTTAGACCCCATCATTTTATATGCATAGTTGGGATTATTTTTCCAATATGCATTACTTTGTACTTATCAACAATGAATGTCATCTGCCATTTTCTTGCCCAGTCACCCAGTTTAGCGAGATGCCTTTGTAACTCTTCATAATCAGCTTTGGACTTAACTATCTTAAGTAATTTTGTATCATCTGTAACTTTGCCACTTCACTGTTCACCCCTTTTTTCAGATCATTTATAAATATGTTGAACAGCACTGGTCCAAGTACAAATCCTTGGGGAACCCTGCTTTCCATTGTGAAAATGGATCATTTATTCCTATCCTTTGTTTGCTATCTCTTAACCAGTTACAGGTTCGATTCCCATCTCTACCACTCAAGTTTCTGCTCTTTCTACCCTGTGTCTCCTTAGATTATGCTCTTTGAAGCCTGCATAGTGTCTCACTATGCATTTGTGCAGTATATAGAGCAGTGGTTCTCAACCTATTAACCACTGTGGGTCGCATATGCAGCTCTCTGTGTGTTACATGGGCCTTATCCACAAAATATATATACTACCTGTATGGCCCTGAGAATGTCACATAGGCCGTAGCGGCGCGCTGATTGGGCCACAAGTGGCCTGTGGGTTGAGAACCACTGACAGAGTAATGGGGCCAGATCTCAGCTGGGGCCTGTAGGCACTACTGCAATACAAGCAATAAGCACATGAAGGCTTTTAAAAACAAGGATGGTATTTATGAACTGAAATGAATGGGGAGCCAGTGAGCTGTTTGGGTTGAGGGTTTTGTGGTGATACTGTATACGTAAGAACACCACCACGCTGCAGCAGAATGAGGTGAAATTATTTTCTTTCTTGCTGCAGGCGAAGTCTTGGGGGGCGGGAAAAGGCTTTAGAAAATGCTTTTCCACATCCTTCCGTTATAGCGTGTGTCTACTGGCAGAGAAACAGTAAGTGGCTTACTACTGCCTGACTGGGCCAGCCCACTGCTGCTTCCATCCAAGTTTGTCCAGTTATCTGGGATAGTAACCATAACCTCCCCCCGTTCTTCTGAATGGTAGAGGGTCTGTAGATCTGAGAAAGTAGCTTCAAGGGCACAAACCCTAGATCAACCGGCTGTTCTTGGCAATAGGAACCTGTCAGCCGACAGCCAATCTTGTTCTTTAAGAACACATCACTCGGAACATATCTCAGCACACACGTAGGCAGCGGTACATGGGCAAACAAGGTGAAGTCAGGTTGGTACTCACTGGCTTTTTCCGTTCTTGCAAATTGCCCAGCTATCAACCAAGACAGGGCCGTGACTGCAGCCAGGGCTCCTATGTGCAGAAAGGGAGCTGTGGCCTAGGGGAACACAAACAAAAAAAAGGACCAAATGAAAGGTCTCTTATAGGCAGTGTCACTTAACTTTTCAAACAGTTATTACACACACACACACACACACACACACACAGTAGAGTCTCAAAACAAGCTCTCCCGGCTGAACAGTGAAGTCTCCACAGGGTATCTGCCTACCCCATTCTGAGACAGATCCCATGTGCTCTTTAGCTGCTGCAACAAAGTGGCTCTAAGTTCACGGAGGACAGGTCCAACGATCACTATTAGCCAAGATGGTCAGGGACGCAACCCCATGCTCCACGGGTCCCTCCATCAGCTTTTGTCTGTACCCAGTTTCAGACATCACCACCCTTCACCTGCCAGTGTGGTTTGGACATCAAAAAATGCAAAGCTGTGCAGTTCTGGCACTCTGAACACCAGTGAAAGGCCAATACGAGGTTCCCCGCTGCTGCTATCGATTGGAAACAGAGCCCTACTTAAAACAGCAGATTAAACACACAAGTGTGCAGAAGGAAATACACATTTTGCAGCCTCGTCTTCATACTCCCATCACCTTTCCCACTCTGCCTTACCACTGCTGCTATCTAATATTAATACTAATCATAAATACAAAACTCTGGCTATTTAGTCCAGCAAACAACTTTACACATAGCGTAGCCTGATGGCTATTCACCACCTACAGAATCATAGAATCCTAGGACTGGAAGGGACCTCGAGAGGTCATCTAGTCCTGTCCCCTGCACTCATGGCAGGACTAAGTACTATCTAGTACAGGGGTCGGCAACCTTTCAAAAGCGGTGTGCCGAGTCTTCATTTATTCACTCTGATTTAAGGTTTCATGTGCCAGTAATACATTTTAATGTTTTTAGAAGTTCTCTTTCTATAAGTCTATAATATATAACTAAACTATTGTTGTATGAAAGGAAATAAGGTTTTTAAAATGTTTAAGAAGCGTCATTTAAAATTAAATTAAAATGCCGAGCCCCCCAGACCAGTGACCAGGACCCGGGCAGTGTGAGTGCCACTGAAAATCAGCTCACGTGCCGCCTTTGGCACGCGTGCCATAGGTTGCCTACCCCCTGATCTAGTATATGCTTTCACACTTCACTCTTCATTGTGTGTGTCTGGTTACCTTAATCACATTGTACTGCTTCCACTCCCTAACTGCATGACTAAATCTTCAGAAACCAGGGGAAGTCACTTCTGGCACAAATAGGGAATAGCCTTATTCATGTATGCATCCCTTTCTTTGCACATGCATCTGGGTATTCCTACAACGAATAGTTAACCCCAACCCAAACCGCTCAACACATTTTTGGGGACGTCAACAAAGAGAGGTGAAAAAGTGGCTGGTCAAAAAGCAATTCAGGATTCACTAAAATATTTGGCAATAATTTCCCCCCATTATTCACCTGCCTTACAGCATGAAAATTCCACTTGCTCTGAAGAAATCAAGGGTCTTCTTTTAATTAATTTTTAAACAGGAGCACAGTGTTACCAAAAAAAAGTCAATGGAATTCCCCTTTAAGGCCAGGAGGAATTTTAAAGCTCCAGGTCTGTACTCCTAGGATTCAAAATTTGGGACCTAGCTACACAAACTGAAATAACATAACTATTTAATTGAGTTTCCTGAAGTCTCATTGAATCAGACTCAGAAGATTAAGGTTGGAGGAGACCTCAGGAGTCTAAATCGTCCCAGCCAGGGCTTTGTCAAGCCAGGCCTTAAAAACCTCTAAGGATGGAGATTCCAACTCCACCTAGATACCTTCCTAGGTAACCCATTCCAGTGCTTCACCATCCTCCTAGTGAAATAGTTTTTCCTAATATCCAACCTAGATCTCCCCCACGGCAACTTGAGACCATTGCTCCTTGTTCTGTCATCTGCCACAACTGAGAACAGCTGAGCTCCATCCTCTTTGGAACACCCCTTCAGGTAGTTGAAGGCTGCTATCAAATCCCCCCTCACACTTCTCTTCTGCAAACTAAATAAGCCCAGTTCCCTCAGCCTCTCCTCATAAGTCATGTGCCCCAGTCCCCTAATCATTTTCGTTGCCCTCCGCTGGACTCTCTCCAGTTTGTCCACATCCTTTCTGTNTCACACTTCACTCTTCATTGTGTGTGTCTGGTTACCTTAATCACATTGTACTGCTTCCACTCCCTAACTGCATGACTAAATCTTCAGAAACCAGGGGAAGTCACTTCTGGCACAAATAGGGAATAGCCTTATTCATGTATGCATCCCTTTCTTTGCACATGCATCTGGGTATTCCTACAACGAATAGTTAACCCCAACCCAAACCGCTCAACACATTTTTGGGGACGTCAACAAAGAGAGGTGAAAAAGTGGCTGGTCAAAAAGCAATTCAGGATTCACTAAAATATTTGGCAATAATTTCCCCCCATTATTCACCTGCCTTACAGCATGAAAATTCCACTTGCTCTGAAGAAATCAAGGGTCTTCTTTTAATTAATTTTTAAACAGGAGCACAGTGTTACCAAAAAAAAGTCAATGGAATTCCCCTTTAAGGCCAGGAGGAATTTTAAAGCTCCAGGTCTGTACTCCTAGGATTCAAAATTTGTCACCTAGCTACACAAACTGAAATAACATAACTATTTAATTGAGTTTCCTGAAGTCTCATTGAATCAGACTCAGAAGATTAAGGTTGGAGGAGACCTCAGGAGTCTAAATCGTCCCAGCCAGGGCTTTGTCAAGCCAGGCCTTAAAAACCTCTAAGGATGGAGATTCCAACTCCACCTAGATACCTTCCTAGGTAACCCATTCCAGTGCTTCACCATCCTCCTAGTGAAATAGTTTTTCCTAATATCCAACCTAGATCTCCCCCACGGCAACTTGAGACCATTGCTCCTTGTTCTGTCATCTGCCACAACTGAGAACAGCCTAGCTCCATCCTCTTTGGAACACCCCTTCAGGTAGTTGAAGGCTGCTATCAAATCCCCCCTCACACTTCTCTTCTGCAAACTAAATAAGCCCAGTTCCCTCAGCCTCTCCTCATAAGTCATGTGCCCCAGTCCCCTAATCATTTTCGTTGCCCTCCGCTGGACTCTCTCCAGTTTGTCCACATCCTTTCTGTAGTGTGTGTGTGTGTGTGTGTGTGTGTGTGTGTGTGAGAGAGAGAGAGAGAGAAAACTGGACGCAATACTCCAGACGTGGCCTCACCAGTGCAGAATAGAGGGGAATAATCACTTCCCTCGATCTGCTGGCAATGCTCCTACTAATGCAGCCCAATATGCCGTTGACTTCAGAGGGCTTTGTGTGACACCCAAGATCAATATTCATATATCCAGCTCTGTAGCTCTGCTTCAGCCTGATTTTTAAGAATTAATAACTCCAAAGATAGAGACTATGGGTAAAATCCCGGCCCTTCTGAAGTCAATGGGAATTGTGTCATTGACCTGACCGGAGCAAGGATTTCACTCTATATATTGAAAACTACAGAACAAGCACCGTTCTTTGCAACAAGGCTTTACATCGTCAAACGCACTATGCAACTTACCTGCATTGAAATAACTACCATCTCCCATTCATCGTCCCAGAGCTGTGCTATAGAAGACATGGTTACTACAGTAACTACCAAGGTCGCCATCAGGCCGATCTGAAACAAAAGAAGAAAGTATTTACAAATCAAATCCCTAATATGAACACTGTTGCTGTGTAGTCCACTTAGCGTACTACCTTTCATCTGAGGTTCTCTAAGTGCTTTACAAAGGGGAAGTAAGTCTGGTAACACCCGTTGTGAGATGGATTTGGTATTACCCTCATTTTACACATGGGCAAACTGTGGCACAAAGAGGTTAAGTGACTTGCCAAAGGGCAATCAAGGGCAAAGTCGAAACAGGCCCCATTGGTCCAATTCTGCTGTCAATCAGCTATACCCCATGATACCCCACTGATTTCAGAAGTGGACACCATGATCTCGGAGTCCTACCCTTTGCTCTTATAGGCCACGCTGCCTTTCTATATCCTAAACTCACACTTGCCCGCTGTTCTCCAAACAGGAATGGTATCTTCAATCTCAGAGCAAGTGCCATTTCAACAAATGTGTTTCCAGTATATGCTTTTCCTTTTTAAATCTTGACACTCTATTCGGCCCTCTCTTTAGCAATAGAGCGTCAGCGTCAGGACACAGAGCCCACTTGAAATACAAGTGATACCCTCTTGGCTATGGGTTGTAACAATCCAACACGGAGGGAAGTTAAAGTTACCTAGCAACTAAGGTTGTACTGAAATAGAAAATATTAGTTTGAACAATATTGCGAAAAAATCCATCTCGACCATTTTGAAGCTCCTGAATTTTGCATTTCAATCAGTTTCCATTAAATGATGTTTTCTGCGTCAAAAGGTGCAAGGTCACATATTTTGGTAAGATGATTGATCTTTGCTGAAATGATCTTTTGGTACTAGAGATGATCTGAACTCAACAAACTCTGGTTAGAGACCCTATGAAGAGAGAGATTCAATTTGCAAGACCCATTTTAAGGGATTCAGTGGGCAATGCATGTTTTCAGGCACTGGAAGGGAAGGTTGATGGCAGAAGAATACAAAGCAGAAAAAAGATCTTGGATGGACAACATGGTATCCTGCGTGGATCAAAAGGACTATTCATCCACAAAGATTAGCAGAAGACTGTAGAGAAAGGGCTACCAGGGTTGCAAGCCTCCAGTCATGGAGATGTCACAAAAAGATATTTCAGAAATGGAAAGATTCTATTTTCATTCAAAACCACAAGCTTAATTTTGAACCAAAACACATTACATTTTGCAGTGTGACTGTTTTAAGATAGGAGAAGGGACGATCTGGACAAACATGAATGCTTCCCGTAAGGGGAAGTATATACAAAAAGAAAAACAGCTTTATGTATAGAATCAGAGAGGTAGCCGTGTTAGTCTGGATCTGTAAAAAGTGACAAAGAGTCCTGTGGCACCTTATAGACTAACAGATGTATTGGAGCATAAGCTTTCGTGGGTGAATACGAAGTGGGTATTCACCCACGAAAGCTTATGCTCCAATACGTCTGTTAGTCTATAAGGTGCCACAGGACTCTTTGTCACTTTTTATGTATAGAGAGTATTATCGGCCTCGAATCTTCCCATTCACTCACACTTGCATTCTAACCATATTTTGTAATCAGCGTTACACACTGCACCACTTTCTTCTACAGAACCATATCACAATCCAGTCCCATCCCACAGGGTAGCAAGGCAGGCCTGGATTATAGAGAAGTCAACGTAATCTTTTTTCACCCAGGACAAAAATTAACTTGGCAGCAACCACACTGATCACTGGCTAAACCCAGCCTTAAATCCTCCACTATTTTATTAATTCAGACAGATTACCAGACTCAAACATTCCATGAAATTGACCATTGCCTTTTTCTTTTCCCTTCTTGGAGCAGGCTTCAAAATATGAATCATCTGAGAAGCATTTGATGAAACAAGAACATTTCACTCGCATCAGTAGCTGAGACTAGATTCTCAGCAGTAAGCATGGAAAGCCCTAGCCAGGGCATTTGCTCCCACATCAGTGATATCAGGGACTCTATAAAAAAGGGTGAAGGGTTGTCATCTACACTGCATTTTCAAGGGTCTTCCCACTTTTATTAGAGCGGTTCTCCAAATTTAGCTTGCAGTAAGTGAAAGGATTCCAAAACAGCAGTTTGGCATTGTGTCATGCTGACACACCACCACGGTGTACATGTACACCGCAACAAGGACACGCCAATAAGCAGCCACCTCTCAAAGCTGGGCACAGTTCAACATGACTTTCTCTGGGAGAGACTCACCATCTGAAATGGCAACACCCTTGCTCACCTGCATTGAGGTGCGCTGAAAGAGCTACGTAGAGGAACCTAGCAAGTTTTAGCTGGTGTTATTATTTGATTTTGTATGAAGCCCTAACACCAAAAAGGTAGGATCCAATGCATTGTTCCCCCCTTTATTTCAGCGCATCTTTTGCAGGCACTTGGAAGTGTTCAGAATGAACGAGTCTATGCACAGCGCCAAAAAAAAAATATCACTGGATTCACTGAAGGCAAAAGGTTAAAATAGCCTCATGGTGGCACAGAAAGAACTTCAGCTTTAGCCTGCCACGTCTGTCTTATCCATCATTTCTATCAGAAAGAACATTGTAGCAAATGCGTCAGAACATTGTTCTCTTCTGTCTGGTATCTCAGTCTGCACTGTACGTCTGGCTAGATTCAGAGGATGCTGCTGTTCTGTGCCTTGATCTCATGTACTCTCTGGATCTGGATTCTTTACAGAAAATTTCAGAGCAAAAAAAGAAAGAAAGAAAAAAGACCAAAAAGTCTTTGAGAGAGAAAGACAGCATAGGTTAGACAAGACATACAGTACAAAACTCCTACAATTATCTGGATTTGCTTGAACTCCAGACACATTGTCCATTGCCATGAAAAGAGTTAAGTTCTTTTTCATTGTTGGGTTTGTTTTGTTAAAAAAAAAAAAAAAAAAAAACCTTCAAAAAACCTGTTCTCATTATTTCAGAGAAATACTTCTCACCTGGGAAAGAAATTCTCCCGGGCCTAGAATAATTCCCATGTCCTCATCTGCCATGCACCCTCCCTACTCTTTCTAATCCACCCCTTCGAGCAGTTCCTCCTCATGCACAACCCCTGTACCCTCCTTCTCCTGTATGCACTGTTGTTGTAGCCATGTGGGTCCCAGGATATTACAGAGACGAGGTGGGTGAGGTCATATTTTTTTATTGGACCAGCTTCTGTTGGTGAGAGAGACCAGCTTTCGAGCTTACGCAGAGCTGACCTGAAGAAGCGTGTCTCTCTCACCAACAAAAGCTGGACCAATAAAAGATATTACCTCACCCACCTTGTCTCTCCTTCTCTTGAATAATCACCATATGGCTGGTTTTTAGTCTGTAAGGGCCAGATTCTCAGCTGGTGTAATTTGTCAGACACCAATGACTTTACACCAGCCTCTAGGTCCTTGGTGACAGGAATAGGTGCGTGCGAACACATAAGCATAACGCTCAATAAACATTCACAGCAATAAACATTCACCGTGCAATGACATGGTTTCCTCTCGTTCCTACCTTAACAGTCAGGGTGAAGTGTCTCTCAGCAGCTGCCCATAAGAAAGAGACGTGAAGTTTACACTAAGGGGGTCAGGGATGGATTAAGGCTAAACTTGGGCTGAACTGCACTGGAGGGGAAGGTCTGATAGGTAAGAATGTCAGGGACCCACTTCTAAACTTTGGGAGGCCTTCAGACGGGAGGGAGGGGAAGGCTTGGATTGGCTGGCCTAGTCAAAAATCTCTCCGTTCACCACCAAATGAAGTGGCCTCACACATTATTTCCAGTGATTTCCTGATCATACGGGATTTACTCAACCTACGCAGGTCACAGAAGTGAAACGTGAGATCAGTTGTTTTTGCAACATGAACAGTAAGAAAGGGGGGGAATTCCACAGCTGCATTGATGGCTGTTCGGATTGGGTTAGCCTTCATGGGTTTCTGGAGCAGGTGGAATTTTACAAACACAGAAGTGACTAGCGACTTCCTGTTGAGCTCTCTGCTCTAGCAGATCCTCTAGGAGGAAACTCTCAGCAGCATATAGGAGGCTGCTTGTATTCTGTCTGCATGTCCCTCAACAGTGTTCGTGATTCATTCGTTTTAGCACCTGTATCTGCTGGTTACAGTTACAACCCATTCAGGGGCTCTGGCCAGGACATAACAGTAGGGACAGAGGGGTGTGCACCTGACCCAGGCAGCCTGTGAACAGAAGTATCCCCCACCCCACGGCCCTTACTCGGTCGACAGAGCTGTGAAGGCGCGCTGACTGCCACTCTGCTTACCTGCAACTCATCTGCTTGGGCAAAAGAGCTTTGGGTGACACAGCAAAGGTGTCCTGCCCGTGTACATCAGCCAAGTGGATGGCAATTAACAGAATGCTTGAGAGTTCTAATTGGATCCACGACCAACTTGGGGACAAATTCAGTGGTGATGTGTACAAGTAAGGCCAGACTCCCTTGAACTCTCCTCCCTCCCTCAGACCCCAGATATGCAAAGAAAACCAAGCTGGAGTAATACAGAGGAGTGGGAAGAAGGTGCATGTGAAGGTAGAGCTTTTGGTCTAAAGGAATCTAGTTGACACTGTCTTACATATGGCCTCTGAACTTGGCCCATGATCCTTAACTCTTTACAGGATCATGGAAGAGACCCTCATTCGAACACCTTGCCCTGCAAATACAGGCCACTCCATCCTGACAGTGCATGGAGCAGATATTTCCCTGACATGGCATTTGATTTCAGCCATCCTAAGTTACCGAAAAAGAACCAAGACACACATTTGAATTTTGGCCTTCAGCAGCCCCACCCCTTTGCTCAGCCTCCCACCTCGCAGCATCTGGGAAGTTCAAGGGGAAGATACCGACAAGTCTGGTTTGGAATTTGTGAGGGACGGGGGCAGCAATCACCAATTGATCCCTCTAACATATTTCTCTTTTGGTGTTACTCACCCAAACCCACCAGCCACCTGGAATGTGTCTGAAAAAGACCAGACTCCTCGCCACGAAACGTATGTTGTGCTCAGAATCAACAACTTGTTTTTCAGCAGCAGACATCCTCCACCCCCCTTCCTTACCTCCCCACCCACCACCTCCCAATAGCAACACATTGTGGAAAGAGGAAAGAGACAGGAAAGTGGCAGCATTCAAATCCCCTGCACGTATCCTGCAAACTCCCCCCGGGCACAGAACTCCCACTGATTTCAACAGGAGTTGTGTATTGAGAGCTTGTGGGATCTGTCCCATAATCAATTATGATGTGTTTGTGTATTGCATGTGTGTGCATGCATGTGTATATGTTACACTTAGTAGTGTTCCATCTAGCGCTCATTCTCCTGCAGACTTGTGTTTCCATACACCGCTGAGTCAGAGCTCTGTGGATTTTGGTGTATGGACACCTTTTTCTGTTCCAATTTACAGAAGTTGAAGTTGAAGGTCCCCAAATTTCACCTGAACCTGAAAAGTCAAATCAATACACAGCCACAAAGTTGTCAAATTTTGCTCGGTTTTGGGCCAATCCACGAATTCTTTCACCAGCTTTCTCTCGCTTTCAAGTTCACGACTCAACGTACCTCCACCCCTGCCTACAGTGCACTGCTCCCCCTTCCTGGTCTTTATGGGTATGTCTACACTGCAATTAAAAACCCGTGGCTGGCCCGTGCCAGCTGACTCGGGCTAAGGGGATGTTTAATTGCGGCGTAGACTTTCCAGCTCGAGCCCAGGCTGTAGGATCCTGCGAGGCAGGAAGGCCCCCAAGCTCAGACTGCAGCCTGAGCCCAAATGTCTACACTACAATTAAACAGCCCCTCAGCCCAAGCTCCACGAGCCCAGGCCAGCTGCGGGTTTTCAATCGCAGTGTAGACACATCCTCGGATGCTCCCAAGCACCCCGCCTGGTATCCTCTCACTATCTGCTTAAGAACTTCTTTCCACACTACCATTAATGATTGGAATACTCCCCTCCTTGTGCCTCCAGGGACCTGCTTCACACCCCTCTTCAAACCACAGATGTTTCACGAAACCTTTCAACACCCTCCTTGTTTTGTGCCTGAACCATCCTCCAGTACGTTGGGCACAGCACAGAATGATTTGGCGTGTGCCTGAATTACAGACCAAGCTGTTTGGAACAGGGTGTGCGTCTTTTCTCCAGGTCTGCACAGTGCCAAGCATAAAGCTGGTGCTCTCGATGAAATAATAACCTGCAAATGGAAGCCTATATCCTGTGTGCTTTTGCAAATCAAACAAGGCACACAGAAGCGCTTTGCAGCAAACTCGTTACTAAAAATTAAAATCAGCTTCACAATGGGAGCTATTCTGTAGCCCAGTGGGCTAGCTTGCCTTTATTATATTCACTGCTTTGCATTATATTCTGCTTTGCATTATATTCAGCAGTAATGCAAGAAGGTACAGACCTGTATTCTGTAAGACAGTGGTCCCCAACCTTTTTCGTCTGGCGGGCGCAAGACGACGAGCCACGGAGGACCGTGGCGGCGGACAAGCATCCCCCAAAATATGTCAATAGGCATCGCTGCTGAAATGCCGACAAGCAGTCTCATCCAGAGGCGTCGCCGCTGAAATGCCGCCGAAAATCGGCAGTATTTCGGCGGCGGCGCCTCTGGATGACGCTGCTTCTTGGCGGCATTTCGGCGGATGCTCGTCCGCCGGCCAGTACGCGGGCGCACTTAGACGCCTCGGCGGGCGCCATGGCACCCGCGGGCACCGCGTTGGGGACCCCTGCTGTAAGACATTAGCTTCAGCAAGTTAGCATAAGGCTTGAGGCCTATGATCTTTGAACAGATAAACTTTGCACCGATCAATGGCCCAACAGAAAACCCCAAGTATTTGGGGAGCTGAAAATAGAGTTTAAGGGGAAGTTCTGACCACAGGTACATGAGTCAACCACAAAAGTGTCCTGGCAACGAAATGACATACATAACAGGTACACGACACACATCTAAGGCTAGCCAGTTTGCTTGCCTATATATCTTTTCTTATAAGTTTCTTATTTTCTTATGGGTTTGATTATTTGTTTTATTATAATAGGTTTATAGGTCTATAGTAGAGTATATTTTGGCTGTAACTCAAGGGACCCACAGGCCACATCCTGTATGTTGAGCTAAGTCAAAATTAGCATACCTTTTTTTAGGACCTTTCACCTAGATACATGGTGATGAGCTAAAGCATAAGGTCCATATATGGCTGCAACTTTAACATAGAAGATACGTTGAAGTAGGTTGGCACAGGGGGGCTTCCTAAGTTCATACCCTTTTAAACGCAACAGGTCCACCACAACTTGGAAAGAACCGAAATAACCAGTTAGGAAAGAAACAACAACTGTGATACCGAACCACAAAAGGGCCATGGTAACAAATTGACGTATATGATAATAAGTTGGGATCATTGATATACTAATCTATAGAAAAAAGACACTCCAACATTAGTAAGGTGAGGAAATACAAATACGGAAAGGGGGAGAAATCCCCTACTGAATATGCACCCAACATAACAGTGTCAGCGTAACATATTATAAAAATGGCATCTCAGCCTAGGGACGGTAGGAAAGAGAGATGTAGCCCTTGGGAGGTGCCAGAGTGACGGCCACTGGTGATGACGGGGAAGGGGATGGCGATGAGGAAGACAATGACTAACATTTCAGGTTGTTCTACAAGGGATGGTGCGAGTAGATGGGTGTGCAGAGGTACATCCTGTAGTATCTCTACCTACCTTACTGAGTTGGGGTGTTTGCGACTGTGCTAAATGTATTAATAAACTAAACCTGTAAATATAAAAGGGTTCCTATAGTGCAAGTGTTGCACCTGTGCACATCGAGGTTCCCAACTATATAATAATTTAAATAATACTGGGCTGATCTTGGGACAAGAACCTGTCATCCCTCAAAGTGATAACTGGGGATTCTTAAGGAATCAATATAGTTAATACACAATCTAAAGATCGGGCAACCGTTCCCACTAGCAAAATTAGTCCCCTGAAAGCAAAAGGTAGATCAACTGCTCAGAAATCAGGTCCCAACCCCGCCCCCCATGGAAGCTTTGTCTTAGTGAAGACATCTAGTGGTTAGAGCAGGGAGCTAGGAGGCAGGATTCCTTGTGCAGTGCTTTGAAAATAGGAAGTGCTGAGTAGCCATACTGCCAGCTGCTTATAATAATAATAATAGGAGATATACCAATCTCCTAGAACTGGAAGGGACATCGAGTCCAGCCCCCTGCCTTCACTAGCAGGACCAATTTTTGCCCCAGATCCCTAAGTGGCCCCCTCAAGGATTGAACTCACAACCCTGGGTTTAGCAGGCCAATGCTCAAACCACTGAGCTATCCCTCCCCCCTTCACTGACTTACCGTAGGACCTGGGGCGGCTCTATGTTTTTTGCCGCCCCAAGCACGGCAGTCAGGCAGCCTTCGGCGGCACGCCTGCGGGCGGTCCGCTGGTCACGTGGATTTGGCGGCATTTCTGCAGGTGATCTGCCAGTCCCGCGCCTTCGGCATACCCGCCGCTGAATAGCCGCTGAAGCCGCGGGACCGGCGGACCTCCCGCAGGCATGCCGCCGAAGGCTGTCTGACTGCCACCCTCATGGCGACCGGCACGCCGCCCCCCGCGGCTTCCCACCCCAGGCACACGCTTGCTGCGCTGGTGCCTGGAGCCGCCCCTGTGTAGGACTATGGGTAAGTCACTTATTCTCTGTGCAGTTCCTCCATTTATTTGCCAAAGGGGGGTTATATTTGTGACCCTCACATAACATGATGGCCCCCTTGTCTCCTTCAGGCAATGTTTTGAGATAGATACTGCCAGGGAAAGCTTCCAAGTTGCTGTGGAGACAAGGGTCTGCGGGAGTCCAGAAGGGTAGTATGGAGGCATGGGGGCTTGTGTGGACATCCATNATTCCCACTAGCAAAATTAGTCCCCTGAAAGCAAAAGGTACATCAACTGCTCAGAAATCAGGTCCCAACCCCGCCCCCCATGGAAGCTTTGTTTTAGTGAAGACATCTAGTGGTTAGAGCAGGGAGCTAGGAGGCAGGATTCCTTGTGCAGTGCTTTGAAAATAGGAAGTGCTGAGTAGCCATACTGCCAGCTGCTTCACTGACTTACTGTAGGACCTGGGGCGGCTCTATGTTTTTTGCCGCCCCAAGCACGGCAGTCAGGCAGCCTTCGGCGGCACGCCTGCGGGCGGTCCGCTGGTCACGTGGATTTGGCGGCACCTACAGTTTGTGGCAGGAAATGAAGACACTGCCTGGGGAATTTGCGGCAGGCAAAATCGAAATGATCCAGACTGGGGCGATGGGATCTTTAATAGATAAGAGAGGGCAAGGTTTTGGTTCTGCTTCCTATGTAACAGGCTGGGATACATCTCCCCTCCCCCATCCCAAGATTTAAAGCCAAGTGCTGCTGCCAGCTGAGTAGTTCTGACACCCCTGCATGAGCAATACGTTTTGGGGCCTCTGTACCTTCCTTCCGTCTCCTTTGGTTTACTCAGATCTGTGATGGTTTCCAAACTGAGAAAGGGCAATTTACCTTGTGGAGCCAGTGGAGGTTCATTTGCTGTCCCACAGCTATGTGACATAGTGCTAAAATCTGAAAAGACAATCAAAAGAGAAGCCAGTCAGAGATGAGAACGGACGAGCTATACATGTTCATCCAGCATGTGGAGAAAATGCACCTTCAATCAGAGATTGCGTAATGGCACGGAAGAAAAGCAGTTATAGGATGGGGTTGGCAGGAAGGTTTAAGACAGTGGCAACTGTACAGAAGAGTCCTCTCCATAGAAATAATCTAATAAATGGACTTTTATCCCCCCTTAAGAAGGAAACTACTATTGTGTTACTGCCCAGGGCCATGGAGCTGGCACAAGCCACTACCTACACTGCGTCAGGCAAGAATTTGCTGCCCGCTCAAGCATCAGCTTCAAGATACTGGCCATGGCAGCCCAGGATGCAGTGAAGCACATTTTGCACATGACTGAGGGACCAAAGCCCGGTGCTGTAAGAGCAGACAGGACTGAAACCATCCTGAATATGAGACACCCGAGAAATCTATTTCTCAGGAGGCCAGTTGCAGCACGAATACGTGCGCTGCAATTTCGGCGAGTGACACAGCCAGCAGCACTGAGGGTGGAACCTCACAGTTGTCTTCCCAAGCTGAAATTTTTGCATTTACTCCGGGCTGTTTAAGGGCGAGAGCACGTGAGAAACACACTGTACAGAACTAAGCCGTTCCCGACAGTAAGATTTCATAAACCCCTTTGCACAGACATTCATGCTCTGGTTTTCTACACAAGCTTTCATAGAGGGATTTTATCTTACATACCAATAACGCTGTGATATACAGAAAGCCAGCAGCAGCTGTTACAAGTATTGGAATGGACCAGTCACTCCAATATCCCATTCGGTTATATAAATACCTGGAAGATAAATATGAAAACAAAGATTAGGAAGTGATCCAATAGCACAGCAACTCTTCTCGATTAAACAAGGATTAGAGAGAGGGCCTTTCCCTTCCCACCAAGCAGATCAGAGATGGGAGATGAAACAAACAAGTCATTTGAAAAAACCCCAAAACCCCAACATTTGTGTATCGATCCCTCTTGGGAAACCAGGAGTTACACAATCACATTAAATGCCGATACTGTGCTATGGGGGAAAATACACTGGGGTTTGGGTTTAAAAAAATAAATTCCATATAAACAACCGAAAGAGAGAGAGCGTGACACAAATATTCCAGCTGGAACAACAGCTTCAAACCAGTACCTGGCTTCACAGACCAGCCATTTCATCAATCCAACAATATATAGGTAACATCAGAAGCAAAAGACGGGGAGGAAAAGAAGAGTTAAGCTATCCACAATGGTGCTCTATTCAAGTCCTGAGTTCCTAGCAGAGGGAAAGTGGTGGTGATAGAAATTGCATCTGATCTACATTTCAGAGACAGACCACAGAAACTGGAAGGCATCAACCAGTTCTTCCAAAAACCAGCCTTTTGGGGTATGTCTACACAGCAATTAAACACCCGTGGCTGGCCTGGCTCCTCTGACTTGGGCTAGTGGTGCTTGGGCTGTGAAACTGGGGTGGACCCTGCAAGGGGGGACCCAGCCTGATCCCAAACGTCTACACAGCCATTTTACAGCCCCTCAGCCCAAGTCAACTGACCCGGGCCAACCGCAGGTGTTTAATTGCTGTGTAGACACAGCGTGTGTGACAATGTAAGGCAAGCATGTCTATCAGGTTAGGTGCATGTTTGCTTAGAGAGAACTTCAAGGGAGTTGGGGAGCTTGTATGGTCTGGTGATTAGAGAAGGGACTGATGCAGCGATTCGTGGGTTCCAGTCCTGGCTTGGCTACTGCTTTGCTGTGTGACCTTGGGCAAGTGATAATTTCTGTGCATCTTAGTCCTTAACTAAAGTCTTTCCACTAGAAAGGATAATAGTGTTATGGATAAGAAGCGATCAGACCAGATTGCGTGTGGGAGATTTAGTGTTGTGTAAGGTGCCTGACAGAGCCCAGGAGGCTGAATGCTCTATTTATGGGAAGAACCACTTCTGGCACAGGAAGCGGATATGTAGGCTTCCCCCACACCATGGGTGTGCCATAACCCTGACCTGGCGGGCCCATCTGGAGGGAAGAAAAAGGAGCTCAGTCCTTAAGACCCACTCAGTCCTTTGCCCAATCTCTGCTGAGCTTGAGAACAAGAGGTTTAATAGAGAAGGTGATTTTTGGAGATGTGGAAAACTGGCCACTAGAAGCTGGAACGAGGCCACCAACTCATTGCAAGTAGGTCAAACAGCCCGCAGAGGGTGCACTACAGAGCTGAGCATTGAACAAGCAAAAAAACCATGTCCCTTAAAATGAGAAAAATACATAAAAACCCTCTTCAAAACAAGGTAATACTCATCATAGTGTATCCGTAGCCTTTGTCCCCACACCTCCCACCTTCTCCCTCTGGTTCAGTCTTCAATGTGCCTGTCTATTCAGAGCAGGAGAGATGAGGTGTCAAACTCTTTCTGTGCAAAGAACTGAATTCCACTTTTAAACATTGTGTATTAGCTGCGGCACAAACCACAATCCCCCACTGACGTCAATGGGAGACTTGCACAAAGATCAAGGACACATTACAGCTTGTGTGTAGCAAAGATTTATTTGTTCTGCACTTTATTGTTGCATTCACCATTGTACAGTGGGCAGATACACTCATCTGTAGGACCTCCACAATATCCTAAGACGCCCACATCCCCATTGTGTCCGAGCGCCTGCCAGCAGGGTATTAAGAGACATGACTGACACCTGTCATATGTCGTTCATTGTCTCTCCAGGGGAGACTTGTACGTGCAATGGAGTGTTTTATTTTGGTGGGGGGGGGGGAGTTGTCATTTTTTTCTAATTTCATTTTTTTTTTAAGCTGTACACGTTGCTGTGTGTGTCCATTGGCGAAGGCAGATCAGAGGTGGTCCTGCACCAGGAGAGGAAGGTGGTGGTTATGATGGTCCTTAGTCCCTGTGGAGTTTGTTCCACAGTCTGAGACTGGCCCCTATGAAAGCTCTGCCCCCTGCACAGGTAGAAAGTTCAGTTCAGCCAGAGTAGCAGAGTTGTGGACCATATTCTTCATCCCGGAGCTATAGGCTCTTGGAGATATGCTGGACCCAGGCCACTGCATGCCTTAAAGACGAGGATTGAGACCTTGAAAATGACTCACTAGTCTATGAGAAGCCAGTATAGCGAGCAGAGGACAAGCTGGAGGTGCTTGCAGCAGCCTGTGTTGCAGAGGAGACGCGTCGCAGGGTTCTGTTCTAGCTGGAGTTTCCCCAAGCACTGATGGTTTCATACCCAGGATCAGGGCCGGCTCCAGGCACCAGCTGAACAAGCAGGTGCTTGGGGCGGCCACTCGNTTTTTTTTTTTTTTGCTGCCTGGGGCAGCAAAAACCCTGGAGCCGGCGCTGCCCAGGATTACTGCACTGCTGTAATCCAAACAAGCAGTGACAGAGATGTGAGTAATTAAGCCAGGTCACTGTCTCCCAGGATGGGGCGGAGCCTCCGGGCCAAACATAGAAGGTAGAAAGGTATGCTGCTAGGATAGTTTAGCATCAGTGAGTAATCGCTACAAACTGCACTGGCCAATTGCGGGTGTTTACCTTCCTCCACAGAGGCTGCACCATGGCTACAATCTCTTCCAAGTGCTTTCCTCTACCCACCAGCATCACCCCCATTTTGCTTGGGTTCTGCTTCAGCCAGCTGTTCTTCATCCAGGAGCTGAACTTGTCCAAGCACTGGGCCATCACAACCACCCTTTCTGCCCTTTGTTTCTCTTTCTGCCCCATCTCATCTCTGTTTCGCTCCCTATTCCTGCCTGCCCACCTTCCCTTTCCTCCCTGCAGCAGCTCTCAGTTCCTCCCCACCCCGTACCCGGGGGGCTATTTCCCCATCCTAACCCACCCCACCCGCTAAAATGATCATCCACTAAACTGACATTCAATGAAAAAATTCACTCATTCTCCCAGGTGTTTTTATCTTTCCTACAGCCTTCCCTCGCTCCAGCTTCTCACTTCTCCTTCTACATGTATCATAGCATCTCTTTACTTCTGCCTTTCTTGTGCACCCTTTCTCCATGTTCCCCACATCCCTTTTCACTATCTCCTTCTCAGCTTTTGATTCCCTTCTCTCCAGTGCAGGGAGATTGGTTCAGTCTTCTTCCGTGCCTGCTTCCCACCCATCTCCGTTGGCAGGGTAGAGATGCTGACGGTGAAAGAGTTAACGATAATAGCTTGAACCAAGTAGACCACAATCAGTGCTGTAAGAGATACCACCCCCTTCTCACGGGACTTCAAATGTCAAATTTGCATTTAAATGGAGAGAGACTTCCCAATAAAACTCTCCCAGACCTAAGCGGTAATTAAAGAGCCTACCGTATTGCCAGTTTTCATGTAAGGATCAGTGAACCCAACGAAACACAAGATGAACTTGGACTCCAGCTCTCTGTCTTGCCAAAAAGACAGTATCCCATGCGGACGAAAGTTATACAATCTTGGGGTTTCAGCTGAAGCCACATGTTCCCCCCAGTGGAGACCCCATACAGATGTATGTGTTTGATTTCCAGTGCTAACTTTTGGAAATGCAAGGCAGACGACCTTAAACGGCCAGGCCTGCGCTTTGCTTTCTCTTCAGAGACTAACAACAAAGTAATGGCCAGGAGTTATAAGTTACCACACCGTTTTTTCTAAGCAAACATTTATTTGTAAGCTATAAAGCACTACAGAGAAAACATTCAAAACAATAAAAGAACCTACACATGTGCTGATAAGCTCACCAGAGATCATCCCAACTCCAGCATGGGCTCTGGCAGATGAGCTGTCCTTCAAACCACACACAAGAGTTTTCCTGTGGTTTCAAGTGCACAACAGCCTTTGCTCAGAACAAACACACTCATGGAAAGGGTTTACAGCCTACGTGGCTTTGATCAGGCGTTTCCAGGAGCAGGTAACCAGGAGACAATGGGGTTCTCTCTCCAGGCCTCCCGAGGGCCTCCAAAGAAATCCACTTCACATGTTTTGTCCCAGCCAGTTATTTCAAATTCCTAACACTTCCCACAAATTGCATTAATCATGTCTCCCTCCTAAAGAAGTCCCATGCAATCCCACCATAATACATAAAACTTTGGATTTTGAATGCTATGAACTCAACTAATTAAACTTAATTCAACAAGATTTAACTTCATTCAGTAAGGTTTGTCCAGAACGTTGTCATGTCTGTCACAACGCCCACTTCCACCTGCAAGTGGCCCTATCCTATCCAGCGTAGATCTGGTGATCCACACATTCAGGAACACCAGGCTTCATCACTACAGCCCATTATATCTAGGAATGAAGCTACATCCCCTGATGCAGATTTGATGGATACAAAACATGACAGCCTGTCGGCATAGCAGCACAGACCTCCATGAATACATCACTTGGTGCTCCTCTTTGAATACAGGAGCCCAGCTCAAGGTTTCTAACCTGATTCCAAGATCCAGAAAATAAGGGAATTTGAGCCCCACAAACTGAAGTGGGGGGGAAGGGTTCACAGATACTCATGAGCGCCTGAACTGCTGAGCGTCACACGGCTCAGATAGATACCGTTCCGTGCATTTATTGCTTTTGCCATCTACATCCCTTAAACTCCTCCTGGATTTTAATGCAAGTCTTCACTTGATGTTTAATATTAAAGTTTAAAACCTGTATTACGGTGTTATAAAAAACAGATCCGTGTTCCCCAGAATCTAGATGAAATCAGGAATTAAGAATTTATTATATAGATTTAGAGGAGAACAGGACCTAGCCTGCTAGCTCCAAAGCCTCATGTACCCTTCCTTTTTCCAGCCGGGGTTTGACTATGCAGATATAACCTCTATGCACTGGTGACTTGAAATAAAATCAGCTGAATATATGCACCATAGGGAATCACCCCAGGCAATACATTTAAAACATTTACTTATTTTTGAGGCATGAAGCATAAAAGCTGGGAAGGACGTCACATATTCAGGGCTGCCAGCCTTTTAGATAAAGGATGAAAGCCTGCAGCGATATATGTCAAGCTGTGGTTTTGGTTTGTCTCTATATACTACATTTCAATCCCAAAGGACTCCATAACTCTTGTCAAGTTCAGGGCCCCATCCTGCGAACATCTGCCTACGTGAACCACATTGTACACATGAATAGCCAGTTTAACCCAGTGGGATTGCTCACCCGGGGAAATCTGTGCAGGGCTGGGCCCTTAATACGATATACAAACTATACACAGGGATTACCACACTGATCTGTGAAGCATAGCTGCCTCTCAGGTGAGCGGTAGCAGCTGATTGGCAGCACCTGGCAATGCGTTTGCAAAAGTCTGGGTCAGGAAATGAAGAATACTCTATTCATTTGAAATTGCAGGTGCAGCTTTAGACAGGCAGAATGCAATAGGGTGTATGTGTGTATAACAATTTGTTTACGATTATAGTTACACTATTAGTATTTTCTTTTCACACTTTAATTGGGACAGGTTGAAGAGGGCCAGTGGCACTGCCTGTGAGAGAGATGGCAGGCACTATAAATGGCCTGCTGGCCAAATCACAGCATCATTTTTTTTAAATCTTCATAAGGAAGTACCCCAATTCCCGGAGTTCGTCCCTAGTCCCCGGGTAACATGAGATACTTCTGGGCTCCCAAACCTTAAAGAATTTACACTCTAGATTGCAACAGGATGACTGGTGAATGGAAAACAGAGAATGGGGTAACAGGCCACCACTTGTCTCACTATTGCCAGCTGTTGTTGGCTTTTAGGCACCGCAGCAGAGGCGAGGTTTAAAGAGGATCCTTGTTCATACTGCCTGCATGTCAGCAGTGCAAGTGGCTCTGCCTGTACCACACAGGCGCGCCTGCTTTTCCTACATGCCACTTGGCTGGGCACTTTTTTGATCACCAGTGCATTTTATTACATTGCAAACAGCTATGCTGCAAAAGCCAGGATGCGCCTGTGTGTAGCCAGTGGAAAGTGACATTTCCTCCATCCCCAGGATTAGCCTCACAGTAATTAAAGCCTCACGCTGAGTTATCCTCCTCTTTCCTATTATTTTCATAGAATGTTGGGCTATTTTTAAAACAGTGCTGTTTCCGTACACCACTGATGTCAGGACTTGAATGCATCCCAAAGCAGGTGGCTAATTGGGGTCTGGTACATACTGAGCAACCGGCCCATTTTTAACATCAAACTGTGATGCTTGAGTGGCTTAATGCATATACAGAGTCCTGCTATTTCCAGTCCAGTTAGCATCTTCCACAGCTACTCCTATTATACGTGGGAGATTTCTTCCCAACGCCATCCACTCACCCAGGGCTCCCAACCCTCTCACTGGGACCATGGGTTCCATTAACATTCAATTTTAATAAGCAACACCTTCCTCCCATATGATGGGGCATATGGTGACCAAAGCAGCCTTCCCAGGAGCTTTCATAATGGGGCGCCCAAATTTTGCATCACCAAGGGCTGCACTTCATACATCAGTTCATTAATTCTCCTACTCGTGAAACATAGACTGCACACTTCGTATCACCTGTTTCCAGAGAGCCCACAGTCTCCTACCAATGTTGCGACCTGCTCTATATTAAGGCTGAGGTGGGCGAGGTGGGACGGCACGGCAGCCCTCCAGCATGTGCAAAGCTGTCCGTGAGGTCTTCTCCATCCAAACTTTGTTGGATCAAACACGGCGGACTGGGATTCTGGCATATGGAACAGATGGCCAACCCACCTGAGACAGCACTGAGTCACTTGGGAAGACACTGGAAGCAATGGAGCGCATTGGAGTGGGTCCAATGCCTGTTACGAGGTGAGACCACCATATGCCTTCAATACGTCATTGCAGTTTCCTGTCAAAAGCATTCAACTGGCGCGCTTGCAAAAGAGGGGGGCACATAATCAGAAAAACTGCTTGTCCCATGCTCAACAGAATTGCTTGTTGTGCTCCTCAGTAATACAAACCGTTAGTAGATTAACTCCAGGATAAGTGGACAGCTGCAAGGAGAAGGAAACCACGGACTATGTTTTAGGATTGCATTAGCAGCTGTATGACACTCAGGGCCCATTAGCGCAGAGGTTGTACTGTGGGACACAGCAGTCTATTACTGGTGTCTTCAGGTGCTACCAAAAGGATTGATGCTCCATTGGGCTGGGCGCTGCAAACACACACAGAGACAATCCTTCCCACAACCCAGATACAGAGACAGATGAAGGGCAGGGAGCAGGTACGTCTATCACAGGGGTAGGCAACCTATGGCACGGGTGCCGAAGGCGGCACGCGAGCTGATTTTCAGTGGCACTCACACTGCCCGGGTCCTGGCCACCGGTCCGGGGGGCTCTGCATTTTANAACCCCTGGTCTATCATATCAGCACATGGATATGGGATAAATTGGCAGTTTTCTCAGTTGCAAGTTTTGCTGTTATGTTTTTTTTTTTAATTAACCCTACTACTAATCTGCCCTATGAAATATTATCTCTATTTTACTGATGAAAATACAGAAACAGAGAGAAAGTAACTTGCTCCTGATGACAGGAGAAAGCAGTGTCAGTGCTGGGAGTAAGACTTGGGAGTTCCTGGCTCCCAGACCCGTTCAGACTTCTAGACCGTGCCATGCCCACATTTTTCAAACATGGTCCGTGATTTTCGGGTGCTCCAGTTTTTGGTCAGACGAGCGGAGCACCCATAACTAAGTCAACAGAACAGTGGGCGCTCGGCATCACAAGCTGGGTACCCAAAACTCCAAGCATCCAAAGTCATCAGCCACTTTTGAACATTTCAGCCTAAGCGCGATGTTCACTTATCTCTCTGCAGGCCTAGCACGAGCTATCTCCATCTGTGATCTAGATCCAAATGAGACCTCCTTTCCCAGTCCTCCTCAAGGGCTTTTGCTTCATTAAAAAAATAATTCCTTTTGGAGTTTATAATGGAAATAGCTAGGAGATTGAACGACATGATGCACTAGCTGGCATCAGGGCCGGCTCCAGGCACCAGCCCAGCAAGCAGGTGCTTGGGGCGGCCAAC
>QXTE01000147.1:992152-1057681 GCA_003942145.1 Platysternon megacephalum
GCAAAAACCCTGGAGCCGGCCCTGGCTGGCATCATTACAAACTAGAGAGTGCCATCACTCCTCCCCTGTTGGCTGGTGTCCCGTTCACTTCAGCTGCCAGGAAGGCCTGCAGGCAGTGCAAAGCAGCTGGACACATTCACCCATACAGAGTTGGAGCCACCGGCAGCAGTGTGACTCCAGAGGGGTCAGGATCCTTATTGGGATCTACACACTAATGCTAGAAGGGAAAATAAGGTGCTAGGGAAGCAGTGTTGTCTAGTGGTTTGAGCCAGGAGTTAAGGGATCTATTCCAAACTCTGCCAATGAGACAATGGGTGAGTTTAGGCAAGTCACTTAAACACTACGCTTCAATTTACCCAGCCGCTTTATAGATGTAATATTGCCTTCCTCATTAGGGTACTTCAAAGGACACTCAGCAACTGACCTTTGCAGAGCTTTGTCTGGATCACAGAGTTTGGATTTCTCCTGGTTTCTTCCAGAGACCTGGCAAAACTTTCCAGCAGCCCAGGTTTGCTCATCACCTTGGCAACCCTGCTCCACTTTGGTTTCAAATTCCATTGTGACTCTGAAACCAAGTGAGCTGTGTGCAGTTAGGGCTTTGTTGCAAACGTTTTACCTGGGCTCTGCTCATGTGGCTTCACTGTCTTTAACAGGTCGGCAGATTTTAAAAAAAGCTGTAGAAATGTCCAGGATGGCTTTGAAAGAAGTCTGAAGTATTCACTTTACATTCCTTTGCTATGAAAAGCAAAAGCAGTGCTGAAAGAAGCCCTGGCCAGTTCTCTAAGTGCGTCCACACAGAAAACACTCCCCCCGCTCCCAGCAAGTCTCAGAACCCGGATCAGCGGATTGCTGCAGAGCTAAAAATGGCAGTGTAGAGGTTTGGACTCACCAGGGTTCAGAGCCTAGGCTCCAGCCAAAGCCCAAATGTCTACACTGCTATTTTTAGTCCCACAGCGTGAGCCCCCTGAGCCAGAGTCAGTTGACCTGGGCTCTGAGACTCACTGCTGCTTTTTTCATAGGATGGCCTGGCGGGGAGGGGTGGAGAGAGTTGCACTGTGTCGACATACCCACAGAAACTGGGGCTGTGGCATCGGGGCTTACAAGAAAGCAGAGAGAAAAAAAAATGTGCATTTGATATGGGATGACAGAAGCAAAGATATTGGGGGACTTGAGGGGAATTTAAACCCTTGCACTTTTCCCTCAGGTAAAACAAAAATAATAAAAAAATTAGAACATCAGCTGCACACAGGTATTGGCTGAACATTTGGACCCAGTTGATTTGTATTATTTATATTGTCATAGCACATAGGAGCCTTAGTCACAGACCAGGACCCCACGGGGTGAGGCGCCGTGAAAGTGCAGAACAAATAGATGGTCCTTGCCCCCAAACAGCTCGCAATCTAAGACGAAAGAGAGGCAGATACAGACAGACGGGGGAGCACACAGAAACAACAGGTGTCAGCGTGGTAAGTAAGCAATGAGGGGAAACCATGGAGAGGAAAAACACAAGAAGGAAAACTAAGTGCCACGAGTGACATTTTAACAAAACTCCCAGGGGGTTGGTGACAGGTGTCTAAAAAAGACACCTCATCATGGTACTGCCATCTGAGACTAAGTTTCTCTTCAGCACTTTAAGTTATTCTCCCCAGCCCGCAATATCTAGTTATTCCAGGATACAAGACATCCCAAATAAACATGTTCCACTCTAAATGTCTATGAGGATGGACAGGCCATGCTCAATAAAACTGTCAAATGAGCTGACAGGATACAAGCTACCCCCAAACACATCCTCAGAAGCACTATGTTAATCTCACTGCTGAAAACATGAACTTGTTTAGAGACAGCCCTGTCTTGTATTAGTCATTCCTGGCAGAAAATCGCTGCCATCATTACGTTTTTTGAACACTCATTCAATAACTTCAGCATCCTACCAGGCAGTTTATTTATGGGATCAACTACCGGTTGCATTTTTAATAGAATTTGCACATTGTCTTTGACAGAAAGATGATTGCTGAAGTGATTTAGTTGACAGTAGCTTGGGCTTTGCTCTAAAGCGTTTTAGAAAATTGCTAAGACATATTGCAAGAAATTCAGTTTTATTATAGGTGGGCTGAGTAAGGTTGCCTGAACTTTCCATAAAAAAAGCCTTTTTTGGTTGCTTATAACTTTGCAAAATTTTAACTCTCTGCATACCGGCTGTCTAGCCCAGGCTGATTTTTATAACCATATACACACGCGCGCACACACACACGCGTGAGAGAGAAAGAATATGGTTCTGCTGTTTCTGAGAACAAGGCTAGGGGAAAATATGTTCTGCAATGGTTAAAAAATTCTGGTGATTTTTTCTTTGAAACGTTCTAGTTCCCCTGTGCTGTGGAGCAAGGACTTGAAATTCAGCAGTGGGGTGGCCTGTGTGTCAGGGATTTGCCTTTTGCCATCCCTGTGAAAATTCACCACAATTTGGCCGAGTTATAAAGGCTTTGGGGAGGGGGGTGGGGAAGGGAATATCAGTTCGCACATGCTCAGTTGCAACTTTTGGATTTTAGCAGGTAAAATCTCTGAAGAGTCCAGCCTCAACCACCATGTTCCATCCCCACACAGAACCTAGTGCTGACCTGACTTTGCAGGTGCCATCCCCACAGAGCAACGGAGCAAACTCCCACCCAGGGCTACAGGGACTTGGAAGAACTTTCACTGTAATGACTGCCCAGGCCAGCATGGGGCCAGGCACCAGAACTAAAAGCAAGGAGGAGCTCTCTCGATGCCCTGGCTGCAGCATGGAGAAGGAAGCCATCTGATCTGAATGCAGAGGGGACAACACGCGGACTAGGAAGATGGGAAAGGACTAGGCTGGGACAAGGAACCTACCGAAACTGAGGACTGGAAAAGGGAAAGAAACTGAGCGGGAGTTGGAGAAGGGAGACGGGAACAGGAGCCATGGATGAGGGGGAGAGACTGGGAGCTGGTGAGGGAACTGGGGAGGAGAATAGGAGAAGTTGGCTGGGAAGGAACACCTGAGAGGTAAAAATAAGCTTGAGGGAATGTGGGACTGAATGTGGGACTGGCTGGACAAGGAAACTGGGACTAAGCACCTGTCTGCATGGAAGAAATGGGGGAGGAGAGAGCTCTGACAAGGACCTGGGACTGGTGGGGCTAAGAGACTGAGGAAAGGAGACCGGGGGGGGAAGGTGACTGAGATTGGATGAGAATCACAATGGCGGGGTGGGGTGGGGGGGAAGAGACAGATTAGAGGAGGAGCTGGGGGTGAGCTGGTAAATTGGAACTTGGACTGAGATAGTGGGGACTGTCGGAAGAGAAAGGATGCTTTCATGGTTAAGACAGTTGAATGCGTTCCTGGAGAACTGGATCCTACCCCTGCCTCTGCCCAAGCGTTCCCGTGTGACGCTGGGTAAGTCACTGCAACCTAACTTTCCCCAGGGGTCACTACTTGGGAGCGGCTCATTTTCTGGGTGCCTGGCTTGAGACCCTGGCGTCTGATTTGCGGAAGTGCTGAGAACTCAGAGCTGCCGCTGAAGTCTCTGGGAGACTTACTTGAACATAGTTAGCGCTATATAATGCTAAGTACTCTGAAGAATCAGGTCCTAGGTATCTCAAATTGGGCACCCAAAATTAATGGCTACTTTTGACCTTAGTCTCACTGTAACTCAGCTCCCCATCTGCAAAATGAGGCTCACACTCCCTCACTTCACAGGGGTGGTTGTGAAGATAAATTCATGAATGTTTGTGAAGCATTCGGAGACTATAAATGATGAGCACCACAGTAATTTCCTCCTGGGATTTTCTAATTCTGTCTTCAGAGCAGGGGTTGAATAATGTGCAGTAAACAAGGCCTGCGGCCACACATTTAAGAATGAGGATAAAACAGAATATTGCACAGCTGCTCATTAATTGAGCACCGTCCATCCTGTGCACTGAATGAAGGAGGGGTCCTGTGGAAAAAATACTGCGAGACCATGTAGTTAAAGACTGTACCATAATACAGATACACAGCGGTTGTGTGGGGGGGTGGTGAATTAGCTTCATTCTTTTAACACAGTTTATTACTGTGTGTAATGTATATTATAAAAATATGAAATAAGGTATATTGAAAGAAATATTTTTCTTAATAAAGTTGGGGGGGAGGGATATCGCAGTGGTTTGAGCATTGGCCTGCTAAACCCAGGGTTGTGAGTTCAATCCTTGAGGGGGCCACTTAGGGATCTGGGGCAAAATTGGTCCTGCTAGTGAAGGCAGGGGGCTGGACTCAATGACCCTTCAGGGTCCCTTCCAGCTCTATGAGATNTCGATGCTTACAATTAAATGTGCACACCACCTCGCGGCAAATGGATTCACATACAGATGGCAATGATTTTGTATAATGCTATGCAAATGTAACCAAAATCAATGAAAATGCACAGCGCCATCTGAGCACCTGCTGTGTCTGGAGGAATCAGCACTGCTAGTTATTCGTTGCTGTGGGTAAAATGTGCATAGTAAGGTGGGTTTTTTTCGTCTCATGCCCCCCCAATACATTCTCTGCCCCGCCCTCAGGGGGGCCCACCTCCCAATTTGAGAACCTCTTGTCTACATTGACAAATGTATTGATATATACTTGTATTTATATTATTTAGCCACTATGCGTGGGCTGTGCAGCGTTCCAGATTGGGTTTACTCCATGGTAAATGTGGAGAAAAAAGGTGGAACTCAAGTTGTTGAAGCGAGTTTGTGTCTCTAGTTAGTAATTTTATTTAACAAATGCCTGTTGTGTAAGAAGGCATTGTGATGTCATATCCTGTTGATCCTTGTCAATTGTTTGCTTCCATAAGACTGTCAGACCCCAGGTTGAATCTATGTTGGCTATTCTAGTTGTAGTGGTGTTTTTTATTCTAGTTTTGGCTTTTGTTTTTCAAATTGATCCTCCCAAATGGTGAAAAATTCAAACCAAACAAAAAAAGGAGTGGTACTTTTTTGTCTAGGTTAGAGCAGCAAAGAATCCTGTGGCACCTTATAGACTAACAGAGGTTTTGCAGCATGAGCTTTCGTGGGTGAATACCCACGAAAGCTCATGCTGCAAAACCTCTGTTAGTCTATAAGGTGCCACAGGATTCTTTGCTGCTCTAACCTAGACAAAAAAGTACCACTCCTTTTTTTGTTTGGTTTGAATTTTTCACCATTTGGGAGGATCAATTTGAAAAACAAAAGCCAAAACTAGAATAAAAAACACCACTACAACTAGAATAGCCAACATAGATTCAACCTGGGGTCTGACAGTCTTATGGAAGCAAACAATTGACAAGGATCAACAGGATATGACATCACAATGCCTTCTTACACAACAGGCATTTGTTAAATAAAATTACTAACTAGAGACACAAACTCGCTTCAACAACTTGAGTTCCACCTTTTTTCTCCACATTTACCATGGAGTAAACCCAATCTGGAACGCTGCACAGCCCACGCATAGTGGCTAAATAATATAAATACAAGTATATATCAATACATTTGTCAATGTAGACAAGAGGTTCTCAAATTGGGAGGTGGGCCCCCCTGAGGGCGGGGCAGAGAATGTATTGGGGGGGCATGAGACGAAAAAAACCCACCTTACTATGCACATTTTACCCACAGCAACGAATAACTAGCAGTGCTGATTCCTCCAGACACAGCAGGTGCTCAGATGGCGCTGTGCATTTTCATTGATTTTGGTTACATTTGCATAGCATTATACAAAATCATTGCCATCTGTATGTGAATCCATTTGCCGCGAGGTGGTGTGCACATTTAATTGTAAGCATCGACCACCATTGCAGTTTTGTTTTTGTTCTTATGACAAATGGGTCGTTGGCTCTGTTTGAATCAAGGCCTTATTGTTTTTAGTATCCAGTGAGGGTTGCGTGTGGGTTTTTTTTTAATTGGCATATGTAATTGTGTGGCGGGGGAGGGAGGGCATAAACTACGACAGACACAAAGAACATAAGAACGGCCATACTGGGTCAGACCAAAGGTCCATCCAGCCCAGTATCCTGTCTGCCAACAGTGGCCAATGCCAGGTGCCCCAGAGGGAGTGAACCTAACAGGTAATGATCAAGTGATCTCTCTCCTGCCATCCATCTCCACCCTCTGACAAACAGAGGCTAGGGACACCATTCCTTACCCATCCTGGCTAACAGCCATTAATGGACTTAACCTCCATGAATTTATCTAGTTCTCTTTTAAACCCTGTTATAGTCCTAGCCTTCACAACCTCCTCAGGCAAGGAGTTCCACANAAATACCTTGTTGATTACAACTTTGCTGAGTTGTTCAACCATCTTACAGTGAGATAAGGACTTTTGGTCATGGATGCCTTTGAAGTTGTGCCATGTTCAACCATTGTACATATAAACTAACTTTTCTGTTCAAGAGATTGTTGGCCAATATATAAAATCACACTTGGAATTACAAAGTGAGACTTCATAGCGCTTGGTTAAGGATCTCAACGGTGGCAGAGAGAACCTGATTCTGATCCTGCACTGATATAAATCAGGTTTAATTCAAATAAAATCCCCAGCATTCTAATGGTGTAAAATCAGTCTGTGGGATCAGAATCTGGAGTAGCAGGTGAGAGACCATGCTTATTTGCTCGTAAAACAGAATTGCTATTGCATTGAGATGAGCTGGATAGTAGGCTAGACTGAAAGACAATGAAGTAAGGATTCATTCTCAAATTGAATGAGGTCCTTGCTTTTTCTTGAATTTTAATGTGTATTGTTGTTCTGTATTATCAGTAAAACAACCATGTCTTTATAATCCCAATAAATAATGGAAAGTGATTAATGTAGGGCTCTCAAGGGTGAAGGAAAGACATGCTGATATTAATGCTTTACATGGTTTTGAATATTGCATCCTACGTACCTGACTCTCAACTCACTGACATTTATTTTAAATCTGAAACAACTCCATTGACTTTAGTGTAAAAGTATTGTAAGATCAGGACTGTCCTATTTTTCTGGGTTTCACCTTATATTGCAGATATTTATGAACATTTCTAAGTTTTAGGTTATCCTCCCCTAAAGCATAATCTTACTGTATAATTATACTACACAAATACAATTATTAACCCTGGCTTATTCCATATTATTTTCCAAAATATACAGTGTGGAGGAAGGGAAAATGCTATACTTGCAAAAATGAGCAGTAGCTATAATACGGTTTCAGAATAATATAGCCACTCAAGGCTTTTTGAGCATAAGCTAACACCTTAAGTGGTGGGAAGCTTTCACTTTTCATGAAGGCAAGTTTGTTGTCTTATATATATACTGCTTAAGTGTACTGTCGTGTCTCTTGGCTTAATCATGAGTGAAAACTGCACCACTCCTGCTTCTCATTGTGCACGATGGATTCTTTTGAGACAGAGCTACCTGGCACATACTACAAAAAAGCCATTTATTGCCCAACTGACTTTGTAAAAGCAATAAAAAAAATGAAGTCACGACTTGAAAATTCAGGTTCAGTACTGATAAGATAACGATAATGAATGTTAGAGCAGAGTCTATTTACAGACATTGTATGTGAGGGCCATAATGCATTGAACAGTAGAGGAAATCCTTGCACTGATACCATGCACACAGTGACAGCTATATATAGCTTAGCCACTCCACCGGGTAGTTTTTTTCTTTGCTTTTTAAATTTTGTAATGACTCTAGTGGTTGTGAAAGCTGGTAGAATGACAGCTCTGGAGGCAGGCGACCTGTAGTTATCCACAGAACAGGGGAAAGCATTTAATGGCAGTATAAGCTTCCCTCTGCTCCTTTGTCCGTGTCTGTCAGTCCCAATCTGTAGGGGACTACCTGCATGGTGGAGCTCTGTGAAAATCCCAGAATCCAGAGTCCACCTAAAATTTGGATAGATTTGGGTTATATTCCTCGCTCTAAACTCAGTGCAGGAAAAAGCCCCAAAATCAGTGGTTATGTCACGTGGCCCTTCCCAGTACCTCTGCTGTCCCCTTTTCTCTAAAGCCCAGTGACCCCCAGTTTAACTTAAATGTCTTCAGATATCCCCAATCCTTGTTCTGTTTTTAACAAGACTCTAGGTTTTGTATTCATTCTATCAGTTGTGTATAGTACATTTATTTGCCTTTCCTGGCCTTGATCTTCCTCAGGTAGATTTCCAGTTCCTTGCCTTCCAGAATAGAGCCATCTGCTCAGCCACACTGTGCAGCTCTGGAGGTGATGCAAGCGAGCAGCTTTCTCTGCTGGAATTGCTCCTCCAGGATGCCGCTGATCTTGGCATTCTTCCACTCATCATATTTCTTCTGGGTCTTCTTTGAATGCTTCTTATTTAAGATTTCCTCCTCTTCAGGAGTCAGTGTAGTGCTCTTCTTGCATCTGAGGAGCAAGGTGTAGTGGGTTTCAAGCCACTGTCGGTATGGGGTGCTCTCAGTGAGAATGACGCAAGCTACACCAGCTCATTGTTGCAAGCATTGTAGACCACCTCAGTGAATCTGGTCTTGCAGATGCAGCACTTAGATACACAAAAGAAGTTGCCAAAGTCCAACTGCAGAGCATGGTATTTCTTGTTACCACCATGAACCCTCCTTGTGTGAATTGGGCGCGGGCCAATCTTGGTGTTGGCAGGGGGTTGCCTTATCTCCCCTGGATGATCAAGATACAAAAGGAGCACTTAAAGACGATAAAGTCATTGCGGAGAAACTAAATGAATTCTTTCCTTCAGTCTTCACGGCTGAGGATGTTAGGGAGATTCCCAAACCCGAGCCGTCCTTTGTAGGTGACAAATCTGAGGAATTGTCACAGATTGAAGTGTCACTAGATGAGGTTTTGGAATTAATTGATAAACTTAACAGTAACAAGTCACCGGGACCAGATGGCATTCACCCAAGAGTTCTGAAAGAACTCAAATGTGAAATTGCAGAACTACTAACTAAGGTTTGTAACCTGTCCTTTAAATCGGCTTCTGTACCCAATGACTGGAAGATAGCTAATGTAACGCCAATATTTAAAAAGGGCTCTAGAGGTGATCCCGGCAATTACAGACTGGTAAGTCTAACGTCAGTACCCGGCAAATTAGTTGAAACAATAGTAAAGAATAAAATTGTCAGACACATAGAAGAACATAAATTGTTGGGCAAAAGTCAACATGGTTTCTGTAAAGGGAATTCATGTCTTACTAATCTATTAGAGTTCTTTGAAGGGGTCAACAAACGTGGACAAGGGGGATCCAGTGGACATAGTGTACTTAGATTTCCAGAAAGCCTTTTACAAGGTCCCTCACCAAAGGCTCTTATGTAAATTAAGTTGTCATGGGATAAGAGGGAAGATCCTTTCATGGATAGAGAACTGGTTAAAAGACAGGGAACAAAGGGTAGGAATAAATGGTAAATTTTCAGAATGGAGAGGGGTAACTAGTGGTGTTCCCCAAGGGTCAGTCCTAGGACCAATCCTATTCAACTTATTCATAAATGATCTGAAGAAAGGGGTCAACAGTGAGGTGGCAAAGTTTGCAGACGATACTAAACTGCTCAAGATAGTTAAGACCAAAGCAGACTGTGAAGAACTTCAAAAAGATCTCACAAACCTAAGTGATTGGGCAACAAAATGGCAAATGACATTTAATGTGGATAAATGTAAAGTAATGCACATTGGAAAAAATAACCCCAACTATGCATACAATATGATGGGGGCTAATTTAGCTACAACTAATCAGGAAAGAGATCTTGGAGTCATCGTGGATAGTTTTCTGAAGACGTCCATGCAGTCTGTGCAGCAGCAGTCAAAAAAGCAAACAGGATGTTAGGAATCATTCAAAAAAGGATAGAGAATAAGTCAGAGAATATCTTATTGCCCTTATATAAATCCATGGTATGCCCACATTTTGAATACTGCATACAGATGTGGTCTCCTCATCTCAAAAAAGATATACTGGCATTAGAAAAGGTTCAGAGAAGGGCAACTAAAAAGATTAGGGGTTTGGAATGGGTCCCATATGAGGAGAGATTAAAGAGGCTAGGACTTTTCAGCTTGGAAAAGAGGAGACTAAGGAGGGATATGATAGAGGTATATAAAATCATGAGTGGTGTGGAGAAAGTAAATAAGGAAAAGTTATTTACTTGTTCCCATAATATAAGAACTAGAATTAATGGGCAGCAGGTTTAAAACAAATAAAAGGAAGTTCTTTTTCACACAGCACTCAGTCAACCTGTGGAACTCCTTGCCTGAGGAGGTTGTGAAGGCTAGGACTATAACAGGGTTTAAAAGAGAACTAGATAAATTCATGGAGGTTAAGTCCATTAATGGCTGTTAGCCAGGATGGGTAAGGAATGGTGTCCCTAGCCTCTGTTTGTCAGAGGGTGGAGATGGATGGCAGGAGAGAGATCACTTGATCATTACCTGTTAGGTTCACTCCCTCTGGGGCACCTGGCATTGGCCACTGTTGGCAGACAGGATACTGGGCTGGATGGACCTTTGGTCTGACCCAGTATGGCCGTTCTTATGTTCTTTGTGTCTGTCGTAGTTTATGCCCTCCCTCCCCCGCCACACAATTACATATGCCAATTAAAAAAAAACCCACACGCAACCCTCACTGGATACTAAAAACAATAAGGCCTTGATTCAAACAGAGCCAACGACCCATTTGTCATAAGAACAAAAACAAAACTGCAATGGTGGGCGATGCTTACAATTAAATGTGCACACCACCTCGCGGCAAATGGATTCACATACAGATGGCAATGATTTTGTATAATGCTATGCAAATGTAACCAAAATCAATGAAAATGCACAGCGCCATCTGAGCACCTGCTGTGTCTGGAGGAATCAGCACTGCTAGTTATTCGTTGCTGTGGGTAAAATGTGCATAGTAAGGTGGGTTTTTTTCGTCTCATGCCCCCCCAATACATTCTCTGCCCCGCCCTCAGGGGGGCCCACCTCCCAATTTGAGAACCTCTTGTCTACATTGACAAATGTATTGATATATACTTGTATTTATATTATTTAGCCACTATGCGTGGGCTGTGCAGCGTTCCAGATTGGGTTTACTCCATGGTAAATGTGGAGAAAAAAGGTGGAACTCAAGTTGTTGAAGCGAGTTTGTGTCTCTAGTTAGTAATTTTATTTAACAAATGCCTGTTGTGTAAGAAGGCATTGTGATGTCATATCCTGTTGATCCTTGTCAATTGTTTGCTTCCATAAGACTGTCAGACCCCAGGTTGAATCTATGTTGGCTATTCTAGTTGTAGTGGTGTTTTTTATTCTAGTTTTGGCTTTTGTTTTTCAAATTGATCCTCCCAAATGGTGAAAAATTCAAACCAAACAAAAAAAGGAGTGGTACTTTTTTGTCTAGGTTAGAGCAGCAAAGAATCCTGTGGCACCTTATAGACTAACAGAGGTTTTGCAGCATGAGCTTTCGTGGGTGAATACCCACGAAAGCTCATGCTGCAAAACCTCTGTTAGTCTATAAGGTGCCACAGGATTCTTTGCTGCTCTAACCTAGACAAAAAAGTACCACTCCTTTTTTTGTTTGGTTTGAATTTTTCACCATTTGGGAGGATCAATTTGAAAAACAAAAGCCAAAACTAGAATAAAAAACACCACTACAACTAGAATAGCCAACATAGATTCAACCTGGGGTCTGACAGTCTTATGGAAGCAAACAATTGACAAGGATCAACAGGATATGACATCACAATGCCTTCTTACACAACAGGCATTTGTTAAATAAAATTACTAACTAGAGACACAAACTCGCTTCAACAACTTGAGTTCCACCTTTTTTCTCCACATTTACCATGGAGTAAACCCAATCTGGAACGCTGCACAGCCCACGCATAGTGGCTAAATAATATAAATACAAGTATATATCAATACATTTGTCAATGTAGACAAGAGGTTCTCAAATTGGGAGGTGGGCCCCCCTGAGGGCGGGGCAGAGAATGTATTGGGGGGGCATGAGACGAAAAAAACCCACCTTACTATGCACATTTTACCCACAGCAACGAATAACTAGCAGTGCTGATTCCTCCAGACACAGCAGGTGCTCAGATGGCGCTGTGCATTTTCATTGATTTTGGTTACATTTGCATAGCATTATACAAAATCATTGCCATCTGTATGTGAATCCATTTGCCGCGAGGTGGTGTGCACATTTAATTGTAAGCATCGCCCACCATTGCAGTTTTGTTTTTGTTCTTATGACAAATGGGTCGTTGGCTCTGTTTGAATCAAGGCCTTATTGTTTTTAGTATCCAGTGAGGGTTGCGTGTGGGTTTTTTTTTAATTGGCATATGTAATTGTGTGGCGGGGGAGGGAGGGCATAAACTACGACAGACACAAAGAACATAAGAAAGGCCATACTGGGTCAGACCAAAGGTCCATCCAGCCCAGTATCCTGTCTGCCAACAGTGGCCAATGCCAGGTGCCCCAGAGGGAGTGAACCTAACAGGTAATGATCAAGTGATCTCTCTCCTGCCATCCATCTCCACCCTCTGACAAACAGAGGCTAGGGACACCATTCCTTACCCATCCTGGCTAACAGCCATTAATGGACTTAACCTCCATGAATTTATCTAGTTCTCTTTTAAACCCTGTTATAGTCCTAGCCTTCACAACTTCCTCAGTAAGGAGTTCCACAGGGTTACTGTGCGCTGTGTGAAGAAGAACTTCCTTTTATTTGTTTTAAACCTGCTGCCCAAGAAGGGGGGCGTGATCAAATAAGTTTGAGAACCGCTGATGTAAACAGCCAGAAGACATTCTCACTTAATACAGACCCCACCACCCATTTATTACAGTTTCTGATTCCACCAAAGGAACCCAAACGTATCATTAATGTTATCAGAAGTTCCTTAAATAAAAACAAACAAAAAACCCACACACACAATAGAGACCTGGTTCATCTCAAGAACATACAAATCCGCATGTGCTGCCCCCACCAGAAACGCTCTACTTACCAGTTGATTTCATTGTAGTCATTGTGAACTTCCCACCAGAAATAAAACCAGACCAGCGTCAGGAAGAAAGTGAAGGTGAGGATTAGGAACCAGAGGCGCTCCCACTGTGGAGACAAAAGAAATAAACATTAGCAGGGGCCTACATTGCAAGGATTCGGATGCAGCTGTGCTGGTATAAACACCTTTATTCTGATATATCTAGTCTTAGTAAATTTAAATGTCTATGCCAGTATAAATATCTTTAGCCTGGCATAATTACTTCCACATGTGATGGTTGCAACAATTTAAGTAAATTAGCTTTTCTACTGATTTAGTTAAATCAGTGCAAGAATTCTCTGTAGACAAGGTCTAGTTTGAGTTCTTTTTTGATGCATAGAGAATGAATCCCCTCAGCTCTGCAGAGGTGTTTGCAATGAATGAAAATCTAACCTCTGCTGGCTGAAATACTTCACACATGCTCACTCTGTTGATGCTGAGAAAGAGGAATGGCTTTGTGGCTAAAGCACAGGTCTCAGAATCAAAGAGAGCTGGGTTCTACTCTCAGATTTGCCACAGGCTTCCTATGCGGGAAAAGACACTATTATTCTGGGACACAATTTCCCCATGTGTAAGATGGGGATAATTACTCATCTCTCAGGGGTGCTTGAAAGTCTTTATTCACTACAGTTGTCAAGTGCTTTGTGGTCCTTCCTTTGGAAATACTATATAATCTCAAAGTATCTTTACTAGGTGGGCTTCCCCTTCTCACAAGGTCAAGGCAACTGTTGTGAATTCGACTCCCGTTGGTGCCGTGTATGTAGTTAGCCAATTATTGTTGTGTCTACATGACTCCATGCACCATGTCATGGATGCTCAAAGAAGAGCTCTACCTCAATGCTACCCTATGTCTGTAGGCCAGGGGTAATCTATTTTTTGTCAAAGTCCAAATTTCTTGGTATAGTCAAGCTCTAGAAAAAATACAAAAAACAACAATATTGATAATAATAAGTAAATAAAAAGATGTTTGTGGTCAGTTCAAAAGCATCTGGCAGTCCAGATTTGGCCCCCGGTCTGCCTATTGACTACCCCTGCTGTAGGCCTTTCCATGTCCAAAGCACTCAGATACATGTGTGTGTAACTCCAAAGTTCCCACCGGCAACACTTGTTTTTCCACCCTTATAGAGAGTATTTTGCAAATGATTTAGTGGAGAGAAATAGGCAACATTTGACTCAGACGACCAAGTTTTATATTAATATTCAGTTTTGCTTATTATCTTAAAACCAGCTACTTGGTGTTCCATTCCAATAGACTGGAACGTCCCAAAGATGTTCATTTAGGAAGCAGCATTTGGAGAAAGCTGTTCTGTCCGTAACTAATATCATTTCTGTGTGTTCCTCACTGGTTATATTCCACAGCATTAACAGTTCTGCGGGCACAGATGCTGCTGCTTCAAATGCCTTTCAGTTAACTTGGAACAAAAACTGACGTAAATTAACAAAGGAGAACGTTCAAATTAGTCCTCTCCCTCCAGAATTAACAAGACAGGATACCAAAATTTATGGGCAGGCTCAACTACTATAATTTCTTTCTAAACTCTGAACACACTATTAACCAGTTTTCAAAATATTCTTTTCACCTGTGAACTGTGACTTTGCTTTTTAATTACAGCAAACAATGTAACCACCACCAATAACGGAGTATGCATTTTGGTATCACATAAAATTCTACCACTTCTCTCTCCTTTTTATCTTAAAGGTTAGTGTCACTTACGTAACAGTATTTTGATTATAATTCATCATGCACAAGTCTGGATTCTAATTTGGTGACAAGGCTTTTTGCTTTATGCTCCACAGCACAAAATGGGTGCAGAAAGTACAAGGGCTGGAATAATTGAATCACCCCCTTTGCTTGCAATAATGTTTTCCACTAGACATTCCTGGTTCTTGACACAGAGGTAAGGCTTGGCTTCTCAAGGAAGCTTAAGGGAGTTGGGTGCTAAATCAGTATCAATGGCATTTGGGTGCTTAATTCCCCTAAACCCCTTTCAAAATCCCATCCTAATATTTGACATGTCTAAAATTATCAGCATCAGGGTAAAGTGAGCGAGGCTGAGGGCTTTTCAGATGCAACTTCTACAAACATTAATTGCAATTAAAGTCACGTGGCTAAATTGCTGTGCTGAGCTCTTATACACCATCCCCCGCCCACACCTCCAGCCTTGCTATGAACACAGGCTGTGCATCCTATAGCACATAGCACCCAACACAAATCTGCACCATTTGGCTTTGCACGGGTAAATCCTGAGGCTGACGTGAACCCCCAGGAAGGGGAGAGTGATGAAGTTTAGCCATCATGCTACAGCCCCATTGAAATCAATTGAGAGTTTTCCCCATTGGCTTCGATAAAGCCAGGATTTCGTGCTGAATATATAAATGAGACCTTGCATTTGCCATGCACATCCGCTCCTACTTAATGCCTTTCTGCACACACCGCATATATCAAAGCAACAATTAAAACCAATGTGAGAAGGAAACGTTTCCACGGTAAGATGTCGCATGATAAACCACCTTGGTATTGAAGATCTGCCTAGCCAAGCTGGGGTGGGGGAATGGGAGTGGGGGAGGAGAAAAGGGTTTGGTTTCTTGGATGAAGACAAACAAGAGATTGAATTAGTTAAGAAGGAGATATTCTGTTACACTACTCGGGGGGGGGGGTGTCACTACGTTTAGAGAGGCACTGACTGCTTATAGCACAGGAAAATGGGAGTTAGGAGCTCCCAACTCTGCCACTGATTCAAATCATTACTTGGGCAAGTTCCCTAACTTCCCTCTGCCTCAGTTTCCACAAAATGAGCTCAATAATTCCCTCTTTCATGGAAGTGGGGTTAGGATTCTCAAATGACCAGCACTAGAGCGGCGTAAATTAACACAATGCACCTGACTTCTACTTTCCTTACTACCAAAATTCATTTGTACCCAAGAGGTGTTTGTGACTATATTTTACACACACTGGATTTTCCCTGCCTCCCCTATCACAGGGGTTTTCAACCTTTTTTTCCTGAACCTCCCACCCCCAACATGCTATAAAAACTCCATACCCTACCTGTGCCCAGTGGCGTATTATCGCCTAGGCCAACAAGGCATAGGCCGGCAAATTTGCGGGGGCGGCAAATTTGCTCGCTCACCCCCGGCCCCGCCCCAACTCCGCCCCTTCCCGCCTTCTCCTCAGGGCACGCCACACTTCCCTCCTTCCACCTCCCTCCCAGGCTTGCTGCGCGAAAGCGCTGGGAGGGAGGGAGGAGAAGCGAGTAGCGGCACGCTCAGAGGAGGAGACGGAGCGGAGGTGAGCTGGGGCTGGCGGGCGCGGGGAGTAACCCTTGGGGGAGGAAGGGGGCAGGGAACCGCTCCCCGCCCCAGCTCACCTCCGCTCCACCGCCGCCATCCCCCGAGCGCGCCACAACTCTCCTTCTCCCCCCTCCCTCCCAGGCTTGCCACGGGGGAGCGGAGGTGAGCTGGCCGGGGGAGGAGGGGGGCGGCAATTTTTTCAGGGCCTAGGGGCGGCAAATTTGTTAATCCGCCCCTGCCTGTGCCACAACAACAGTGTTTGTGCATATAAAAGCCAGGGCCAGTGTTAGCCGGTAGCAAGCAGGGCAATTACCCAGGGCCTTATGCCACAGGGGCTCCACAAAGCTCAGTTGCTCAGGCTTTGGCTTCAGCCCCAGGTGGCGGGGCTCGAGCTTTCTGTCCTGAGCCCCAGTGAGTCTAATGCCGGTCCTGCTTGGCGGACCCCCTGAAACCTGCCTGCGGCCCCCAGGGGGCCCTGGACCCCTGGTTGAGAACTGCTGCCCTGTCAAACCCACCTCCTCTTCATTTTAAGAGGTGACTTGTACTCAGAGAAACCTCACTAGTCTTCAACGCAAGAGCGGACATACTTGGTCAGACCAAAGGTCCATCTAGCCCAGTATCCTGTCTTCCGACAGTGGCCAATGCCAGGTGCCCCAAAGGGAATGAACAGAACAGGTAATCATCAAGTGATCCATCCCCTGTTGCCCATTCGTTCCCAGCTTCTGGCAAACATATATGGCCATTGATGGACCTATCATCCATGAACTTACCTAGTTCTTTTTTAAACCCTGTTATGGTCTTGGCCTTCACAACATCCTCTGGCAAAGAGTTCCACAGACTGTGCGTTGTGTGAAAAAATACTTCCTTTTGTTTGTTTTCAACCTGCTGCCTATTAATTTCATTGGGTGTCCCCCTAGTTCGTGTGTCATGAGAAGGAGTAAACAACACTTTCTTATCTACTTTCTCCACACCCGTCATGATTTTATAGACCGCAATCATATCCCCCCTCATTCGTCTCTTTTCCAAGCTGAAAAGTCCCAGTCTTATTAACATCCATCATTTCCTTTTTTATCCAGTACTTAAACTACTACTCCCATCAAGTCCAGTTCACCAAATTACTGGATAGGTTTTCCAAAGCAACATACTTGCATTTATCAATATTCTACCTCCAGAAAGGGAGTTTAAAATATGCCTAAAGTGCTGAGATGCTCGTTTCCTGGGTTCCTTTGCCTCTCAGCTTGCAGGATTTGAAATGGCATTACCAGTAATAGAAACTTCCTAAACATGTTAAGAAGTAGATATCAAGGTTACCCAAACTATCCTTATTTATCTCACACCAACACTGATACGAGGAAAGTGATCTTTAAATAAGGAGACCATCACTTTGGGATAACCTTGGATTATGTTCAGGCATAGGATGACAGCTACTTCGACAAACAAGCCAAGCAGGACATTTCAGGGCAGTTTATTTACATTGCATTTATACGCAAGTACCATAATTTGTGCAGGGGTCTCTAGTGGCTATTTAGGCCCAACCGTCTGTGACGGATTGTTCTTCCTACATATATTTGCTTAGCTGACTGTTTGAAAACCAAATCAAATGCCTCTTTGGTATACTTTTTTCTATAAATTTTATGTCTGTCTTGCGCGTTGTTTCAGAGGAACAGAGCTTTACAAGTCTAACAAAAAATTGTGGCATCACTGATACATGCAGAGAATGGAAATCATTCTGGCCATCTTCCAGAATTTGATTAATTTAGCCTTAGGACCAGTACAAAAAAAAAAGCTCATCAACTCCAACATGACCGTGACACCTTTACAATTCTAAGTTTGAATAATCTAATATTTTACAACAGTATAAAGCAATGGTTTCAGCCCTGACAGACTCCCATCAAATATTAGACTTTAAAATCATGTCATTCTGATTACTGGTTGATACATGAGTAACAATTTTATCTAGTTGTACAAAATGTAATTACAAGAACGTGAACAGTACCATTATAAATATACAGTTTGAAATTTGCATATTTGTGTATTCTACCAAATTTTCCAGCTAACAAGTTTGTCAGCTTTGACATTTTAGCAGTAACTCTAGTGAGAAGTTTGGGTTTTTTTTAAAACGTTTTGACTTGAACGTTAAAATGCCAGGATGAAGAGATCATGGTAGCTGGTTATCAATTACTTGTGCAACTTTTGACCCTCATGTTGTCAAAAAGGAGCACAGATCCACTTTGCGGAGCCTTACAAATGAAACCTGGTAGGTATTTCATTGAGGAGGAGGTGGTGCTGTTAGTTTGGCAACATGAACATTTTGGACACTTTATAAAAAGAGGCTGGTACATACAGCAAGTAAACGAAGACGGGGATTTGTTTCAGATAAACATGGCTACTAGTGCTATTGTGGGAAGTCTTTCAAAGGACATATAGAAACAGAGGTCATGACCACTTACAGTCATTAGAAATTGCATGGCTCTTTCCTCAAGCCCATTGTCCTGACCAGATTTCAACTTGGGTGATTACATTCTGCATATCTAGCACCCCCCTCCCTCTGTAGTTTCTACCCAGTATAGTATATACTTCCAGGCTAGACTATTAAAGGCTTTATATACAAGCAGCAAGATCTTGAACTGAATCAGCCAAGTTCATTAGCAATGAATGTACGCTTCAGAATTCCAATAAGGGGAACAGAGAAGATGAGCACGTCCTAACACCTTGAACACTGGGAATTCTGTAGAGTGGATACAAATAATTCACATGAATGCTGTATTTGATGTGCAGTGTGCATTCTTTTAATTTGGGGGTAATCCTTTTAATAGGAGATAGTCCTTTGGCCCCACACTGCTCTATTCACATCAGTTCCAAGTTACAAAATCCACAGGAGATATGTGTTCTTAGATCCATTTTACCAAATGGGTAAGATGAGGATCAGAAAAGTACCTTGCTGAAGGTCATAGTGTTAGTGAGCTGGGACTAGAACTCAAGAGGCTCAACTCCTAGATCCTTACTCCAACCCCAAGATGATCTCTTTGCTTCTAGTGACATGAATCGTGCCCATAATATGATAGAGCTTGCACTAATCAAACTGGCTAAGGAGACAAATGGATAAAGCAGGTACATGCAATAGTCACTTTGTGGAGCACACCAGCAGAGCTCACCACAGTTCAGAGGACGATGGAAAATTGCTTGCTTGTTTAAAATAAAGAAAAATGATTTTGAGGCAAGAATATTGAAAAGGTCAAGAGCAGAGTTAACCTATCAAACTAGAGAAGCACATTTCTTCTTTTTCTATATTAAACATACCACTGCACTTCCAATTGATTATCTACTCTCTAAGTGCCTAATCTTAGTGGCATTTCAACAAAAAGGAATAAGAGACATTGGCTTTCAGAGTGCCTACAGTTCTGGTCAAAAGTTATCAAATCTTCATTTCTAAAGAACTTTCCCATCTTTGAGCTGCAGTACAAAACCTTTCAAAGCTGACGGCAAGCAGGCAATTCCTAAAGATGATCTGTACCACAGAGTGCTTATTGTAAAATAATACTGTACTTGGCACTCTTATAGCTCCTTCCATCTGTGGACCCTGCATCACCTCACACTAATAAATGTATCTTTAACACCCCCTTAAGATCTGGAAGTATTATTCCCAATATAAAAATCAGGGGGGATGGATAGCTCAGTGGTTTGAGCATTGGCCTGCTAAACCCAGGGTTGTGAGTTCAATCCTTGAGGGGGCCATTTAGGGATGGGGGAGGGATGGCTCTTGGTCCTGCTGTGAAGGCAGGGGACTGGACTCAATGGCCTTTCAAGGTCCCTTCTAGTTCTATGATAGGTATATCTCCCTATATTATATATATTAAAAACAGAGGCAAGGAGAAGTTAAATCTTGCAGATTCTTTCTGCCTAACATCCGTAAAACAAGGCTTTTCATATCCATCCCCACAGCTAAAACTGCATCCAGGCTTTCATCATCTCAATTACTGTGGTGTCCTTTTCCCAGCCTTGACAAATGCGACCTTGCTCCACTCCAACCCATTCAGAATCATTCTGCTAGCCCACCATTTTGACCATATCATCCCTCTCTTTGCATCCTTCCAGTGGATGCCCCTGCTCTATCTAAGCAAGTTGCTTGTCTTCACTTTTGAGGCCCTCCACAGCCTATCCCCACCCTACCTGGCCTCTCCTTACTGCACACTTGTTACACTTTCAAACCAACACCTTTGTGTTTTCTCTCATGTTGCCCCCATACATTTGCAAGGTGCCCCCTGTAAACACCCACAAAACAATCTCATTATCTACCTTCAAATCCCTCCTCAGGGCTCTCTTTTGTCACCATGACTACAACAACTTGTCAACAGCCCTCTCATCACACCAGCAGCCCACTGCCTATCACACGGACCAGTACTGTCCCATTGTTTCCTTGTCCTCCCCCAGTATAGCATCTGTATCCATCTATTGTCTCTTGTCAGACTTCGATTGTGAGCAGGGAACTGTCTTTCTGATCTGTCCTTGTACAGCACCTGGCACAAAGGGGTCTTGGTCCAGGACTAGGGCTCCTAGTTGTTCTGGTAAGACACATTATAAAAGTAATTAAGAACTCGGCCAAACTCACACATCAAGTCAGTGGATGAACTAGGAAGACAACCCCCACTTCTGTACTGTAAGTTCAACTCCTCTGTTTTAAAAACAGTGAGCTACGTATCATGATATGCTGAATTAGTTTTCCACCTTTGGGGGTTAGCTTTTGGTCTTAACCAGCCTGTTCTACTGTGACTCCATCAATACATACTTTCACATCATAGCATTAACCACCCTGCAATGCCACCAGAGGGGCTGAAGGAAAGCACTTTATTTTATTTATTTTCATTTACTCTGTGGCTTTGAAAACATTTTATATCCCAAATGCCCCTCCCCATACTGTAAAAGCTTCCAAAATCATTGGATATGCCAAACTGTAAACGCTTCTGGGTGCTTAGATACCACAGTGACTATTTTAATTAAATCTTTCCTGTTAAATTAGAACAGATGAAATCGCTCTCCCCTTCGTAAATTATTTCAGTGTACTGCATTTTGAAACAGACCTTTTCATTTTGGGTGGTTTAGCTTTTAAATCAAGGGTTTCTTGTTGATCAAGAATGATTATTATTTTTTAAAATACTTTTGGACAAGGTATATTGGCCACCATTAAAATGCCAGCATTTGCCAAGAATAACCATATAGTGCCATCTGAGAAGTTCAGTTTCCCCCTTTCCTTACAATAGGAACTAACTTGGTATCTGTGTGTAGGCACCCTTTACTAGAGGGACCTCTGAACTTTATTGGGATGCTTGGGGGAAAGAGGGAGAGACTTCCTCGTGCAGGGAGAGCAGGGGGTGGACTCCATTTTGGGAAGAGGAGTGAGATTGCGCTGTGGAGCTCTGTCTGTCCCAGGAGCTGCTGGTAGGAAGCCAGAAGCTGGTGCTGAGAGCCTGCAGGGGCTTTGATTGAGGGAGCCTCAGAGGCCGTTGGTGGCTTCACTGGAGTCCGAGCAGAGACTGTTGCTGTGCCTAGAGCTGACTGAGGTGGGGCTGCAGTGAGGGAACTGAGTAACCCCCACTGTTGTTTGGGAAAGTACTTGCAAGGGAAGGGGCACAGCAGAGAGACTGAGTCTGAGGAGAGGCAGAGTGATCTTCCCACCGAACCAGGGCCCAGAGCTGCTGGCATTTGGTGGGGCCGGCTCCAATCGTCAGAGGCGTTGTGCCGCTTGTTGCCTTGGCTGGACTGACACACAGAACCAAGAGACGCTGTCTCCAGCTGCAGGTCTTCAAACGCGCCCACGCAAGCAAGTGCCTGGGACTCTGAGATCCAGAGGAGTGTACGCTGCAGGGTGGGGTGAATGGTGGCAGGGTAAATGCCAGTTACATNCACAGCAGAGAGACTGAGTCTGAGGAGAGGCAGAGTGATCTTCCCACCGAACCAGGGCCCAGAGCTGCTGGCACTTGGTGGGGCCGGCTCCAATCGTCAGAGGGGTTGTGCCGCTTGTTGCCTGGGCTGGACTGACACACAGAACCAACAGACGCTGTCTCCAGCTGCAGGTCTTCCAGTGCGCCCACGCAAACAAGTGCCTGGGACTCTGAGATCCAGAGGAGTGTACGCTGCAGGGTGGGGTGAATGGCGGCAGGGTAAATGCTAGTTGCACAAGTTTCATTTATCACTGTATATTATGTAACCCCTTTGGGGTTTAGCGAGCATGGCCCCTTTAAATCTTTTTCCTAAGGGGGGAGGGGGAGCAGAGAGAGAAAGGAGGGAAACTCCAGGGGTGGCTCTGGAGCTCCAGAGAGAGAAGGGCTGCAGCTTGCAGGCCCATCACAAAGCGAAGCAGCAGAGAACCGGCCTGAAGCCTGGGAAGGCCAGGGCAGCCGATCGGGGACACCCCAGGACAGGAGCCAGGAGGAGCACTGTGCCAGGGAGGAATCGCCCGAGAAGGACAGGGCCGATCGGGGACACCCCAGGACAGGAGCCGGGAGGAGCACTGTGCCAGGGAGGAATCGCCTGAGAAGGACAGGGCCGATCAGGGACAGCCCAGGACAGGAGCCGGGAGGAGCACTGTGCCAGGGAGGAATCGCCCGAGAAGGACAGGCCGGAGCTGGACCCAGTATCACGGCTGCCCAGAGCTGCATGGGGCTGTGAGTACTGGGGCTTGGGACTCTACACTGGGAACAAGGAGGGAGGTTGCTAGCTAGTTAAGTGGGGAGGTGGCCGCTCTGTGTGGCTTTGCAGAGAGCGGCAGAAGAGGGCACCGGAGGGGTTTGTTGGGGGAAAGTTCACTGGCGCCGAAGACGACCAGGAGCACCCAAGACTCACCACTGGACTGGAACTTTGCTCAGGATTCCTGAACTCTGTGTGTGGACACATTGCTCAGTGTCTGCCCTTCCAGACTGTGCTACCACTGGGCCTGTGGGGCCTTGGTTTGGATGCAACCCTGTTTTACCGCTCTCCTATATTTCCCCTTGTTGTTTTTCTCCTCTGATCCCTCTGTAAAAATATAGTTCCCGTTCTTATATCCATTGTACTTTTCCGTGTGTGTGTGTGTGTGTGTGTGTGTGTTTTCACTCTGGGGGGTTTGGAACAGGTGCCCCTGGGGTGGAAGGGATTTTTCTTGCTGCGTTCCTGCGCGCGCCTTCTCTTGGCCAGAGCTGCCTGCAAAGCAGACTCCATCTTAGCCACAAGGGCGCTAAAGTTACAATTCTATTTGTTAATTGATTTTATTCAACTGCCCCTGTGGATTTAAATTAATAGTGACATATAATCTTCAACTGTTATACCCTGATTTTTTAGTTGTTAAGCAAAGGAGTGTTAGCTCTAATTTAAGTATATTGGATTTATATTATTTATAATTGGTATTTGAGTTAGACCCATGCCACAGTTTCTATTATTATTAATTATTATTAGAACAGGTTTATTGCTGGCGGTTCCCAAGGCACACCATTGAGTGTGTACAGGGGCCAGCCAGGTGGAGGCACTGCCAATTTTAACTTCCTTTAGGAGTAAAGGGACTGCAGCAGAGGGGTGACTAGAGGATTCCCACCTATCCACCATCACCACTGGGATACTCAGGATCTTCTTTAATGTCAGCAACATCAGGCGCCCAGGCACACAGGTGAGTGTTGCCTGTTCCCGAGTAACCCAGGGAGGAAAAGGGGGGTTACATGTGTGACCAAGCAAATGTTGCCATTTTAACAGCAACCATTGTAGCTATTTTCACCAGCGCAATCATCACCATCTTTATGGGTTTTTTTGCATGTGCTAAACGTTGTTAGCTCCTTGACTCCTACAAAAAGAAAACCACGCATTTTGAAAAGCAGTTCTCTCTACCTCTGGGGAAAAGAGTACTTTTGTTTATGCCTGTATAGTAAATTCTCCAGCAACTAGGAAGAGTTTTGATTCACCTGGATGGAGATATTCTGTAACTATCCACTTCTTACCCTAGGAAAATATCTGTAGACAAAAAACGATGTTCAAGGTCTAATTCTCTATCATTTTGGCTTTACTCTGCACTGAAAATTCTCTTGTGCAGCAATTCATAGAAAATCAGAGGAAATCATGGCTCACGTACATTAACAACAGGATATACATCTCTACCCCGATATAACGTGATCTGATATAACATGAATTTGGATATAACGCGGTAAAGCAGCGCTCTGGGGGGGCGGAGCTGCGCACTCCGGTGGATCAAAGCAAGTTCGATATAACGCGGTTTCACCTATAATGCAGTAAGATTTTTTGGCTCCCGAGGACAGAGTTATATCGGGGTAGAGGTGTATTTTGGATAAAGACAAAAAAGGCTAACAGCCACCTGACACTCGTGAGTTTCACAGTGTTAATATGATTTAGCAGTACTTATCTTCAAAATTGCATTCAACCATTAACTAATTAATCCTCACAGGACCCTTGTGAAGTAAGAAGTATTATCACATTTTACAGACGGAGAAACTGAATGATTAAGTGAGTTCCCCAAAGTCATAAAGAGAGTCCATGTTATTTAGGATTAGAACTCAGATTCACCCACTCAGAGCAAACCCCTTTCTCGGGGCATTCTAAACACTATAGTATATTTGAATAGCAACAGACTGTTACTGTTACTTATACCAGTACCGCTCTCGCAAGAACGCATACACTGAGTATAAATTAAACATTTTAGAAACTAGTGGAGCTCTAATTGTGTTCAGCCTTCTAAATGAATAAAATGTTACACTGCGTATAATCTACATGAATATAATTAATGCCTTGTGACATTGAGAATACCATTTAATCTGGACCCCCTTCGGCAACTACTCATGACATGACCTTTAACCCCTAAGGGTCTACCAGTTGTTCAAGACTGATCATTCAGGATTTTAAACACAAGCGACAAACATGCTCATTTACTTTATCATTTTAATTTATCAAATATTAACCAACTTTTTTTTTTTTAAAGAGAATAAAAACACTGGTGGTACAACTTTCTCTTAGCTAATTTTATTTTCTGACGTGTTTCCTCTTTCCTGTGTAGTTTCACAGTTGAATAAAGTCTACTTCCCTTCCCCTCTTAGAGAGGAGTGCATTCAAGTGGTGGGTGAATCCTGAAGAGCCCAAAAAGCATATTGGGATCCTCCCTACTAGAACTGGTAGGAGACTCTGAATTGAACAACATTTGCTAAATAATGCAGCTATTAAATAGCTTACTTGATCAACACATTTCATTATGCATCCAGGTCGCTAGCTGGTGGAAAAAACCCACTTCAATCACATTTGAAGAATAATTTTATCCTGCATTAGGACCCTCTCTACTCATTACATCCTCTCAGATACAAGATTGGCATAAGTAGGGCAAAGTGGTTTAAACTGGAAAGGACACGGGAGCACTGACACATGGGGAAGGATAGTCTTATAATATGACCGCAGGTTAAACTGATATTATATCACATGCTGCTATTGTTTCACTGAAGCGGTTTCCTCCTTGACAGTAACGATTTTCTAATTAAGCTGTTAGCATGAAGGGCAATGCAGGTTTGGCCCTAAGGCAACCAGGCAAGGCAGACAGGTTCCACTTGTAGCGCGGCACAAATTAAACCCCTCTTATTTACTTAGCACACAATGGTATTTTTCACCAGGGTGCTGTTATCACCCTCAAGTGCTAACACGGTGTTGTGATGAAATACACCAGCCGCAAGTTAAATTGCTCTCCTCCTCCACACTCGCATTGCAGGCTGAAATGGCTTTTCAGAACAGAGAGAGTAGTTTGCCTGAGGTCTAAGGGGCAATAAATTATGTCAAAGCCAAATAAGCTTTGATTGAAGCCAACTGGTTCTGCATCCAGTTTGTGGATGAAGCAGAACATTACAGGGCCAGAGTCTCAGCTGGTGTAAATTGGAATAGCTTCACGAACATCACTGGAGCTCCCCCAATTTACACCAGATGAGATCTGGCCATGATCAAAGGTCTAAAATTCCCTAAGTGCTACTGGAATGCTACCATGAACAACCATCCACCCAGCTGTCAGCTAATTCTGGAGTCTGCTGCTGAGAGCACTGAGCCTGCCTGTCTTTTGAGCTAAGCCCAACAGAGCACGTCAAGTTGCCACCAACCCTGGGTCTCAGTAGCTCCCCTCGCTCCTCCTCCTATCCCTCCACTCCCCCTTTCATAGTGAGTTTCTGCCTCCCCCCATCCCCACATTCCACAACCTAATGAGATACGTTCCTCTCCAAAGCAGGGTTGCATGCTAGGTAAGCGAACAAGGGAATGAAAGATTTGGCCATGCCTAAGTCTTCCCTGGTGACCCCAGAAACCTCCACACAATCCAACAGCGGTGAGGCATTGGGCCGGCTTCTGATCTCTCCTACTTTTACAGTACTGTAATGTCGCCACCTTCTGAGCCTGTCCTGATTTCCACCAATATGAAATTAGAGCTATAGTAAAACTTGAGAGGTAAGTGGGTTTTAAGTCTGTCAATCAACCCGAATAAGTCCCAACTTGTGTAATGTACACACTTCCTTCTGCCCCCTTCTCCAACATGCTCCAGATGAGACCCCCCCATTGACTCTACATACATCTGTTCCATGGGGTTACAATTCCTCTGCAAAATGCTTACAGAATTGAAAATGGCAATGCATCTCCAGGGTGACGGCAAAATCATTGACATTAAGGGCCATATCATCACAATGACCTGTCACCTTTGGGCTGCCACTCACAAGATGAGGTCATGGAGAACTAGATGGTCAGTTGCGATCAGACTAAGGCTACGTCCACACTACCCGCCCGGATCGGCGGGTAGCCATCGATATATCGGGGATCGATCTATCGCGTCTCGTCTGGACGCAATAGATCGCTCCCCGAACGCGCTCCCTTCGACTCCGGAACTCCAGCAGGGCGAGCGGAGTTGCGGAGGCGACGTGGGAGCCGCGGCCGTCGATCCCGCGCCGCGAGGAGGCGAGGTAAGTCGCGGTACTTCGAAGTAAGATACTTCGACTTCAGCTACGCTATTCTTGTAGCTGAAGTCGCGTATCTTACTTCGACTTCCCCCCCTAGTGTGGACCAGGCTTTAGTAGTAGTTCAAGGTTCAACTGCCTGTTCCAATATAATTGTGCCACTTACCTGTGGCCAGCTGGCCTTTCCGCTTTCAGCAGTTTTGTTAGTTTGTAACATGAGAACAATTTCCATTGAGATCACAGCACAACTTTGGGAAAATCAAGCTTAGTAAGTTCCAACAGAAACTGCAGGACAATCAAAGGTTTATGCTACAAAAATGGACCGAACAAATTTTCCTAATGAAAGAGAAATGGCTGCCTTGAAAGGGCTAAAAGTCAAAAGACTGACACACACACACACACACAAAAAGAAGATGAGCAAGACAAGGTGGGGGAGGGAATATCTTTTTCTGGACCAACTTCTGTTGGTGGAAGATATAAGTTTTCAATCTACACAGAGCTCTTCTTCAGGTCTGGGGAAGGAAGTGGAGTGTGGCTCAAAAACTTGTACCTTCCACAACAGAAGTTGGCACAACGAAAGATATTACCTCACGTACCTTGTCTCATATCCTGGGACCACACACTGCTACAACACCATAAACAAAAACAGAATAACAATACTACGCTGCCTTGCAACCTCAAATACATTAGAACCCCATTGGTCCTAGGTGCTATGCAAACAGGGAGGAAGTTTAAAAACCTGTCCCAAACAAAATGAGAGGACAGGATAACATATTGTTTTGTTAGACAAGCAATTTGCAGAATTTGTAGAGAGCAAGAGGCTTTTGAATAACCTATAAGAAATAAACTTATCTAATAATACTGGTAGTTCTGGCTGGCCAGCTGCCTCTAAGAGACTCTGGGCTTTTTAATTAAAATGTTAACAGTTAGAAAGGTGTCTCAAAAAAAAAATGAAATGAAAATGTAACATGCTCTTTTTAAGCAATGAAACAAGAATCAACTATCAATTCCTTTATTATAAACTTGCTCTTGAAGATCCTCAGAATGCAAGGCAAGATCATCACAATAACATTTACAAAAGGTTAAGATGTATCAGTTATTTCCACAAAGCCTCAAGTACTATGAACAAGAGGGGAAAAAAGGCATTGAAGAGGATGATATGCTGCACAAGATGTCAGATCACTACATGAAGTCCTAGCCTTGATTTTAAATTATATTTAAGGCCTTTTGTTTTCAGTTTTTATTTTGTTTAAAATTTCCCAAGGCTTTCAGTGTTGATTACAAAACAATTTAAAAAATAGGTGAAAATCAGTGCAAAACTAATTAACTTGGTAGTTCTGTGGTAAATATCAGGTAAATATCTCACTTTTGGTTTTGTTGTTTTTAAACTTTCAAAACCCTCTTTATGTTCTGAAATATAGTTTGATACAGGTTTTCATTTTTTGATCCACTTTAGCATGAAAAGGGGTTCACTGACTTTGATTGTCTTTGAACGCGGATAACTGTCCATGCTACCTGTATGCAGTGGTGGTGACCAACAACAGTACGTACAGCAGCACAAGAGAGTCGTTCCAGTATTCTTGACCCAGCTCCCCGCTGTGGAAGGAGACATGGGGGGCTTGGGAACATGGACGCCCCACACTATGAAACCATTCTCTCTCCTGGAGCGGGGAGCTGGGTCCAGGGATTTCCAGCACTTCCAAAATTCAGGTGGGGGAAAAAAATGGTAAAAAGTGAATAGTGGCTTTTGTAAAACCTGGGAATTTTTCAGTTAAAAATCAGTAAACACTGAAAATGAAGAGCCTTAATTATATGATAAGGAGAGTCATGCAGTGTTGAGACTGGCTCCCTGCTGCACTGCCGATATGCTGATCGGTTACAGATCACATTTACAATGTCAAGCACAGCACAGGGAAGTATCAGTGGTAAACAGAGTATGGCCAAGTTCCAGGGTTCAGAAAGTTTTAAGGCATCAAACTCATTTGTCAAGGAGTCTCCAAAGTACTGATCAGACACACTTTTCAAAGACTAGCACTAAAATATCATAAAAAAGGTCTTAATAGTGAAATCTAGTAGACTACTGAAGAGTCTCCCAGAGAAGGGATGGCAATTGCATCATCGCCAGGAGAGTGTTATTTAACAGTTAAGACAGGACAATGACTTCTGACCCCTGGAACCTGGTCTCAGCTCTGCCATGGACTCAAATAACCATGGAGAGAACTATGAGTTGGCCTATGTGCTACTCCAGTGAAAACAAAGGGGTTGGCTCTATTGGACTCAGACGACTCATCTTTGAAACTGGCATAAACACTTACACACCACACTGCACTGGCAAAAGGCTCATGAAAGTTAAGCATTTTGAAATCTTTGGATGACGGGTTTTCTAAGAACCAGGTGTCTCTGTTTCAGGGTGACTGCACCTTTAACCCCCTTTTGTAGTCTGCTCGAAGTCTCAAGCCTCTAGCTGTCACCTCTCTCTGGGCAGGGACCAGTGTCCCACCCCCTCCTGACTGGGCGTTTAGGTTTGCAGCTCCCCTGCAGTTCACTATTTCCCTCAGCAGGTCTGATTAACCCCCCAGCTCCTGCGCTTTGCTTTCTCTTCCAGGGTTATGACTAGACTTTGTCAGTAGTAATTAGTGACCACACCGCTTCTCCAAAGCGGAGTGCCTTTATTTGAGGACAAAAGCAAACAGTGAAAACACAACACAATAAAGAGGTCTAAAGCAGGGGTAGGCAAACTACAGCCCGCGATCTCCAGCCGGGTCAGGAGCCGCACCATGCGGCTTGGCCCCTCTCCAGCGCTCCAGCCAGGGCGCGGGGAAGGGGCCGCTCTGGTGCTCCAGCCAGGGCACGGGGAAGGGGCCGCTCTGGTGCTCCAGCCAGGGCGTGGGGAAGGGGCTGCACCACATGGCTCCCGGAAGCTGCGCCATGGCCCCACTCTGAGGGTCAGGGGCCACTACATGCCTAGGAGCCAGAGATGGGACATGCCGCTGCTTCCGGGAGCCACTTGAGGTAAGTGCCGCTCGGAGCCCGCACCCCTGAGCCTGTCCCCATGCCCCAACCCCATGCCCCAGCCCTGATCCCCCTCCCGCTCTCCAAACTCCTTGATCCCAGCCTGGAGCACCCTCCTGCACCCCAAACCTCTCATCCCCAGCCCCACCCCAGAGCCTGCAGCCCCAGTCGGAACCTGCACTCCTTCCCGGACCCCTGCCCCAGCCCTGATCTCCCTCTGAACCTCTCAGTCCCAGCCCAGAGCAACCTCCTACACCCCAAACTCCTCATCCCCAGCCCCACCCCAGATCCCGCACCCCCAACCAGAGCCCTCACCCCCTCCCGCACCCCAACCCCAATTTTGTGAGCATTCATGGCCTGCCATACAATTTCTATTCCCCAATGTGGCCCCTCAGGCCAAAAAGTTTGCCCACCCCTAGTCTAAAGGCACATTAAACATACCAGATGTCATCCATCGCTCCTGGGGAGACCCTGGTAGGTACCGATTCTTCTGACCCTTCTTTAGGGGTGGGTTTCCCCTGGCACAAAAGGTCGTCCCCATTTGAGGAATCAAAAAGAAGGCCCCTCTATCAGGTTAAACTCAGCCTTCTATTGCAGATGCCCTTTTTCTCCTTGGCCTCTGGTACCTGTCTGAACCCGAGGGTGGGAGGGGGCAGTTCGTCTCTGGAGGCCCACTCCATATATACACACTATTTTTAGTTTCTGGAAGAGCTGTGGTAAACCTCACCCACGCACTAGACTATAACCCCTTACCCACAGCAATACAATAATCCCCCAAGATACTGCATGTGATTGTAATATTCGTCACATCAAGTATTACTGTTTGTGTCATTTAATTTTAGAATGAATGAAGCAGTTCAGAATACGCAGTTGTGAACAAGTCTTCAATGGCAGTAGGGAGAAACTGAATGACGAAATAAGGGCCTGGTCGGAAGCTCATTAAAATAAAGAAAATACCCCCAATGGATTTCATTGGGCTTGGTCTGGTCGGCGTTTAAATTAGGCCTTTAAATCTGAGCCATCTTAACGCTCAATGTAGAGCCCTCAAAGATGCATGCAATACTAACCAAAATAACCATGTGATCTGTTGTAATACTCATCTTCCACGCCTAGTATTTATTATCCTCCCATCATGTCAGGTCTTAATTTAGGCCACAGTCCTTATTTGGGCAAAACTCCCAGGGATATTAGAGGTAGGAGCAGGCCCCCAGATCATAAGATGTTCAGGATAAGAAATGCGCCTTTCATTTTCTGTAACATACCTTGCATATTTATAGCTCCACATAAATAAATGTATGGCTTTTTTAAACACACTGACGTGGGCCCAAATCCTGTATCGGGGTCCAGAATGGCTAACAGACGAACAAAGGTGATAGTCAAGTTATGTACCTCAACTTCAAGTCTAAATGCCTGGATTCAAGCCTGGACATAACCTTTAGCCAAATATGTCCTCATAGAACATAAGGTCATTTCATCATTTAAGTTCACTTCTGGACACACCAGAGCTTCTGCAAGAAAGTCTTAATAATATTTTCCATTACATTTCCATGAACTAATTTCCTGAGGATATTTGTCACGATTTGCTAGTATCCTCCTAGCTTTGGCTATTTTTGCCTACTAAAGACAAAAAGATTGAAGGTACAATTTTATGTATCAGACTTCAATAACTGGACTGCTCTCAAACTAACAAAATAAGACCTGCTCCAAATGAGTTGCTTTGAATAAGAGCACCATTTTTTACATGTGTCCAAAGAAACCATGAATCTAGGATAAAGCAAAAAATAATCAAGCAAAATTAATATATTAACTGGTGTATTTGATTAATATATTGCATTATTTTTCGTAGACTGAATATTTAAATGTATATGCAATGTATTAGTGTAGTATAAATATAATTGTCATGTTATATGGAATCACAGTCCTTAAAACAGAAGGTGTTTATTACACAGAACCACCACACACTACGGATACACAAACAGGCTTCCACACAGGTCAATTTCCAGCTTAATCCCTCCTTTTTTCTTTTTTCTTTTTAAAAGCACCAGGGACTCCACCCTCTCTGGCACTCCATACAGCACTCACACACCAAGCAGCTGAACATCATACTGCAAGGAAAAACATGCCATTATGATCATAATAAAATAAATTTACTTTGCACTCCAAGTGACTTGCATCCAATAATCTTAAAACACTTTATAAATGAGAAGTCAGTATCGACTGCTAGCTGGGGAATCTCTGCTAAGCCTTACCTGCATTGGGACCAGAATTCAGGAGCCCTGGGCCCCATTTGTGCATTCTTAACACTAAACGGCAAAGGTTTGTTTCAGATTGGCACCCACATGTTGAATTTGAACTCCAAACAGACAATCATGGATAGAATTGGTTCCACTATGGTTGTCTAACATACTGGTTAGCGTATGTAGTTATTGTCTACTAACCTGTCCAAATGTCCGATTGTCTCCATTTAGTGGCTGCTCTACTGAATTTATAAGCTTTAAGACTACTAACTGCTAATGGAGATTGTTGTTTAACATCCTCCTTTTCTCCCCCTGCCTTTTCTCTCAACCTCCTTCATCCTCAATTTCCCTCACCCCTATTCAGTATTTCCAAGTTGGTAAGAGTTACTACACCTCTACCCCGATATAACGTGACCCGATATAACACAAATTCGGGGCTTTGATCTGCTGGAGCGCTCCGGGGGGGCGGGGCTGCGCGCTCCAGCAGATCAAAGCAAGTTCGATATAATGCGGTTTCACCTATAACACGGTAAGATTTTTTGGCTCCCGAAGACAGCGTTATATCGGGGTAGAGGTGTATTTTCATGTGCTACCTTAAAAAGTATAAAGCAATCCTGGTGGAAAAGAACACAGCTCTATCGAAAAGCAGGTAACAGTCCACAGCACTGAATTGAGTCTGCAGCTGGTCTGTTTCAGGATGTTAGAAAGGGTTTGTTAATTAATGACTCTCTGGTTAATATGCTGAAGGAATGTCATAAAAGGTATCTCCCAATAAATAGGTTAATGGGAGGAAAGAATGTGAAGAAATCAGATTCATTGGATGATACATCTAAGGAATACCTGGCATGCTGGCTGCTGAGGACATTATAACTAACTGAACATATTTTAAAAACCCATTTCCAGTCCCATCATATTTTACTGCCATAAAAATCCAACTTATAGCTCTCAGCACACTTTGTTATTGATGAACATGAATGAGGTCTATGAGCTGTGACATGCGCCATTTATAATCCAATTTAGCAGATCAAAGCGAAAGCAGAGAACACGGTATTGAAATAAACATTGTTCTCCTGCTGTGGCTGCTCTAATGCAACTGTAGATCACTGGGTGCAACAAAAAACTCAAAGCTAGTCTCTAAAAAGTATGTTTAAAAATGAATGGCACGTTGTTGCCAAATCTTGCCTAAAAGGTATGTTCAGCACAGCAAAATTCCCTCCAAAATGTATTGACTGGCATTTTGAAAAGCAAACTGTTCCGTAAGTGGAAGGCGTTTCGCATTCACTCAGCTCTGCTTTGCAGAGAAGGGACCAAACTTGTCCTTGACACACATACTTAACTTTGAATAGCCACACTGGGAGTTTATTCTCCACTAGATATGCACAGATTCCTCACTAGTTATTGTTTTCTCTCTCTCTCATTATAAGTATCTACATTTAGCCCAGCAGCTATTGTCATTATTGTTCATACTGTTCCTATGGAAAACGCAGGCAAGAGACGTTGAAGGAGTGATGTCAATTTACTGAGCCATCCCGTGGCTGAGATGCAGAGCTGAGCTCCTCACCACTTGTAGCTGTTCGAGATCCCATCACACTTTTTGCAGGAATAATAGTGGCCTGGTCGAATTCCGTCTCATGTAATTACATCCGGCTTACCCAAAATTCAGCCCTTAGATACCAAGACAATAGGCGAAATTCCCCATGCAGTTTCAATGGGTTCACTATTCACTTCCTGTCCTAAACCTGCGTCGCATCGCTCTGTGCTGTGAAGCAGTTGCTGGAGAGGAGGGCGGATCTATTTCAAAGGTGATTTTGTACATCACTCTGTAAATTGCTATGGGGGTCTTTTCAGCATGAAGGGTGCTATGTACACTTAAAACAGATTTGTAATGCCATGGGGCCCAGGAGCCTTAGTCATGAACGAGTACCCAATTGTGCTCGGCACTGTCTGATGAAAACAGAACAACAGTCCCTGCCCCAAAGAATTTGCAAGACAACACATGGACAGACCGACAGAGGGGAGTACAAGGAAACAATAAGAAAATATTGGTCAGCCTGATCGACAGAGGTATCCGCACACCACCTGTTATGCAGCAAGAACTGGCAAGATCAGAAGAATCTGGGATGGATAAATAGACCCTTCTGTGGCTGGGATAGAGCAGTGGTCCCCAACCTTTTTATGGCCAGTAGCACATTCATGTTTTCAGAAGAGTGTGGCGGGCGCCAACAATTTTTCAAGGCTTATTTTGTATTTGTACATTAAATAATATGAAAAACATCATATTTAATGTTACATAATATATGAATCCAGAGAGAAGAGAGAAGCCGGAGAGAAGCCGTGAGGACAGAGGACACTGGCGCCCGCAGCCCCGGTGTACTCTGTCCCCAGCAGGCACGGGGCCCCAGCTTCTCTCCCCTGCTGGGCACTAGGTGGGCCCCGCGCCTGCTGGGGACAGAGAACACTGGTGCCCGCAGCCTGCAGCCCCGGAGTTCTCTGTCTCCAGCAGGTGCGGGGCCGTGGCTTCTCTCCCCTGCTGTGCACTAGGTGGGTGCACATAAATGCCCCGGCGGGCGCCATGGTGCCCGCAGGCACCACATTGGGGACCACTGGGATAGAGCATCATTAGCTTTTTTTCTTATCAAGAGTTCTGACTGAACCATTGCAAGAAACCACAATCTACTGATTTAACTGCAGGCTGTCACACTTGTAACAAAACCACACCTCACCCCACTGGTGCAGCAGTGTGAAATAATGGTGCAAAGCGTTATAGCTTGTGTTAATGTCAGTACAGCATTAAAGTCCATTGCTGCAGTAGTTTGTAAATAATGATGGGGGGGGAGAGTTCATGACATATAATAGCGCCTTATCTCCACATTAAACCCAACTGTCTTCTTCATACAAGACCAGCTTGAGGAGTAGGTATATTTAAAGGTCGCAAGCTGACCATGACACTGAGATCTTAGGTCAAATCCAAGGCCTTTCCTATGGAGTTCACATCTGCCTTAAAGCACTGTCTCCCTCTCTCTCTGGCCCAATGAATATTTAATCATTATATGAAAGTGGAACAGCTCCAACAGGAGCGAGACTTACTCCATAGCCCAATGGGTAGGGAGCTCACCTAGAACATGGGAGAGGCAGATTCAAGTCCCTGCTTCGAATTAGACAGAGGAGGGACTTGAACCTGAGTCTCCCACCTCAGGGAGTGCCCTGACCACTGGGCTATTCTGGGATGTCTCTCCCTATCTTTTATTTTGACCAGAAATTCTCTGGACCTGAGAAACCTTCCCAAAGCAATTTTTGTTGAAACAGACGTGGTTCCGTGACAAGTTTTGTTTAGATGAATCAGCATTTTCCAGCAAAAACATTGTCAAGAAATTCTCGACCAGCTCTGCTCTTAAAACAGAGACACTCAGAATCCCTGCATCCTACTGCAGATAGACTCACCAAGAACCCTGTTAGAAATCATCTTGAGGGTCTTACCATACTCCACAGGGCCAATGGAGAAGAGGCATATCCAGGGGTCTCCATTTCCAGAGCATACACTTTTTAAGCTCCGTTATCACATTACCTCATGAGCAAAACACACACAGACTTTCTCAAACCAATTGCACACTTATCCTGCTCTCCGCTTGGAGACTGTCCATATTACACCAGCAGTGGAAGGGTAAGGAAAGGACCACGGGGAAAAACCAACAGATATTAGACTGAAGGAGGGAGCATTTCCCCACTGGCCTGGTCTACACTACAAAGTTAGGTTGACATAAGCTGTCTTGCATCAACCTAGTTGTTCATGTGATGACACTTAAATTCGTCTCCCACCGACGTAAGCACCCTGTTACAGTGACATAGTCACCCCCCCTACCTGAGCGGCGTAGAGCCATGGTTGACGTACAGAGCTCAACACAGCACAATTATAGACACTGTTACCGATGTCGACCCTGATACTCCTCCAGCAGCTGTCCCACAATGCCTGACAATGACCACTCTGGTCACAACTGTGAACTCCACTGCCCCAAGATCATGGAAACTGGAAGCCCTCCTTCCCCGCTTTAAAACCCTGCAAATGTTTGCAATGCCTTTTCCTGATAGTCCAGCTTGGTGAGCACCATTGTTGTGTGCACCTCGCCGGCTATATGCTCCAGACATGCTCTGGCCTGGAGCAGACAGGAGATATTGGATCTCCTGGGCCTGTGGGGAGAAGAGGATGTTCAGGCACAGCTAGGGACCAGCCGTAGAAACGTGGGCATCTATGAGCAGATAGCATGGGGGATGCCGGAGAAGGGTACGACAGGGACCACAGCAGCCGTGCTGCATGAAAACGAAGGACCTGCGGCAGGCATATCAGAAGGCCAGGGAGGTCAACAATTGATCCGGTGCTGAGCCACAGACCTGCTGCTTTTACAAAACGCTGCAGGCCAAACTTGGCAAAGACCTCACTTCCACCCCACACACCACCACCCCGGATACCTCCAAAGTGCTCGAGTCAGAGACCCCTGCTGTGAGCAGTGAGGACAAGGAGGGGGTGAGAGGATGGGAAACATGCAACGGGGGGCACAGCTGTGCCAAAAGCCAGGACCGGTTTGAAACTCCACTGCAGTCCAGTCAATCCCAACAGTCAAGCACAGGCAAGCCCGATGCAGGGGAAGGAACCTCGGGTGAGTGTATTATTTTATTTCCCATTACAGCGAGCTACTCATGGTGCCCCCAACTTATCAGGACAGAGCTATCGACTTTTCATAAATTCACTCATACTAGAAGAGGGGGCGGTACAACAAAGAGCGGTAGAGTTAGCTGCTTTTCATTCCCCTGTAGAGTTAGGCACGAGGTTTGTGTACACAGGGATTTCCCTTGAATCCTCGGAGATCACAATGAAATGTTCATGGAGGTACCCAGGAATCCTCTCCTGAAGGTTTCTAGTGGTGTCTGCCTCATTTCTCCCTCTGCAGTAGGACACTTTCCTACACCCAACAGCGATAACTTCAGCAGTCAACAGGCTAGTGGCATATGAGCCCAGGTGGCTTTGGGACACCAGCAGCCGCTGTGCTCTCAGTGCCTTTGTCACCCCCTCTGGGGTGAGATATGCACTAAAATCACCACTGCCTGTGGAAAATGGTCCCAGTATTCAGTGCCATTGCCCTGTGCTGATAGTTTCATGCAACAGAGCCATTCCCTCCTCATTTGCCTCGCCCCGGGCGGGACACACTCCCCATGGCTGGTGCTGAAAGCAGGGCCCTGCACGAGCATTCAGAATCAGAAGCGTCAATAAGCATGGCTGTAGGGGAGCAAGGGAAGGGAGTTCTGAATCTTAACTTTCTCTTTCTGTTGTGACTATACTGAGCATGGTACTTTTGTGTGTTTTATTGGTAGCCACTGCCGTTGCATCCTTGAGGGGCTCTCCCTCCACACCCGCAGAACGCCTGAGCCAGAGAAAGAAGAGGACACGGGATGACATGTTCAGTGAGATCCTGCAAGCCAGTGCTGCAGCAGACTGTCTGGAGGGTGAATATTGCAGGCTTTATGGGGAAGGGGAAAAAAGAGACAGGAGAAAGGCCCAGGAGCCTGATCAGGAAAAGGAGAGGGAGATGCATCAGGATATAATGGGGCTTTCCACATGGCATCAGGGGTTGCATCACTATCCCTACCACTCAACACTCAGGGACATTAAAAAAAGCCACAGCTTCACATATACTAACCTGGGAAAGCCACAATTGATGTATGTGTAGCTAAAAAACAGACATGAAAGTTCTTACCCCTTCTTAAGCTCTGTTCCATAATTTATTGAGTTTTTTATGTATTTGCTTTTAACTTGCCCACAGACTTTTTTTTTTGTTAAGTGTTTTTGTTACTCAATAAAATTATACTGTAAGGAAAATAATTCATCTTTATTAGTTCCCAGCATATGCTGCAGCAGAGAAAGCACTCACTCACTTGTTATCATACTGTGTGACAGCTCCTCGGATCAGTGACAATCACAGTGTAATAATCGAATGTGCAGCAGGCACCACGAAATGAATAGGAGCATCAACAGTGTTATACTCAGACATACACCAAGGACCACACAATTCCTAACAGGCTCCCAAAACAGCAGGGCCAGGCGGAGCACAGTCCATCACAGAGCATTACTGTGGCTCGCTGTTAAAGTGCTCTTTCAAAGCCTCCCTGAGCCGTATAGCTCCACACTGAGCGCTTCTAATGGCCCTTTTGCTGGCTGTTCAAACTCAGCAGACAGCTGCTCCATCACCACCCTTCACCATGACAGCAACTTCTCCCACCTTTCCCCCCCCACAGATAGTTATGCAGGACACAGCAAGGAGCTATAACCATTGGAATATTTTTCTCACTGAGATCCCATCTTGTGAGTGAACAGCACCAGCATCCCTTCAATCTACCAAAAGCACATTCAACTGGGCCAGTCGTTGAATCTTTCCTTGGTGCTGTTGAGGTGGCTGGTGTCTTGCTTCATGAGCTGGGGAGTGAGGAGTAGGTTGGCCCAGGATCACTCCTGGCATTTCAATATCACCAATGGTCATCTGCCAGTTGCGAAAGAAAGTCACTGCTGGTAACTTTCTGAACAGTCCTGTGTTTTTAAAAAGATGTGAGCGTCATGCACCTTCCCAAACCGGCCCAAACTGATGTCAGTGAAAGAGAGTGCTGGACGCTGGTAAGTTGCACGTTGGGATACCTACCTATGGGGCATCGCACTGTGCATTGACACAAGCACTCCCGATGAGTACGTGCAGCGCCAATGCAAGGAGCCAAGTGTGCACACACATAAGCGATACACTAACTGCGATGGCTTTATGCCGACACAACTTGAGTTTGCAAAAGCTGTAGTGTAGACATTGCCTAAGTAAAGCTGTGTTCTACTTAGATTTGTCCCCCTTTTTGATCAGTCCTGAAGAATAATATGCTACAGCAGGTTAAAAAGAGGCTTTTGCTGGAGCACCGTGTTGAGAAGTAGGTGCTGTGGGTGGACTGGCAATGCCTGGGAAATGGAGCTGTTCACTACTTGTTTGCTAGTTTGAATCCAGCTCAGGTCGGTAGCGAAGAACAGTAGTTACCATCTGCTGATATTTGATGGCACACAGTATGCCACATGAGTTTCTTGTCTTACGGTATGTCTTCACTACCTGCCGGATCGGCGGGCAGCGATCGATCCAGTGGGGATCGATTTATCGCATCTAGTCTAGACACGATAAATTGACCCCCGAGTGCTCTCCCGTCGACTCCTGTACTCCAGCGCCTCGAAGACACCATGGTAAGTTGATCTAAGTACGTCGACTTCAGCTATGTTATTCACGTAGCTGAAGTTGCGTAACTTAGATCGATCCCCCCTGCCCCCCTTAGCGTAGACCAGGGCTTAGTGTAATACCTACTAGCCCAACCTCCATATCAGAAAAAGCAAATGTAACCTTGGCCCTAATTAATACCCTTTATTGGAGTCTCAACAGAGAAGCTAAAGATCCCACCTGACCAAGTACTCCTAACCACACACAACTCCTATGCTGCTGCTGCGATAAGCCATTTTCTTTGATGTTTACAACTCTGGCATAGCAAAGTCAGGTTATGTAACCACTTTGCCTACACTTGACTGTCCGCCAGTTTCCCCCTGCAGCTATTTCCTTTCAGTACCTATTACCAAGACAAATAAGCCTGTTACTTGTTTACACACAGCTCGAGCAGCATCAGGCTGGTTTTTGTCCTTCCCCCACCCCCTCCGTAGGGTGGCCACCTGTCCCGAAGAGCAGAGTTCAAGTCCCGGTCCGAATGACTCCGGGAGAGCATTTGTCCTGGATTCCCTGTGGCACTGCTCTGCACCTGCCCAAGGCTCAGGGGTGGCGCCAGCCTCTTACCAGTCTGGGGAGGGCCCCCCAAAGTGGGCCTCAGCCCTCCCTTGCCACGAGGCCCTGCCCCCTGTTCCTCTTCTCCCCCGAGGCCCCACCCCCTAGCCAGGCCAGAAGCTGGAGCTGGGCAGTAGTAAGAACTGCTGCGGGGAGCCCTGGACCCTCCAACTGCCCTGGGTGATGCGCCCCAGGGGGGCAGGGGCGCAAGCCAGGAGCTGCTTTCAGGCACCCTGGCACCCCACCCAGCGCAGGTAGAGGGTACAGGGCTCCCCACAGCCCGGGTGGAGGGTCCAGGACTCCCCACTGCAGCCCGGGCTCCCTGGGTGGCTCGTACCTTAACCCAGCTCTGGCTTCCGGCCTGGCTGAAGTGGGGCCTCGGGAGAAAGAGGAGGAGCAGGGAGCGAGGCTCCTGCATGTGTCTTGCTTTTTCCTTTTGAAAAGGTGGTCACCCTTCCCCGCCATAGCCATCACTTTTCCAATCAATGAAAGGCACCGATTCCTGAGTGTGCATCTCCGGAGTGTTGTACAACACCAGCCCAGGCCAACCTCTCCTTAACTCATCAGATCTCCTCTACACAGTCAGAGTTTGTGATGAGCAGCACATAAATCATTCCCATTGCTGCTGCAGGAACGAACCTATTCTTCTTTTCATTCCATCAAATATTTATCAGTGGCAAACGCTCTGTGAAGAATGCGGTAAACAGGAAGCTTAGCAAGATTGAGATGATGTGCTGCAGTGACAGATAAAGAAACGTCAAGGGACAGTCTAGCTTCATCCTATTATAGTTGGAAAGACCACAGTATTTATGTTTTCTCTGGGGGGAAAAAAAAAAACTGTGTCGAGTATCCTCCATAGCAATGCCCTCTGGGTGCCACTAGAGACAGTCACTGAAGAAGTCTGGCTTTGCTCAGTGTATGCTGGGAAAATTTGCAGGGAGGAGAGGAATTGTGTTTAAGGCACAGAACCGAGACTTAGACTTGGGTTCCATTCCTACCTCCGCCACACCCTCCCTTGGGGTCTTGGGCAAGGCATTGACTCTGTGCCTCAGTTTCCCAGTCTGCAAAAATGGGGACAATTATCTATCTCACAGGGACAAAAAGAGCCTTTATTAAAAGTGCTACAAGATCCCCAGAGGGACAGTGTTATTGCAATACAGATCTTTAGCGTATTTAAAGGTTTCCTGTGAGCACTATCCAAACGTCTTGATTTTCCATTCTTTGTTTTAAGAAGCTAACCCAAACAGAACCTTTCCTGGGGGTTCAACACAATGCTGACTGAGAAAAGACAAGCAGCCAGAGTTCACTTTTTGTTTTATCTCCGCTCTAGCTGGTTTCAGGAACGCACCCTACAAAAGCACTAGTCTTGCTACTTACAGACTGGAAATCTCACATCAGAGCCTGTTTTCATGCAATTTCCAGTCTTATTTCTCGACCCAATAGCTCCCCTGAACTTGAGATACGGACAATTCTGGCTGGTGAATAAACTAGATGCCTAATACTGTGATGGGCAAACGTCAAAGGCGGGGGGAGTGGGGGGGAGGGGAAGGGGGGGGAGACGGGGACAGCTGGTGAAGGTGGGAGGGAGAATACTTCCAAAGCAGTTATTTGGAATTAAAAGGACCATATGGCTCTTTTAGGGTCATAACTAGGACAAACACTGTTCAACAAAGAGGAGCCTTTACAGTCACAGAGCTAGATGGTGTCTTTAGACGCCACCCAGAGCAGGAGGTGCTGCATAGCCCAGGAGGCCCTGTTATTCAGAGAGACACACCCGAGTCACAACTTGGGGGGAGGGATAGCTCAGTGGTTTGAGCATTGGCCTGTTAAACCCAGGGTTGTGAGTTCAATCCTTGAGGGGGCCACTTAGGGATCTGGGGCAAAACCAGTATATGGTCCTGCTAGTGAAGGCAGGGGGCTGGACTCAATGACCTTGCAGGGTCCCTTCCAGTTCTATGAGATCAGTATATCTCCATATATTATATTATATTAACTTCTGCCCCACTTCCTCTTTGTTCTAGAGGTGGGCAAGAGAATAAGCAATTGTTGCTGCTGCTCTAAGGCAGCAGCAATTTATGATGCCCCTCAGGTCTGCTCAATTAGTGGAGGGGAATAGCACCTAGGTGCCATCCATTCCCCACCCACCTGCTCTGTGGGAGAATGGTTCTTACTCCCTTCCATGGGCATGTAATCCAAGTAACAATCTAGTGGTTAATAAGAGCCCCAAAGGAAGGTACCCCTGCACTTGCTATTAGCAAATCTGATCTTCTGCACACCATATACAGGTACGTGAATGTGATGAAGTGGGCTGTAGCCCACGAAAGCTTATGCTACAATACATTTGTTAGTCTCTAAGGTGCCACAAGTCCTCCTGTTCTTTTTGCAGATACAGACTAACACGGCTACTACTCTGAAACTTCAAGACAGTGTGTCCATTCTGAGCTCACCCCAGAGAATCAAGTTCATGCCATAAATATGTCTTGTGCGGGGGGTCAGAGGATTAAAATAATAAGCCATTTACAGCCACCAAAGTGGATATATTGACAGCCAGAGCCACTAAAACTGACGGGGGTTCATATTGAATATGTATGTCCCAGCAATGCCATAACTGTCAATACAAGGTGACAGAAACAGCTCAATAAAACACAGGAACTGGCCTGTTTGTGTCTAAGTTGCTGAATTCTGTAACTATCCAAGTGCAGATGGAATTGTACAGACAGCTGACCTGAAGTCAGTCAACTGGAATATTGCACACGCCAGTGTCTTGTGGTGCATGCTGTCCCTCCTCACACAAAGTCAGATGGGAGAAAGGATCAAACATCCATTTTAGGCCCATTTCTATCTACAATGCACTGCAATGCATCCCATAAAAAAACAAAAGTAATAGTTACAATGCTGTACTGCAATCAAAATGACAGTGTATTTTCTAGTAGCTTAGACACTTGCTATCAATCTGAGATCTGGGCTGAGTATCCAGTTTGAAAAACTAAGTCAGCAGCAGAAAATTAAATAAAAAAGTAACTCAACACAGCTTTCTGTCTCTGCAGCACAGATTCTTGTATATTGCTGTACATCTCATTCTTTAGGCAAGCTGTTAAAAAAAGAGAGTTCAGCAGCTACTAATAGCTAACGACAGACCACTTGTGCCTTTACTGTTTTGTTTTACACTTGCCAATAAGTCAGAGCGTTTCAGGTCTCCAATTTGCCATGAATCTTAACAGCCTTCACTGGCCTGAAACATTTTCATCTCATTTTTGACAACTCTACAGAATACTTGGCACTAGGATGTTACATCTTCAGAAGCAATAGATGTTTGTAACTCTAGGTCAGTATTGTCCCCATTACAGGAGGGAATACTGAGGCTCAGAGATTAAGTGACCTGTCCTAGATCACAGACACAGAGTCAATGGGACAGCAAGGATTAGCAACTAGCAGTTCACAATTCCCGCACCGCTGCAGATTCCTTTAGGCTATGGCCACCCCTGCTCCGTAGCCATAGAAAATGTCATCCACAGACAAAGTTGCATTAGGAATTTCCTTTTTGAATGGAATCTTCAAGTCAACAAGCTGTAAAAAGACGTGCAGAGGTGAAATCAACGTGAGCATTTACAAGCAAGGAATGGACGCAGTCCAGATATTTTCCTCTGGTGAAAACACGCTGTCCTAAATAAGGCAGCGCACATGGATCCAGAGCATAAGTTGTCAGATAAAGATTAAAGAGCTACTTTGAAATTTGTTTCTTATTACATGACAAAGGGACCTTCTGCAGATCGTCAAGATGCAGACGTCTAGGTTTGCTGATTACGTACGCTGTTATCAGAAGTGATTGCTTCGCTCGCTCTGTTCAGACTATGATAGATATTTTGGTCTTTAAGAAACAACTCAAGATGATGCGAACATCTAAAACATGGTCTAATTAGGGACAGTGCAAATTGCCTCTTGGAAGTAAGTTTTAAAGGCAGATTCTTCCTCCTCAGTGATAGGCTGCGCAAACTACACGGTGTGAAAAGGCAAGTCCACCCGGAGCAGGCATGCAAGTATCACAGCACTCCAAACTGCCCAAAACACACCCCCAAAGTTACATCCCTTGCCCAATCAGACTACATTACTGCTCCCTCTTGGAACTGCCCTAATGATCTGGCCTTGAGCTACGTATCCAGTTTCAACTCGTTCCCTGCTTTTCAAAAGTTTGCACAACTCTTCCCCAGGCTACATCTCAGATTTCAATTCTCATCACATCCACCCTCACCCTACCTTGCACTACTGCTCTCTCTCTTCACGCTCCCTTTGTTATCGTCTTCCACTTCCATCTGCGTCTCTTATTCTGGTCTGCCCTTTAGGGACAGAACAGCTTCACAATTCCCAGGTGCTATGGTCCCTCCCCTCCTCCCCATCCTCATTCAGATCTCTCCTAAAGATCATCTTCTTTGGGAAGACCCACAGCAAAGGAGAGCCCCACAAAGTAAGGTAAGTCTTTGCTCCAGTCTCCAAGGGTGTCCTGGCTTTCTACGCGTTCTTCTGCATTGTCATCCTGATGCAGAGATTGTCTTGATCGGACAAGGATATTCATGATTTAGCTGCTCCTAGGTGCAGCCACGCCATTAATAGTCTTCCCTCAGAGTCAATATTGCCCCAGTGCCCCAGCCCAGTCTTCGAACACACCATGTTAGGGCCAAGTCTTCAGCTCTTTGGCTTGGAGCTTCTACTGAAACAAAAATGCCTGATGTCATTTCTTTCAATAGCCACAATTGTTATTGCTAAACAGCACAGGCAGCATGGAGGTAATGGCTATCAGAAGCGACGTGCTGACCACGGATGGGAATTAAAAGGTCTCACGGCACTTTTCACAGAGCAATAGAGGTTAGCCCTGGCATTTCAGGCTAATTTCAATTTGGGTATTTACATTAGGCTTCCCTAGCGCTCTCCTGCCGTTTCAGCCGGATAAAGCGGGCCCGGTTCTCTGCTGCTCTGCACCTTGTGTAGTCATTGACACTTACCATGCACCGGGAGCGTAAAACGCTGAACACTTCAGAACAATGGTGCCTGACACACTCTGGGCGCTGGTAGAGCTGTGACTGTACAAGATGCAGGGCAGTGGGGAATCAGGCTTTCTTCCCCAGCTTTGCTGTCGGTCGGATGTGCGTCACTATTCCAATTGCGAGCTCTGTGGGGCAGCGATCACGCTTTCTTCTACACGCTGTGGCTCTTTGAACAACGAATGCAGGTGAAAGCGATTCCTGGGCAGTCACTTGGGTATAAAGTGCTATGTCAAAGCTAAACGGTTATTCCTACTTTTTGTTTGAAGCTTTGTCTCCAATTCCTTATGGTGGATTTTACACATTTTTATTTTTAAAATCAACTACAACAAAGCAGGAGGGATGAAGCAATCCCTCCTGAAGTTCCACAGCCCCCAGACCCTGCCGGCAACTGCAAACTGCGGTGGGCTTGCACCGCCCCTCCCCACAGTGTGCACAGATGTCCTAAAATAACCCACACATTAGAGGCTGAATGATTTTAGGACGCTCTGCAGTCCACTCCACACCCTGTAAGTGCAGGATTATTCCCTTTGGTGTTTCCTCCAGCCTGTTTAAATTATTCAAGCGATGGCTCTTTCATCGTTTCCCTCGACAGCCTGGCTCCGAAGGAGCTCGATTAGACACTGGAAGTTGCTCTACAAGGACACTTGGCATGTGAAACACTTATTTTAAAATACAACGACATTTAATATTACAAGGGGCATTTCGGAACGTATTTGTTGGCTGTGGCCGTATGTGTCAGGGCCAGCAGCACACTGGAGGCATGGGAAGACAATGTAAGAGAATTGAGACAGTTTCCATCGGGCTTTGGGAACGGTTTAACCACCAGGATAAAGGCATGAATGTTTAATGAGAAAAGCCCATGCACAGATTGTTAAACCTGAAGCAGGGATGGAAACTGACTTTTATCATTACTAACACTGGATCCCCATGGTAGCAGTGGCCTAGGGTGACAGCTGCGTTTATCCTGGTGCACCCTGGAAGGTTTATCCTGGTGCACCCAAAGCCCAAACTAATTTAGAGCTACTGGCTGGGCTTGCAGGACAAAGGAAAACGGGGAGTGAGATACCAACTTCAGGCTCAGGAACCACAGGGGGTGTCTCAATCTGGACGACCCCACTGGCCAGCAGAGCTACTGGCAACAAGGACAAAAAGCCTCGCCATTCCCAACATAACTCGGGTTGCACAAGTGAAAAAGGAGATTCAGCCCATCAGTTCCTTACTCTTATTCATATGGGTGTCTTAGGGACGCATTAAGTACCTCACTTTTATAATGGCGGTGTATACACAAAATATTACACTGGGGAGAGAGGGAGGTGGCACTTTCCCTGCAAAGTGATAAGATGTCAAGATGGGGAAACTGAACACAAGATACACAATGGGCCAAATTCTGCTGAGTTATACCAGAGCACCTCCAGTGATGTCGGTGGGTTTGCATGACTAAGAGGAAAATCCGGCCCAGCGTGTTTAATACCCACAGCAGCTACTTACACCGAGTTCTACCCAGTGTTCATATTTTCTGAGTAACAAATACTTCTGAGACTTGTTTATCCAGCAGCAGTTCTGCACAGTTGTAAAGAGACTACCAGAATTCCATGGGATCTGGGGTTCATACCAACACTTGGACTAATCCCTCATGGGCTAGAACAGTGTTTCTCAATGACTGGTCCGTGGACCGATGCCAGTCCCTGAGATCTCCCTGACGCAGTTTAGGAAGGCAGTAAGATATCAAAAAGGTTGAGAAACACTGGTCTAGACAGAGATGCATTATCCTGATTAGACAGATTAAAAACCAAACAAATCACTGAGGACCTTTTAATGTTGACAGTAATTTGGGGAGCACACTTCTTCAGAATAGTTTGGTAGTTTTGTTCCCGTGGTAAAACCGTACTTCTTGCTATGCTGAATTTTGCCTTCAACAAGGAGTTGATTAATATGCAAAGCTCCAGGAGAAAGAAATCATTGCCATTTTAAGCTACTGATGTGCATCTGGGGAATTGCAAGATGGATGCATTAGACTCCTGAAGTCATTTTCCAAGAAAGTTAATCAACAAGCGCATGTTGGAAATACATATTAGCTATTCTTGTGCACTGACACAGAGACAGGAGGATAAAGTTTATACTCCACATTATCTGGTGCTTGATCAGTATGGGAAAAAATGTACAATAACTTGATCACTTCAATTCATCAGAACTTTAAGTCCTGTGGCATTCTTAAACACCCTCCCATCCCCACTCCTGGCATCAGGGCTCACAATTTTAATGAACAACAGTCCAATAGCTTAACATTGTAAGAAACGTGTTGACTTCACTATCCTCTACTGGATGAAATCAGACCTTCTCACTTGTGTCATATGCCCTATATTGCTAACAGGTACCGGGATTTCTCCTTTAGCTAAAGAGGGACCCTCTTGTTTCAATGGTGCAAGCCCTTCCAGTGCCATCACCATCACATTCAGAGTGGCCAGGGTGTGCAGCAAAACAACTGTTTAGTCATAGGTGGCCAATGATTTGTGATGGTGTTTGAGATGGAAGGAGGTCTGTAAAGTCCCATGTATGCTATGTCAATAAAAATACATACAGCAGGGAAAAAATATTTTGGCTTAATATGATTTTCTGCAGCTTCTTTCTGTCATCTAGACTATTTAATCACTTAATATGCAAAGTACTTCAGCTTTACCGAGTCAGCTTTACATGAGGTCTACAACATGTGCATTTTAAAAGATTCTACTGTATAGGAAACATCTCAAACACCTAATGGGAGATACTGCTTGAATCAGCAAAGATTTCCAAACTGGTCGAAACCAGGGGCCACATCCTCAGCGGATGTAAATCAGCACAGGTCCATTAAGCCAAAAGAGCAACATGGATTTACACCCCCTAAGAATCTGGCCCTATTAGTGCACACTGTATTAGTCGCAAAACAATGAGCTCAATAACGGCAGCCCCATCATTTGAATCATTTACAAATTAACAGACCAAGCCACTGAAAAAACATAAGAACGGCCGTACTGGGTCAGACCAAAGGTCCATCTAGCCCAGTATCTTGTCTACCGACAGTGGCCAATGCCAGGTGCCCCAGAGGGAGTGAACCTAACAGGTAACTAGTTCCAGGTGGCACCCCGGGGGAACCCATCACAGTGAGGTGTGTGAAACTTTTGCCCAGTGGTTGGACTTAATTTGTGCCAGGACTGAGCACCTCTCATTACAAATTAAGCACTTGGTTGGGCACTAGCTTGGGATGTGGGAGACCAGGTTTGATTCCCCACTCTGGAGCAGGGATTTGTACTTGGGTCTCCCCCTTGCTAAGTGAGTGCCAGGGCTGGCGCAACCCATTAGGCGACCTAGGCGGTCACCTAGGGCGCAAACATTTGAGGGGCGCCGGCGGCCCGACCGGCCATAGAAATTTGGGGGCGGGACCTTCCGCTGCCTAGGGCGCTGGAAATGCTGGCGCCACTACTGGTGAGTGCCCTAACCACATGGCCATAGGCTGGGGTGTTCTCAATCTCTCCTTTTGAAGCTATTCCATTTAGTACAAATATTAAATATTCATTGGGCCTGGACAGAGACGAGAGAGAGAGAGAGAGAGAGAGAGAGAGAGAGAGAGAGAGAGAGAGAATATGATTCTGTAGCCTGGTGATAAAGGCACTGAGGTGGGAGGTAGGAGATGTGAATTTAAATCTTCTCTCACACACACCCCTACTCTCCACCCCGCCCCACCCCCAAAAAACTTCAGGTCAAATTTATGAATTATTCCAAGTTGACCGAAACTGCATTTTTTGGCAAATAAATTATTTATCTGAATAAGTTCACCCAGCTCTAGTTTTGCCTTCCCCACCTGCAAACTGCGGATACAAATATTTATTACACTTTCCCACGGGGTGTTCGGGAAGATCAATATTTTGAAAGTGCTCTGAAAATGGAAAAACTAGGTAGTTACTTTGTCCTTAAGAGCTCCTGATTGTACGCTGCCCTCCCTCCCCGCCAGCGGCTATCGAAAAGTGACATGTGCTTAACTTTAGGTTCAATTACGTTTTGGGTTCCTCTTCGTAGGTGGCTCAGACCTGAACCATCAGTGGTAATTCAGGCTTCTGTTGTTTGACCGTAGGGTAGCTATTTGAATACACTCTTTTGCACATTGCCCTACTCAATGAGAATTGAGTTTTCTCCTTCGGGTTTCTGTTGAGTGCTTTACAGCCTTTCAGATTATTCACTTAGATGTGCAGGCTCCAGCAAAAAAACAGATGCTGCAGCAGGGAGTCTGATAACAAGATTGCTCCATTTGACAGAGGAGTCATGAATAGGGTTCAGGGGGGTCACGACCACTCTCCCTAGGAGAAAGGGTGGGCTGATGGTATGGAATCTTTGTCCTGTTGGACATGGGCTGATGGTATGGAAAAGACAAGAACCAATGATCTACTTAATTACCGTATCTGAGGGAAAACGGTTACCTACCTCTACTTAGGTGTGTGCATGTCCACGCATCAGAGCCAGAGAACTTGGCCTAGCAATACCCTAGTATGTGGGAGGTGCTCATGTCCTGCAGCACTAGCCCCGCCCCTGGCCATATAAAGGTGGTGCCATCCTGACCCCCTCAGTTCCTTTGCACCAAACATCAGAAGAACAGACTCCGACGCAGAGGGGTCAGAGGATGGGTTGTGGAATACACATCTGCATCACATCTCGAAGAACAACAGTTACAGACAGGCAATCATTTTTCTTCTTCGAGTAGATGCAGCTGTGTATTCTACTTAGGTGACTCATAAGCAGTACCAGGAGGAGGTGGGGCTCAGAGCCTATTTAAACAAGGACTGCAGGATTGCCTTTCCCATGTTTGTATTTGATCTGGACACAGCAGCCATGGCACAGGGGTTTGTAACGGTATGCACAAAGGACCAAGTGGCAACCCTGCAAACATCCAATATAGGAATGTTACTTAGAAATGCCACGGATGTTGCCTGAGGTCTCTTGGAACGAGCTCACGCCCTTTGAGGAGCTGTAACTGGACTGCTACGTATGCTGTGATGATACAGGAAGTTATCCACCTGGAGATCGTCTGCGAAGAGATCGCTTGACCCATCATTCGATCTCCATATGAAACAAACAAGCAGAAAGATTTGGTCCTGTCTAGATAAAAAGCTAAACGTTGCCTGACATCCAATGTGTGAAGACACAGTTCCTCTGAGGTTGAATCCAGCTGTGACACACTGTACCCCAAAGTAATACCTTGGCACCCCCATATTTACCATGGTGATATAATTATGATGTGTTTTGTACAAAGTACGCCTTGTGAGGTATCATCTAAAATCTTGATCTGTTGAACATTAATATCCTGTTGGATTGTATGTGCTCTCATTGCATGTGAAGTTATGAAGTTTTGCTATGTGTGTGTTACTGAAATATGTTGAGAGATTGGAAACACCCACAGCTAGCCCTTTAGGTACAACAATGGAGAGGCCAGACAGAGTGTATGGCCCATTAAAGAGGAATACCCACTGTCACAAGGATTAACCAAGGAACTGTGTACAATGGAAACCTCTCAGAGATAGCACGTACACAATGGAGGCTGTTTGACTCACGTCACAGCAAAAGATCTTTCCAGCACGCTGAAAGAAGCTATAAAAGGGGGAAGTAACATCATCACTTGTCCTCATTCCCCCCACAACTCAACACCTGGAAAAAGACTGAACTGGGGAAGTGGTCCCAGGCTGAAGGGATTTCTAGCCTGTGTATGGAAGATCTGTGACCTGTGTGTATTGTCTATCAGGGTGAGACACTGCTTGATTCAAATCCTGTCTGGTTAACACAACTCAGATTGCGAATTTGTTTAATTTCTTAGGTAATCTACTTTGATCTGTACACTTATTACTTATAATCACTTAATCTATTTTTCTGTAGTTAATAAATCTGTTTTATATTTTTTACTTAAAACAGCGTGGTGTTTGAAGTGTAAAGGGAAATCTGCTCAGGAACATTGCCCTCTCCACATTGAAGGAGGGGCGGACTAGGTAAATAACATACACTGGTCAGGCTTCTGACCAGGGCAAGATGATACAGCTCTGGGGTCCTAGGCTGGGGAGCTGGGGGGAACTGGCTGGAGCCTCTCTAGTGTTGGTTCATGAGTGGTTGGGGAAAGCCTTCATGTAAAGCAGCTGGGTATGACCCTGCCTGTGAACGTTTGTGAGAGTGCAGGACCTGGAGGGATTTGCAGCTTGTCATATTATCACAGTGTGAGAGGGAGCCCAGGTTGATAAGACAGAGGGCTCAGCGGCACCCCAGGGAAGCAGCAGCTTAGGGAAGAACACTAATAAATATATAGGTTGCTTCAAGTGAAACTGGAAAACCACTTTAGATAAAAACTTAGGGTGCAGAAAACTGAGTGTAAGGGGGCTCCGCCATCAAAGCCTGCAACTCACCCACCTTCCTTGCAGCTGTTATCACCACAGGAAAGCAGTTCTCTGACACAAAAGGGAGACAGAAGAAGTTGCTTGAACAGAGGCCCCATAAGAGCGGCTAAGACCGTATGATGGTCCCACAAAGGAACCAGCTCTTTAATTGGTTGATGGAGACGAGCGACTCCTTTCAAGAATCTCACTGCCAGAGAGTTTGAAAACACCAACTTTATCTTTTCCACTTAGATTAAAACATACATATGCTGCTAAATAATCTAACGCTTCATTTGGGACCGATCCTGCATTTGCTGCTCCCAAATCTATCTAGGGTTTTCTACTGCACTGATCACCATGGTATCCGAGCAGTCTATACAAAGGAGCGGTCCACGGAAGTTCATGGCACTGACTTGAGACAGCATGATTGGCCCCTGTATTTTAATGAAAAGCATAAGAATCTGATCTGATTAGCAGCTCTTTTTCCTAAATCCCTCAGTGAAGTGGAAAGAGCAGTATGTTAGCACCTCGCCAATGATCTCTCTGTCCTTCATCGGCCTGTTCCCAGTTGACCGAGGTGTCATTTTGTTTGGTTGTAATCTGACGCATGGATTCCCAGCATAGGACAGTTTGTAAAGGCTATCCGTGTTCGAACAATGGCCTCTGCAATCCCCGTAAGAGTGAACTGAACAAGAAACACAAAAATCCCTGCAATTTCAGGCAACATTTCCCTCCATTTGTCCTAGTCACTGGAGATGAGCAATTGACTTTTAAAAAGAGAACCCAGATGAAACCTATTTAAACGTTAGGTATTCAGCCAGTTCCACATTAGTTAAAATCGACACAATCCACTGTGATGAACTTTGCTTTCAAAAGCTGGTTTGAAATCTCAGGTCTTCCTCCCGGGAGAGTTGCCAAAGGGGCATAAAAAAATACTCTGCAGTTAGCTCTTTTCATTCTCCATGTGCACTATAAACATACATTCATTCTCAGACCATCCCTGCGAGGGGAAGTATTATCCCCAATACACACACCGGAGAACAGATTTAGGCCAACGTTTTCCCATGTGGGGTACTAAACCCATAGAAAGAGCGGCCTGATTTTCAGACGCATTGAAGCAGCTCAAAATCCCACCAAACACAACAGAAGTTGCAGTAGTCAATAGCTCTGGGGGAAAAAATTCAGGATGCTATTTTAGGATTTAGGGTTAAAGGTCTCAAGAGCGTACAGGTCTGTCTCATCTTACGCTGGGGTTACGTTCCGCGGTCAAAATTCCATTGAGTGTAATGGCGGGCAGAATCGCCCGCACTACAGAAACAGTATTTAAATTGTTATTTTTCTCTTTTTTTTGTTTTTTTCTTGTTTTTGCCAACCGCGTAAATCTGAAATCGCACATGTTAAATGCGCCTAAGATGCGACAGACCTGTATAATTGACTCAGAGACCTAATTCCCATGTCAAAACTGACTTAAGCACTTCGGAGCCTAAACCTCATTTAAAGTCAACGGGACTTTGGCTCTTTCATGTCTCCAAGTCACTTTGAAGATGGGATTTGGGCACTTCTGAAAGATTTATCCTAGGCGTCTAACTTTAGGGACCACCAATTGAAAATTTAGGCCACACATTTAGCTGCGAGCACAAGGAACAACAGGTGAAAACCCATGTAATTATAGCCAATCAACACCACTTTAAATAGTACCACATTCAAGGGAGTAAAGCCAATGAGATGTTAATTCAAGTAGTAAAATCTATCAGGGTTTCATGAGAGTAAAAATGTAATCGAGTTCTCAGACATGGCCATGTATTTGAGAGAGAAAGGTTTTACTACACAGGATGATCCTATGATCAGCCCAGTGGCTAAAACCTGCCTGCACTAGAGCTGAAACTGGGAACACAGCTGCTGCCAGCACATTTGGAACAAGTGGAAAGGGCCTAAATTAGAAACAGCACATACCAGAGAAAGACTGAAAAGTGTTAAAAGCCAAAGGGTGTATGATTAAACCTCCCACATTAGGCTCTCTCGATGGTGCAGCGCATCCCATTCACAGCCCATAATCTCCTGGCACATTGGAGAAATGCTACCATCAGCAATGCCTGACTTAGATTTACAGGTCATGTCATGTGTGCCCTCCCTCACCACAGAAAGTGCAGAGAGGGAAAATCTCGTCGAAGGTCATGCAGAGGGATAGAGCGGGGATAAGGAAGGAGGAGACAGCCATGCTGCAAATATACCCTCTTGGGACTCAACAGTTGCATGCATTGGTAGGCAGGGGCAATACAGAGCTGCACTGTCCCATCAAATGCTCCTCAGGGAGGCACAATGCCTCCAGGGACACAGGGGATGTGACTGCTACACCATCCTGGGACTGGACACTGTGCACTTTGCTGGCTGGTGCAGAAGGACTGAGGATATGGCCCTGTACAACACTGCTCCCTCCAGTGTGCCCAGCAGCAGCACTAGACTGGTACCGACCCTCTGCTGAACAGAACGCAGGCTCCTTGTGACCTCCCCGTGTGTTCACTCATGCCACGACGGATCAAAACATGACCTTTCGGGCATGTCTACTAAGGGCTTGCTAGTATAGCTTAAACCACTTACAGCCACCACAGTTATGTGGGCAAAATGTTACGCCTAGACCAAGCCCTGGTTTCACACACAGTATGGTGGGCCATCTGCTCATCCTCTAGCGGTCCAGCCCCGAGGTGACAGCAGCCATGTTTTCAGCACACACTTCTGTACAGTTACAGCTGGTTGGGAACATTCCCGACCAACCAAGTTTTTGCCAGAAAATATCAATTTGTCAAAACAATTGTTGTTTCGAGGAGTTTCCAATAAAACACAGGCCTGCTTCCACTGCAAATCTATCAGGTTTACTGCGGACTCACCTGGTGGGCTGCCTGGGCACCTGAGGGCTTCTAGGTTTGGCACCTCTGGGGCTGCCCTGCCATACAGACTGCCTCAGGGGGTCTGCCGCAGAGCTGGGAACCTGAAAACCCCAGCTTCCAACCTCAGCCACGGCTCCCAGGCTCCCTGTCAGTGCACTAGGACTGGAAGCCCTGAGAACCCTGGCTTGACCCAGAGGCTTTCAGGCTCTCTGCTGTTGTAGTCCCAGTGAGGTGCTGCTAATAATATAGCAAGGGGCTCCCACTCCCAGTATTGTCTCCCGACGTGGGCCTGCAATAAATCCCACTCTCCAGAGCTGGGTGAGCTCCAAGAAAGGGAAGCACCTTTCACCAGCCCTAAATTCACACGGCTTCCCCCTCCCTCCCTTTTTAAACTTGCTATTCGTTGTAGAAGAGGAATCTTGAATGCAACCCTGCCCTAAGCTAGGCAAGCTCACCTTGGCTGCTTGCGATTTCTTGGGTCCAGCAGTGAATCCCTTATGTGCTGCCCAGCAGGGATTTCACTGCGTGCACTCATTTCCTAGAAGCTTTAAACTTTCAGACACACATGCTCTTTGGCCGGGCTCCAGAAATGCCTCGGTCTTAGACCAGGGGTCGGCAACCTTTCAGAAGTGATGTGCCGAGTCTTCATTTATTCACTCTAATTTAAGGTTTCGCGTGCCAGTCATACATTTTAACGTTTTTAGAAGGTCCCTTTCTCTAAGTCTATAATATATAACTAAACTATTGTTGTATATAAAGTAAATAAGGTTTCTAAAATGTTTAAGAAGCTTCATTTAAAATTAAATTAAAATGCAGAGCCCCCCGGACCGGTGGCCAGGACCCAAGCGGTGAGTACCACTGAAAATCAGCTCGCGTGCCGCCTTTGACACGCGTGCCATAGGTTGCCTACCCCTGGTCTTAGAGCATCAAGAGGTTTGTAAGCTAAGTGCTAAATTACTTAGCACAACACTGTTTGGTGAGGGTTGTTTCTTTGAGGGGGAGGGGCTTTGAAAAGAAAACAGGTGTGTTTTTCTGAAGAAAGCGGCAGGAAGGGTGTAGTTTATCTCGCTTGGATTCTGAACAGAGCAAGTACCAACATTCTTAGAACAGGCTCTCGGGAGTTCCCACCGCCACACTGCAGTTGGTGAAGGCAATTTTCCTACCTCTTATAAGTTCCTTCTACCCTCTGGCTACTGTCAAATCAGCCTTGCAAAAATTCCACTTCCCCATTTGCCTCATGAGTGCATTTGTACTTGACAAGCAAGTACGCTATGACTCGGCTTCCCCCTACACACAGACCTTCATCATGAATCACCATGACACAGGGTGGGAGTGTAATTTTTGATCCCGAGACGGTGAATTTGCACAGCCATTTTGCAAAGTCATCCTTCCCAAGGATGGCTTATCCTGTGGGCTCACAGAGGTACTCCTGACTAGCAAGCCTTTTCCCTTTTGAATGCAATGAGTACATCAATTCTCAGCTAATTTCCTGTGGGAGGAGACCCCTCAATTCCCTGCACTGCCCATTTTGACCGCTGTACCCTGGGGTCTGCCATTAGTATATTTTTCACCAAACATATGCCTAGACCTGAAGGGATGCCTCACTCTCCTAAACAAAACAGGGAGGGATATATGCCTCAGATACACATATGTGAAGAGGTGGGGTGGTTGTAATATAATTATTTTCAGCAACAGCTCTAGAAGTAGCTCCAGTAACCAGAACTAGAAACGACTTCACAGGCATATTGCTACAATAATTATACTCTTCTGTCCTTATATTTTAAAAGCCTCAGATATTTACCTAAAGTGCCATTGGTGCAAAAGGGCATAATTCTTTATTTGTATCAGTAGTGCCCAGCAGCTCCAGCGAGGGTCAGAACCCCATTGTGCGAGGCACTGCACTTACCTAGGGCTGTGTCTTCACTACTGCGCTACGTCGGTGAAGACGTGCTAAGCCGACGGGAGAGCGCTCTCCCGTTGATGTAATTCCACCTCCACGAGCGGCGGAAGTGACGTCAGCTGGAGAGCGTTTCCCGCCGACAGAGCACAGCGTAGTCACCGCTTTAAATCAATGCGACTTACGTCACTCGGGGGGGTGGTTTTTACATACCCCTGCGCAAGGTAAGTTACAGCAACTTAAGCCGTATTGTAGACACGCCCATAGTATGATGGACCCTGCTCCAGAAAAACTACAGTTTAATTTAAGATGGGATGCAACAAGCAAGTGTAGCTATCAGTGAGAGGGAGGGTGAGGCCAACGTTGGTGAGTAGACTATTACATGCGCAATTCACACAGTATTTTAAACAACCGATAGATACTACAAATAACAAATCAGTAGCCCCTACTACTGGTCTACCAGCCTAGCCATTAATGCTTTCAATGGTCTTTGAAAACCTACCCAACACATAGTTGACTTCTCCTGATTTCTGTGGGAGTTCAGCACCTCTGAAAGTCAGACGGCTTGGTGCAATCTAGGCACCCAAGAAGGCTAGTTTTAAAGTGTTGGCCCTGGAGAGTTTGTTACTGTTGTTGCGGGATCTCTTCCCTTTCAAAGTGAATTTATCGTTTGGGAAAGGGGCCAGAGTGATAGATTTGAAGAGAGAATCTTCTCTGAGTCACAGATTAGGTACAACATGGACAGCGAAATCTTCCTAACACTGCCTCGGCCCTGACCTATCAGGAGCCTGGCGCTGGAATACTCGTCCGAGAACATAGCAGAACGAACAGGGAAAGTAGCAGAACTGCCCAAGAGAACACCAAGCCTCTTAGCCACTTTTCACTCTAAATCAAAGACCATTAGAGGCATTAAATATACGGCCTTTGTGTTGGAATCTGGGCTTACTTAAAGTAATGTCTGGTCTTTTAAAGATACGGTTAATCATAATTGTGTGAAGCTGTTCACCATATGTTATTGGAAGGCATTTGTGCTGATCTCATGTGAAAGGAGTTCTGTAAACTCAATTAGTTTGTATTTCTCTTAAAGGGAATGATAAGGCTGAGAAGCTTTGCAGTGCTGCTTCTTTGAAGACATTAACTCCTAGGTTCTAAGAGTTGGGATGTAAGAGGACAGGCCAAATCCAACACAGCAACCACATTTACCTACCACCGTTATGGTCGTCCTCCCTCCCCCATTGCTGTAGACTCATTGTTACACCCACTTGTTTCATCCTACCTGAAATCAGACCTCAGCTCCTTGGGGCAAGAATTGTTTCTTGCTCCGTATTTGTACAGCACCTAGCACAATGGGGCCTTGATCCTGACTGCGCCTCCAGGCGCTACAGTAATGATATGGCACGTTCTTATTGTTGGCACCCAGGATCGTTTTAAGCAACATCACAGCATTTTAAAATGATAGGTTAAATATAATCATTTTAGGTAAAACAGTCTCCTCTCGCTCTGCTTATTTTGTCTCCTGACCAAAGACACGGAGTTTCAACCCCGCCACCATTCATCATCAAGGGCTTTCAGGCCCTGGTGGTGCTAAATCAACCAGCGGCAAACTCTAGTTAGTTAGATCTTCTCCTACGTCGTTTCATGCCACACTGATATTCTCCAATGTGGGAAATGGAACGCATTATTTCAAAGAGCTTCACAATTAACATGCACTTCAAATGTTCCAGTCCCACACAACAGCACCAAGAGGATGCCAGCATATGCTGCAACTCCTTTCAGCACTCTCTCTACAGCACAAAAGAGGAAGTTTGGATGCACCAGCTTGGGCAACAAAAATGATTAGGGGGCTGGAGCACATGAGTTATGAGGAGAGGCTGAGGGAACTGGGATTGTTTAGTCTGCAGAAGAGAAGAATGAGGGGGGATTTGATAGCTGCTTTCAACTACCTGAAAGGGGGTTCCAAAGAGGATGGATCTAGACTGTTCTCAGCGGTACCAGATGACAGAATAAAGAGAAACAGTCTCAAGTTGCAGTGGGGGAGGTTTAGGTTGGATATTAGGAAAAACTTTTCACTAGGGTTACCTAGGGAGGTGGTGGAATCTCCTTCCTTAGAGGTTTTTAAGGTCAGGCTTGACACAGCCCTGGCTGGGATGATTTAGTTGGGATTAGGTCCTGCTTTGAGCAGGGGGTGGGACTAGATGACCTCTTGAGGTCCCTTCCAACCCTGAGATTCTATGATTCTGACAGCCCCTACAGACATCTTATCTGCTAATTTCACATATGATCAGGGGCCGATAAACAGGCAGGCAGAATAATAATATCTTCACATGCAATCATTCTCACTTGTTTTTATTGCTCTGCTTCATATTCCCTAAAACAGGATTTTTCCCCAATTCCATTTCTGAGAAAGAAGAGCGCCACCTACTGAAGAAACAGCATTTCCTCTGTTCCACCTGAATTTTCCTGATCATCTCCTTTACAAGCACTGATGTAGATTGAATTTACTTATTTATGAGATCTAAGAATCTATAGTTGAGACTAAACATACCAGCCTCTTGCAGTGTCTCCACTTGGTTTAACAACTTTCCCAAAGGAATTCTCTAAGTACACTGCAGGAGACAGTTATTCTAAGGAAGTATGGTGTATGCAAGATAAAAGACTATCACTTTCCACACCCTCTCTTGCTCTTCATCCACTTAGTCCTATGTCTGCGGAACTTTTTCCCTGACCTGCCAAATCTCAACTTCTCCCCTCTTGCCAGACCCTCCTTTAAAAAAACCTTTTTGCTAATCACCCTCTAAATTCTAACCCTCCCTACATGGAAAAATAAAGTTAGTGATAAAAGAAATCCAAACAAAACTTGGGAAATGAACACAGTACTACTTAAACTGTTGGCCAGTCGGCGTGCTTATTNGATACCATCAACTTAGGTTTGAACAGAGACTGGGAATGGCTCGGTCATTAGACTAATTGAAGCTATTTCCCCATGTTGAAGCCGCCTCACACTTTCGTGTCAACTGTCCGAAATGGGCCATCTTGATTATCACTTCAAAAGTTTTTCTCCCCTGCTGTTAATAGCTTCTCTTAATTAATTAGCCTCTTACAGTTGGTATGGCTACTTCCACCTTCTCATGTTCTCTGTATGTATAAATATCTTCTTACTGTATGTTCCATTCTATGCATCCGAAGAAGTGGGCTGTAGCCCACGAAAGCTTATGCTCAAATAAATGTGTTAGTCTCTAAGGTGCCACAAGTCCTCCTGTTCTTCTTGCTGATACAGACTAACGCGGCTGCTACTCTGAAACCTATCTGGCATGTGTTATTGCTGCCTCTTCCTCTGACATCAGCTCTTTGTGCTGAGAGGTAGCAGATTCTGGATCCTGGCAGTTCACCCTCTCAGTGGAGGAGAAATCAGTGATGTGGAGTCTAGGTATACGCAAGTGTAACTTTTATTCACACATATACACCAATCCTGGAATAACAGGGGATCAAACAGCATGTAGGGCAATCCATTCTTTCAGTAATCTGAGCCTAAATCAAATGTTTGCTTTCCAGGGAGCAACTCTGTCTCTGATCAGAATCAATTCTTGAGGCAATGACAGAGAGCAAGCTCTCCTCCTGCTCATGGAGCTCCCTCTACACAGAGGCAACAAAAAAATCCAACAGCACGGCATGTCTTTCCAAGACTGACCATTTGCTCACATGTTAAGAAATATATTTGGAAGACTAAACAGCACCACCTGGTGATGCCCATTATATCAATATTATTCTCGGACACACAGTTATAGATTTTTTTTCTTATATAGCCCCGTTTTTGCTCAACTTTCAGTAGCAAGAGTGAAAAAGTTACCATCAGAGTTCAGGGCAACTGCACCTGTATTCCCTCTCTATGGTCCACCAATGGCACCCGTTCTCAAGGCTCTGATTCCCCCACTGTCACCTTGGGAGAAGGCACATCTCTCTTCCTCCTCACCAGGGCATTTCCAGGTGGCACAGCTCTCTGCCTCCACTATGATATTCCCAGCAAAGTCAGGCCGCGTAAACAGGCCTACTTTTCTTTTCCCCTCAGAGACAGTAAACAATGTAACTGCCCAGTTACAAAGGTACCACACAGCTCTTTCTAAGCAAGCACATTTATTTTTAAGGTGAAAGCACTGCAGAGAAAACATATTAAAAGCAATCAAGGAACCTACATGCACGCTAATAAGCTTACCAGAGTTCAGCCCAACTCCAACAAGTGAACAGCCTTTCAAACCCCACCAGGGCTTTTCCGGTGGTTACAAGTTCCTAACAGCTGTTAGCTCAGAACAAGCACCCAGACTGGGCCACATCCTTGCAACCCTTCCCAGGAAGCACTGGGGCCCCTGGGACAGACTGTCCTGTCCGTTTGTTGGATCAGAAAGAAGGCCCTGAATCAGTTTTAACTCAGGGTATTTAACCAAAAGTCCTTTTTTTTTTTTTTTAAACCTGTTGGTCCCTGGAGAATCCAGTTTGAACCTGTATATGTGAGCCTCTCTCCGGGTGGTGGTAGCTCTCTGAAGGTGTTACAACCTTAGTGAATTTTCCTCCACTGTTCTTAGTTCCTGGAGGGCTGTGGTTCCCCCCACCCTCCATGAATTTACATACAATCCCTGGCCCATAAAGATACATAAACTTAATTCAACAGGGTTTGTCCCAAGATATTGCAGGAAATTGCCATCTGTGCCACAGTTACTACCTGCTGCAAGCACTAGCATGAGACAGGCAGTGAACCTGCAGTTAAAAGGTACTCTGACATGCACTAATTTTCTGAAGGTAACTTTTTGTGAGCCTTCTCCCTCAAGACATCCAGCGTTTGGCTAATCTTGGCTCTGCTGGGATGACAAGGCGCCCTAGCAAAGTACCCCAGGCAGAGAGATCAGAGGAGGTGAGCCACAGAGAGGTCATACAAGGAGATAATGGATAAAACTGGGCGGGGGTTGGGGGGGAGACATGCAAAATATATAAAACAAACGCTGAGCTTCATAAGTGGAGAATGGAATTTTACTGCTAGGAAAGAGATTGCTTTAGGCCACATTAAACATTTATCAGACCTGTATCACTGAGGGCGCTAGCATTAGTGAGGTAGATGAACTATGGCGCCAGCCACTTTCACCTTATATATTTTTCTGAAATTGATTCCTCACAAAGCTTCTGAATGAGTCGCTCCTAGGAGGAGCTTTTTGGTCCATGTTATTTTTAAAAGCATTTGTAACTGAAAGAAGTTAGTCACAGGACTGAGAGTCAGGAACCCATGAACTATAATCCTAGTGCTGAGACGGATTCCTTCTGTGGCCTTGGGCAAGTTACTTAACCTTCCTGCCTCAGTTTCCCCTTCTGTACATACTACATACTTAACTACAGGGATGTTCTGAGGATTAGTAAATGTCCACAGAATGCTTTGGAAAGTACATATTTTTGTCAGCATTAAGCACTTAAATATTATGGTGATGGGCACCTACAAAAACCCTTAGATCAGAGATCGGCAACCTTGGCCCACCCCGCTTCCCGCAGCCCCCATTGGCCTGGAGCGGTGAACCGCAGCCAGTGGGAGCCGCGATCAGCCGAACCTGTGGACACTGCAGGTAAACAAACCGGCCCGGCCTGCCAGGGGGCTTACCCTGGCGGGCCGCATGCCGACGGTTGCCGATCCCTGCCTTAGATCAATATTATTATGTGGATTTTAGTGGCCATTTGGAATACTCGAAATTTCTTTTTAAAGTTCTATGTCACATGTAATGTAAATGTTTAAAATATCTCAAATTTGTTTAAGTCACTGCTGTATTGTGCTACTGAACGTTGAAAATTAAATTTATCAAGCCAGCTTAAATGGAAACAAATCTCCCTCCCCCTTTATAAACAAAAAATGAATAAAACCATCCAGGGTGTTGCTGATACGACCCTTTTATATGAAGCAGAATTGGCCTGAAAACTAGACACCAATCTCCAGAATATCTGCTGGGATAGACTGCAAAGAAAGAGCTCCACAAAGGTAGGTTTCATTATCTCAATTTACAGATGGGGAAACTGAGGCACAAAGCTGTTAGGTGACCAGCCAAACATCCTTCAGCAAGACAGTGGCAGAAGTGGGAATAGAATCCTCATCTCAGACTTCCAATCCGATAGTCTGGAACTTCTCAGCATAGTCCAGCGATAAGGGGAATAGAACCCAATCAGGAACTAGCCTTGTCACCAGCATTTACCTCTCTTAACAAGGAGACGTTTAGAACAGCCCAAGGATCTGTGCACCAAGAAAACTGAAGCGAGCACCAGAAGTTGCTGAGGAGCCCGTGGCGAGCAAGTAAGCATTTGTGGGTCATGATGCACTGTGTCACGCTGACTCTGGTAATGGACTGTTGCTGTCTGTCAACAGTTAATACTTAGGACATTAGCAAGAAACAGCAGCAGCATTTCTAAATGCTCGAGGTCACCGTTCACCCATCTTTGCAGAAACTAAGGAGACAAGTACTTTACACGAGGAAGAACGTACAACCAGCTTAGGCAGCCCATAATCACCATCAATACCGACAGCAGATCCCCCGGTTGGCATGTTACACCAGGCAGGATAATAATAATAATAATAGGTAATTATAGCATTGTGTGGGCAGATGTGGTAAGTTATCTCATTCCCTGCATGGAGGAAGTGGGGGGCTCTCCTAAATCTTATCTACATGAGGAACCGTGTTAGCTGACATAATACCGACAGGCCAGTAGAGACCAGGACTAGTAGCGTTTGGCATCAATGCGTCAGCTCTCCAGTGTTACACACTGCTGAGACATTTAGCTGATGTGACACTGAACATGATGGGGTTTTGGTCCACATTCATCACCAAGATGTGGTCAGTATCACGTCAGCTAACTCCATCCTCCAGGGCTGTGCTTCAACACACAGAGATCCTGAAACATACAAGGCCCCTTAGAATCAATCTAAAAATAATAAACAAGGTCTCCCCAAGTGGAAAGGGTGGGCACGTGGTTTTTTTTTTTTTAAAGTTTAAAGATCAGCAAATATACACAGACACTCCAAGCCTCAGCAGCATCCCCTCTAAGCTCACCAGAGACCTGGGAAAGCTAAAGCCGAGGTTTCAGCCGGTTTTGCTGTCACACTCTCACTCCCACCCCACAAAGGAAAGTCAAGAATGGTCATTTCTAAAGAAAAATGACAAGCAGATTTTTCTTTGAAAACTTTAAGGCCATCCATACACATTATATAAATGGGCCTAGGTTTTTTCCCTTGGCAGTTTCTTTAACAAGCAACACTAGAAAAAGCTTCCCCGCCTCCCCCACCCCCAACTAAAGTTTGCAAAAACTTTTAAACATCCGGAGTCACAGACACCATTTACTGGCTTGCTGCTACCAATGGCAAACCAATGCAACCTCCTCAGATATTGNGCCGGGGGGGGGGGGGGGGGGGGAGGAATGGGATGCGGATCCAAACGACCCAGGTTTTGGTTCTGCAAGATCCAAACCCAACAGTACTAGACTTTGCAAGCCAAGTCACTCCCTATGCATGCTAACATATACAGACAATACATCACAAATGCACAGGTGCAGCCTTCATTCATTACATGGTAAGTTCATAACTCATCACACCATTCTCTGTCATATTTTCCCTGGTCCAAGCAGCACTCAGCTAGTACTGGGATTTTTTAAACATGTTTTTTGCCCTTCTAGATCTGGGTAGAGATCAAGCTCCTATGAATTATTTTTTTGCAAAAAAAAAAACAGCTTTGCACGAGTGTTGCTAAAACCTTCGACATGCAACAGGAACTGACACTGGAATTTCCCCTTTGGCCTTATGCTTGCAAATGAAACTGAAAAACATCCCAACCCTATAGGAAGATGGTTAAAAATATACAGAACATTGCTGCTAGATTGCACATGTTAATTCCAAGTTTCAAGCAGCTCAAGCAAATGCTCATGGCAGAGTTACAAGATCCTCAAGCGAAAAGAAGACTTGCATAAAGAAACACACAACCTTTAGCTAGAGCAACACTCCAGGGCACTGTTCTAACAAATAAGACAACTGAACCAGATTTGCAACTGAAATGCTAATCAGAACCAGCACTTGCATTCAGGGACACTATAATTTATACGGGAGTGCTTAGATTTTGCCAAAGAGACAAGAAAAGTAATTCGAAGGTCTCATTTCTGAAGATTTAGCGTCTGGCCTGGATCTACAAATTATTCATGAAATGTCTTAGTATTCGGCAAATAGCCGTGTTGTTGAGGCCGTGTTGATCCCAGGATATGAGAGAGACTAGGTAGGTGAGGTAATATATTTTATTGGACCAAACCTCTGTTGGTGGAAGGGGTAAGCTTTTGAGCTTCACAGAGCTCTTCCTCAAGCCTGGAGGTCACCAGAGTGTCTGAGCTTAATACAAGGTGGAACAGATTATTAAGCAGACGCGATTCACACATTCTGTAGGAGAGCACTTAAAATGAACATTTGGCAAGAGTCAACTTTCCACGTTGTGTACTGTGCAATACATTTAGTGTGGAGTCTATGAATAAAATACTTTGCCACCAACTGAACATTTGCTCTATCTCCTTAGTGGAGAGGGGGAATAAGATGGGAAATGATCATCATTTGATCACTTTCCTTTCTTTGAAATCATATTTACTGGTACAGATGTTTGACTCGTAGTTCCTCCCAACCACCAGATGGAGACAAAACACTAAGACTTTTGAGGAGCCCATATTGTTACATATAGTACCTGTGGGAATGAGGGTCTGCAGACCATTGGTGCCTCATGTTTGCTGCAAAGCAACTTCACACCAAGGCATGTCAGATACAACTGAAGGCAGAGAGACTGCGAGGATCTTACATGACAGGGTTTGACCTCAAAAGTCTGTTTTCTGCCTCCATCTGCTGATTGGGAGGAACTATAACTCAAGCACATGGACTGGTATAGAATAGCCAATCTCAAACTATGCGTCGGGACCCCAAAGTGGGTCCCGACCCTGTTTTAATGGGGTCGCCAGGGCTGGCTGATATGCAGGGGCCCGAGGCAGAAGCC
>QXTE01000147.1:1067582-1147636 GCA_003942145.1 Platysternon megacephalum
CCTCCTGCCCTAAGCCCCCTCATACACGCCGCACCCCTCCTCTGCCCCAATCCCTTGCCCTGAGCCCCTTCCTGCACACTGCACCCCCTCCCACACCCCACAGTCCCTCATGCACCCCAACCCCCTGCCCCGGCCCTGCATACAATTTCCCCACCCAGATGTGGCCCTCGGCCCAAAAAGTTTGCCCACCCCTGGTCTAGATCCTCAGGTAACATTATAACTATGCTGGTTTAGACACCATGATGTCTGCACTAAAACCCGGTTAATAGCACTGAATGATTCCATCATCAAAATTAGAAGATGCAAGAACGTGTGCTTTATCCTTTAGGAGTTTAGTTCCAGTGGCTGGTGCCAGGTTGACAGCCCAAGCAGCATCAGGGCAGCCCTACCAACGTACCTTAATGCTGACCTGGTGGGACTACATCCCACGAGCTGGCGCTATTAATCACATGGGATAGATGGTAGAAGGGAAGTGTCCAAGTTGACACAGTAAAGCTAGCACCAGAACTGGGAACAGAACCCAAGAATCCTGCCTCTCAATACCACAGCATGCTATAGAAGTAATCACTGCGTTTTACAGTGCGATTAATGGACTGATCCAGAGGACCCTGCTACACTGTAATATGTATTTTGTAAAAAGGGACAACAAGAGATTTTCAATTATACCGATTCACGTCAAAGATTTGTTTTGTTGCGAGGATAGTTTATGTACCTTGTCATATAATTAAATCTAAAAATGCAGCCAATTATTGCCCAGCAGATCAAAGGATACGCTGCTTTGTATGAGGCAGACACTTCCTTCTCTCCTGCCATTTTATTTGCTCACTCATTCCCATTTTAATCTGTATTTTGCCATGAAGAACAGGTTTATGCACGTCTCAATACACCAAGATGCCAATATGTACAAAAGGAGTTTCTTTTATTTATTTGCATTGCTAGGCACAAAGTAGCCATTCAAGTGCAGTCCTCTAAGGCCTGGGAATGATAGAAAATACCATAAGGGACTGATAAGATCAGGCTGACGTGGCTATCAGGAATTCATATTTTCACTGACTTCGGCTGTACTCACACAAAGAGACAAAGCCAGCCCAGCCCACAGCCTCACGTTGAGCCAGCCTTCAGCCATCGTTGGCTCGCTCAGTTCCACCTCTCCAACTCCCCAAGCTTTACTCGTTCTTGGCTGTCTCACCCTGCTGCTTCCTTCTAGTTCCATTCAACAGTGAGTCATCGTGCTAATCAATCTAGTTCCTAACACTCTGTTTTAAACAGCCACAAAGGCATGAGTCCAGAAACGGCTCCAATCAGATACTTTCGAATAACTGCATAAAACCACGATCATTAAATGTTTAACATCTTCTAGCTTTGCACGCAGTGTTGTTGTAGCCGTGTAGGTCCCAGTATATTAGAGAGACAAGGTGGGCGTCAAGTCTGCTTTCTTTCTTGGCAGCTTCCCTCAGTGCCCTGAGGGCTACAACATTTGGACAAGGAAAACACATTTTCATGGTATATTCAACCAAAAGTCACAAGGGAAGAGTGAAGTGAGATTTCAGAATTAGTGTTTGTCTTCCTCTCACTGGAAGTGACCCGAGTCCCTTTTAGATTTCTTAATGCATCATGCAGCTACCACTGAAGTTCAGGATTACGCGGTACTTGACAGGTTTGCCAACTCCATCTAAACCACAATTACCTTTTGCACCCTTTTATAATGAATTAGTTGGAGTAAGATCATCTAGTAAGGGTCCAAGTCTCACTCCTGTCTCTTGCTATGCTACTCATTACCCAGTCAGGGATCTCCTATCTAACTGCATTCAGCACCAGACACACAAAGAACTATACTATTTTCTCAGCAGAAAACATGGTCCCCCAAAGTTCCTCTATTTTTCTTCCTCTTAAGGGTCTGGTCTGGAGAACAGGGACGAAATTCTCAACAGGCATCAATCTGCACTGCTCTCTTGAAGTCAATGTAGTTATGCTGGTTGCCATCTCCTGAGATTCAGTCCCTGCATCCTTATTTCGGGGGCCCAAGAGGCAGGAGTGCCGCCAGCTTTTCCGGCGCCCTAGGCGGCGGAAGGTCCCGCCCCCGAAATGCCGCCCCTAACAGCGGCGGCGGACGGTCCCGCCCCCAAATTTCCACGGACGGCCGGGGCGCCGGCGCCCCCCAAATAGTAGCGCCCTAGGCAACCGCCTAGATTGCCTAAAGGGTTGCACCGGCCCTGCCAAGAGGGACTAATTTATCCAGAAGTGGGGGAGAGAACAAAAACACAAGAACTTTGAGAAAGGGATCCCTGATCTTCCCCGCTCTAGAGAAAACAATACTACAACCTAGTTATCAATCCCCAACCTTCCTGTGCTCTTGCATTTTTTCCACCTTTCACCGCCATTGCCGAGTAGTTTGGTTCTCCTGCCCTGTTTGCCCTCAAGGAGTTACAATCACAGACAAGATTGCCAGACTGGAAAGCGAGAGTCAGGCCACATGGAGCATAAGACAATGAGACAAAAACAGATTCTAAGTCACAAGTCTGATACAAGCCACTCCTGGATTCTCAGGAGTTCACCAATGTAAGGCTGCCAACAAGCCAATAACTCTATTTCTCCAGCCGTGCCCTGAAACATCTTAGGGCATTGTCTACACTACTGCTAAAGTTGATGTTATTTATATAGCTTGGGGACGTGAAAAAACACCCCCACACGCCTCCACGAGTGACGTAAGTTACATCGACTTAAAGCGGCGTCTACACCGCAGTACGCTGGCGGGAGACTCTCTCCCACCGACATAGTTTCTGCCTCTCCCGTCGCCGTAGTTACTCCATCTCAATGAGAGTGCTCTCCCGTCGGCATAGCGTGTCTTCACCAGACGTGCTCAGGTCCACCAATGGGGACAGGCAAATAGTCAATTGCCCAGGGACCTGGTGATTTAAAAGGGCCTGGATGAATAGGAGAGATATGTTGGGTTGGTTTATTTTTGTTTTGTTTGTTTTTTAAGATCAAAATTAAGATAAAAAAGTTAAACTAGATCAAGCAAAGCCACAACTTACACATAGTGGGTTCTAATGTGTTATCAATAGGATAAAAAGTAGTGTCGGAAACCTCAGCCATCCTCAGCTAATTTTTAACTTAGACAAAGCATCCTACTACTTGACATATTTTGCATTTATGAGAGCTTAAAACAGCTTAAACACTGCTGGGAAAATTCTCAGTAATATAGCAGGCCTTCAGAACTAGCTGCAAATCAAAGCACAGCATCTCTGAATAGAAGTAGAAAGGTTTTTACCTCCCTCTGCCTAGTGCTAAATGTCAAAAACAAAAAAACCCCACAGCTGTCATGGGCAGAATCTAGGGGTCAGTAATCATTCACCACATGGCTGACCATTCCGACCGTATGTTCACTGCAATGTCACTTTCACTCGACGCTGATAAAGCACTAAAGCATAATACAGCATGGAGGAAGGATTCCTGTTTGCACTGCTCCATTTATCATGTGCTTTTGCTGAAGCAGCAGGAACCCCGGATGGTAACAGATGATTATAATAAAAGAGCCTGTTAAGAGCTGCACACCAAAGGCATTAATAATAATACTCACAATGAAAAAAGCGCTCTCATTAGCTCTCTACCTTAAAATGAGAAGAGATATTTCCTTGCTTTCTCAGTCATGGCTCAATAAAAAGAAAACTGTTTCAGGCTTACTATGTTACTGGGGAAAGGAAAACTAACAACAAAATGGTATAGTAATCAGAGCATCACTCTGGTGCTGTTCATTAAAGTTATGCAGTGGTTTAGGCAGCTACAAGACATGAGCTTGTTAATGTACCCAAAAATAAGACAACAATTCATGTGTTCTGAAGTAAAAGCAGCTAATGGAAAGTGGTTTATTTTTGCAAGACGACCAGGGTAGCTGCTGACATTTTTTAAAAAGCAGCCACAAAGACAGAAAGAGCGAAAGGATGTTCCTGCGGACTGGAACTTAAGATCCAAGTGCAATTCTTGTTTAAGGTCCCATAGGAAGTATGTGGCAGAGACAAGTTGTTCCGTCTCTCTGTGCCTCATTCCCCCCACCTATGAAGTGGGGTGAATACTCCCTTTTCTCCAACTCTTTGTCTGTTTTTGTCTACGTAGATTGTAAGCTCTTCAGGGCAGGGGCTGTCTCTTCAGAGTATGTGCAGTACCCAGCATGAGGCCCAAGTCTTATACGACACCTCTAGGTATTACTGCATTATATATACCAACCACCACCATCCTGAGCAAGGCGGGAAGGAGGTTTGCTGCACTTTGGGGCATAAACAATCACTGTTTCCTCTGAAAAGCCCAGTGACAGAAAGAAAACACTTCACCTTGGTTGATTCAGTGAAGGTTTGTAAATCAGAAAACTGCGATTACTAATAATTAGGAGGGATTTATTCAGTAAATGGGATTCATAAAAAAAAAATCACTCTTAAACCTCAAATGACTACTGTCTAAGTCTACTTGTTCTCAAGAAACTGCACAGATTTGACAGTATGGCAGAGTCCCAGAGCATGCCCCCTCTTGGCACAGCATGGCCCTACAGGCCCCCTGCCCTCAGTTCCTTTCTAGCTCTCCCATCAACATGATGCAGCCCGGTTACCCTGGCGGTGTTAGTCCCCCTGTGGCCCCTGGTCTCTCTGGAGAGTCTCTCCACCCCAAAAAGTCTCCTCCTGTCCAGGTCCCCGAACTCATTACTCCAGCTTCCCGCTGGTTAAGGGATTTCACAGCCATCCTTCCTGGGCTGTGTTGCAATTCAGGCAACCCTGATACACCACATGCTAATGTGCATTTGCTGAGCTGAAAACCTGAAGCCTACATTTCGAAAACGAGATTCACGCCAAGGAAAAGATGCAGGCTATTTTATCTGCTGCCTGCCTTTTGGAAATTTGCTGGAAAGTCATTTTGAGAGGTAACTTGTGCGGACTATAAACCTGACTCCCCCTAAAGGCCAATGAAAACCAAATAGCTAGTCATTGGAAGTTCAGAATCAAATGGAGAATCCCAGAGAGGAGAAGGAAATCAAAGCAACAAGTAATGAGGGGTGCCTAATGTGTATAGTACTCAGGGCTTTGCTGGTTATTTGCCAGGAACCCCAGAGCCACGTGCCTGAACTAGCATCTGCCTTGAAAGATGAACAGAAACGGTTTCTTTGAGTTTACCAGCAATAAAACCAGCTAAGACCTCATGCTGCCGCTACAGGAGAGGGCAACCCTGGACTGCATTTTTGGAGTCCCTGAGCCACTTTCAGCCCTCGGGCTCCCCAGGTGTAGGTTTCATCATGTGTAGAAAGTACCCTACACCAGATAATGCGATTTCACCGGCGCTCCCTTATACAGACCTAGTGACTCTCCCTTTGGATATTCCCACATTAACTTTTCAGTTCTGTTAATGGGAATTTTTCAAAGAAATCTCAGCCAGGAAAAAAAAAAATCCACACAAACACTAACCACTCAGTCTAGGCAGAGAAGCCTCCTGACGTCTGAGAGTCACAACCAGTAACAGACCTAAAACAAAGCCTCACATCTGAACATCCCCATATGTTGGGGAAATTTAGAGCCAAATTCCAGCTCCACAGACAGCCCTGATCTCTATAATAGCAGGATTAAAACCCTGAAAACAGTAACGTGACCATCCCAAACTCATGCCAATAAACCCTTTCTAATTTATCATACATGCACACTTTTATTTGATCCAGATAATACCTATTGGCCAGAAGCCACAGTAACGATCATAGCATGTCCAGAGTCAATGCTGAGTTATGCACCCTTGGTTTTGGATTTTAAAGACAAATGCATGCTTGTTCTAGCATTAGAAATGGAAAGGTGGACTGTGTACCACTATGCACCTGAGCAATGCCATTGCTTAAGGATAACGCAAAGAAGAGGACCTATAAAACTCAAGAACCCACCTATAGGGCTCCATTCATCTACACCAGAGGTAGGCAACCTATGGCACGCGTGCCAAAGGGAGCACGCGAGCGGATTTTCAGTGGCACTCACACTGCCCGGGTCCTGGCCACCGGTCGGGGGGGCTCTGCATTTTAATTTAATTTTAAATGAAGCTTCTTAAACATTTTAAAAACCTTATTTACTTTACATACAACAATAGTTTAGTTATATATTATAGACTTCTACAAAGAGACCTTCTAAAAACGTTAAAATGTATTACTGAAACCTTAGAGTGAATAAATGAAGACTCAGCACACCACGTTTGAAAGGTTGCCGNTTAGTTATATATTATAGACTTCTAGAAAGAGACCTTCTAAAAACGTTAAAATGTATTACTGAAATCTTAGAGTGAATAAATGAAGACTCAGCACACCACGTCTGAAAGGTTGCCAACCCCTGATCTACACTGTGGCACATAAGCCATGTTGCAACTCGTTTGGCTGTCCAACAGTTAATTCACAGCCCTTTATGCAGTGTAGATGGGATTAACGCCTGTTTGCAGAGTAGCAGTATGGCCTTACTCCTTCCAAGGCTTCAGCTGTATTCTTACAACACAGTTAGGCCCTATCTACACTGCATTTTCCCCCCAACTGTTATATTTACAGTTCAGACAAGCATCTAACTGTAGATGGAGCCTAGGCATGTGGTACCACAACAGGAAGGATATGACAAACAGCTCCTCTGACATGTCCAGCAGAAATCTGGCTTCTGTTAGTGTAGCCTCTCTGTGGCTTTTAACAACAAGAGACGGTTTTAAGATATAAAAATCCCTGCTGTGCAGCACCTCAGGTTAGTAGGCAGAGCTTGGCTTGACAGCTTTTGGGGGCACACGCAAGAACTGCTCATAGGACACCAAGTTGTTTGTGAGACAGCCAATAGGAGCGTTTTGTTTATAATGGAAAGAGGACAGCCAGAAAAAGGAGCCATCTAATGCTCACCGCTATAGTTGAAGAATGTGGCGTCCTTATTATAATCAGTTTTTGTTTGCTGAGTTCTACCGGACCCTGCACCAAGAGCTGCACAGAACCTGGCACCCCTGAACTGCAATAATGAATCTGGCCCCGTGCTCTGCTGCACATTCCTCACTGGAGCAGCTAAGAATTATAAATTGAACACAGCAGCAATTTAAGAGAATAGTCCATTCTTTAGGGAGCCATCCTGCACTGTCTGGACAATGTATTCACCAGGGCTTTGCTCAATCTACCTTTAAAATGTCTCCATACATGAAGCATCCACCACTTCCCTGAGGAGACTATTCTGTACTCTAACTGGTCTTAATGCTAAGAAGTGTTTCCTGAGAGTCAGAATTTCTACATGTTAGCACTCAAGAGTGATATTTTCTAATAGTGTTGTAAAACAGACGTGTACCTACTGTGAATAGAGATTTTGCAAACAAACTGATGTACAAATTATACACTGAAATCATTCACCCACCACTGAAATGCAGCCACTTCGAAGGTGGAATATGACAGCCACGCAAGAGTGCACAATACTGCATAAAAGTTTAGTACAGACATTTTTTATGGAAGCTAATGTTAAAATTATCTAATACACAGGTTAAGGAAAGAGTGTCTATACATCTGTGAATAATGCTTAAATTATCCCAAAGTACAAAGTTTGGTTTAAAAGTCATAAAATACATATAGTACATAATCTGCAATATTCCAAATTAAGGTTAATAAATTTAACGATACAGTTTAGATATTAGCAACCAAATATTTGGGTACATCACTCATAGAAGGTTATACTAAGAGTTGCTTGTGGAAAGCAAATATGGCAATGAGTGTAGATTGTCCCTCAGTAATTGATCACTTATGATAGGCTGTCCCTCAATAAATACAATCCATCAAAGAAGTATTTTAGTTACTTTCCCGACTTTTCTTCTCAACGGCACTCCAGCTCATCTGTCCTGGTATTGCCCATGTCCAGTGATGTGTTCTAAATACGACATCCAAAATTAAACGTTAGGAGGAAACCAAGATGTAATTACCTGAATTGTAATTTGGTCCTTAGTCTTTCAAAGAGCGCCATGGGAACTTTAATGATCACAAACAGCAAGGGCTTTAGTTTTCAGTCTTATCTGAAAGACATCTCCAGAAACTCTTGAGCACCAGGCTGGGACACTGCCTCAGTACTAACTTGGAAGGAAAGGCACTACTAATGAATTATCTTCACCACTTCCTAAAGCACAAGCTGTGTTCCTTGGAGGTCTCCCATTCAAGTATTGACCCAGCCTAACCCCGCTTAGTTTATAAGATCTGACAGGTCCATGCCTGAAGCTGTTATTTGTCACACATTTAGTTAGCAGCTCAGCTGCTCTTTCATTTTTTCTGTGCTTTGAAGGTTGCATCACTCACATCACGCACTAGCCCTGCTCTAATAATGTATTTCATATACATATGCTATCAGCACCGCGCAGATCAAAGTAATTGCAATGAACTGAGAGGAAGATAAGAAAAACTGTTTTGAAATCTTCAAAAGTAAAATGAATGAAGAGGTCATGGCCAGTTTCTTCATGACACTGGAGAGATGGCACCTGGGACAAACCGAAGGGAATTCAGAGAGGAGGAACAAAAATTACTCGCAGAGATTCATGAGCAAACATTAAAGAGCTATGGAGCCTGGCATACAAGAATAGCCACATGTATGTACAGCAAGTGCACTGTTGCCAACTTGTGATTTCAGCATGGGTCTTGAAATAGTTGGCGTTTTTCTTAAAGCCTCAGCCAAGAGCTTTTATGAGAATCTCAGCTTATATTTAAAAAAAAAAAAAAAAAAGTTTCTAGCCCTTGTGGTTGCAGAAAAAAGCTTGAAAATGTGACTCAGGTGGACCCTGAAGCCTCAAAAACTAGAAGGCAAATAAAAAGGAGCTCAACTTAAAAAAAAATCATCAGTATTTGAAGACAATCTCATGATTTTTGAGAGGTCTGATGGTTGGGGGGGATAGCTCAGTGGTTTGAGCATTGGCCTGCTAAACCTAGGGTTGTGAGTTCAATCCTTGAGGGGGCCACTTAGGGATCTGGGGCAAAATTGGTCCTGCTAGTGAAGGCAGGGGGCTGGACTCGATGACCCTTCGGGGTCCCTTCCAGCTCTATGAGATAAATAATATATGGAGATATACCTATGAGAGCTTGGGGTTGTCAATACTGGAAGTGTGAAATATCCAGGTGGCAGAGAAAGTTTCCAACAGAATCCAGGGGGTAAAACTAAGATAAATGGGATGGAACTGAGCTAAGAAAAATTAGGCTGCTTATCATGCAAGATTTCCTGATGGTGAGGCCTATTACTGTAGGGCAGGGATCATCTTTTCATTCTGTTTGTACAGCACCTAGCACATTGAGGTGCTGGCCCATGACTAGGGCTCCTAGGTGCTATCAATACAATATCATGTCTCCCAAGCAGGGCCATCCCTAGCAGGGTGCGGGGCCCAGGACGTAGGCACTGAGTTTCTAATCTGCCAGGGGGGGCTTCCCCCTGGCTCCACCCAGGCCCCCCCACTCCACCCCTTCCCTCAAGGCCCCACCCTGCTTCTTCCCACCCCACCTCTTCCCCACCCAGTTCCGCCCCATCCTCCGAGCACACTGTGCCCTCGCTCCTCTCCTCTCCCCTCCCCTCCCCCCCAACGCCTCCTGATGCTGCGAAACATCTGATCCGCAGTAGGTGCTGAGGGGGAGGGGGAGGTGCTGATCGGTGGGACCCACCGGCGGGCAGGAGGCACTGGGGAGAGGGGGAGGTTCCAGCAGGGGGGCTTCTCCTCACCCCCGCCCCTGTCAGCCGCTTGCCTCCCTGTTCGCCTCCTCACAATTTTATCAAAGCACAGGGCCCCCCCAAAGCGCAGGGCCCTGGACGGTCGCCCCAATTTGCCATGCCCAAGGGACGGCTCTGCTCCCAAGAGAGGTGGAAGAAACCCTAGCACCTGTAGCCTTTTATTTTAAAGTGAATTTAGTAATGCTGTATTACACCACCGGGGGTTCGGCTCTGCTGGCTACAGTTTCAAGCAGTCACCTCTGCTAAAAAGTTACAATTAAGGTTATGATTACCCACGCATGTAGAAATTCTGTAAAGGCTGATGCAGAAGTTACAAAGATAGTCATACTCGCATCCTTAATGATATTCTTAGGGTCTGGTAGATGCCTGGCCAATTGATCATCAGCAGAGGGATGGTTCCTGCTGAAGTTTTCCCATAGGGAACTCCTTTTACACAATCTGGGAGTCCTCTTATCTTGTGGCTCTGACTATACCTAATAATCTGCACATGCGCGTGAAGGTGACCATCCTCTTTTCCCTTATTCGTATTGTGTCCCCTAAGAATATTGGGGTACCCAGTTTTTCATAGGGGGTTGTTTGTAGTACCTTTTATTCTCAATAGCACTGATGCAAAACCTGTATCCTGTGGTTAAGACACGTGTTAGAAAAAAATGTGCCGCTGGGGAATTTTGTGATATATAATTAATCTTACGGCTAATTTTTCACAATACCACCCATTGGCACATCTTTTCCCGTTCATGGCATCAGGTTATTCTTTGGTCACTTACTTATGTCAAGCGTTTCTTAACTCTAAGGCCTAGTATGGCTAAGCTAAAATCTTACAGGCCTCAGCCTGCAGGCCTTGCATTTCAGCCCTACTTGGATAGCCAATACATACTTATCCCTTCTAACTACTAACCAGTCTTATACTTCTATAATCCTACAGTTTATATCTATTTAGCATGCAATGATTATATATTACATGACGTTAGTTAATCATAACATCACACAATAAATGAATGATTGTCATAAACATACAGCTAAGGATAGCATAAAATCCCTCTTTACCCTGTAAAGGGTTAAGAAGCTCAGGTAACCTAGCTGACACCTGACCAAAAGGACCTATAAGGGGACAAGATACTTTCAAATCTGGGGGGAGGGAAGGCTTTGTCTGTCTGTTCTGTGTGCTTGCCAGAATCAGATCAAGGAAGCAAGCAATCCAACTCCTATAGAGTTAGTAAGTATTTAGCAAGGAAATGCCTTAGTTTACTTTTATTTTGGCTTGTGTTTTCCTTTGTGTAAGAGGGAGGTTTATGCCTGCTTTTGTAACTTTAAGGTTTTGCCTAGAGGGGAGATCCTCTGTATTCTTGAGTGTTTTGTTATTCTGTAAAGTACTTACCATCCTGATTTTACAGAGGTAATTCTATTACCTTTTCTTTAATTAAAATTCTTCTTTTAAGAACCTGATTGATTTTTCATTGTTTTAAGATCCAAGGGTTTGGGTCTGTGTTCACCTGTACCAATTGGTGAGGATATTATTCTCAAGCCTCCCCAGGAAAGGGGGTGTAGGGGCTTGGGGGGATATTTGGGGAAGGTAGGGCTCCAAGTGGCCCCCTCTAAATGTTTGCTTAAATCACTTGGTGGTGGCAGCGTTACTTAATCCAAGGTATAAGAGAGAAATTGTGCCTTGGGGAGTTTTTAACCTAAGCTGGTAAAAATAACGTTAGGGGGGTCTTCATGCGGGTCCCCACATCTGTACTCTAAAGTTCAGAGTGGGGAGGGAACCCTGACAATGACAAAATGAAGTAATTGGCTATAAACCCAAGTCATTTAGAAGTATACACCACAATTGGTGGAAGAATATATTGTAGGGAAAAGTCATGCAGAGGGACAGGTAGGGTGACCAGATGTCCCGATTTTATAGGGACAGTCCTGATTTTTGGGGCTTTTTCTTCTATAGGCACCTATTACCCCCCACCCCCGTCCCGATTTTTCACACTTGCTGTCTGGTCACCCTAGGGACAGGTAAAACACCCTAACAAGTTTTTGCCAACTTTAATGTCTATCAAACCCAGGTGGGAGGTTAATAAACAAACATTAACCCTCACCTCTCGATGGGACCAGTGCCACTTTGGTTAAATGATTGCAACTCCCATTGTCTTCATTGAAAACGAGACCAGATGCATATGAGCCACATTTTGCCCAATGTCTTCATATTTTAAATACAAACAATATTTTAGTTTCATACTTCCACTAGATTTTTAAAAAATTTTTCACATACATTAGATTCAAACTACCGTATTTATAGCATTGTAATATATCACAGAGGATACAAAGAATGTTTTATAAACACTTTTAGTCTCTGCAGTTGGCAGTAGCTTTTTAACATACCAATTGATGCATTAAGAGCACTACTGGCCTATAAAGGAATATACGGTATTGCTATGACTACCCCCTTATTTTAAAGGGCACGTCAAACAAACGACTGAGACAGAAGCATTGTTAGATTTATAGAGTGGGTTGGAAACTCACGCAAGGAAATTAATCTTATACTGTACCTGTCTTGGGCTAGATAGTTGTTACATCTTGGAAGGTGAAGGACAGGACCAGGAACTGCATATGGTTACCATAAGAAGCCAGACTCCAGAGCACAAGACACAAATGTGACCATCCGTATTAAAGCTGATAAATTATATTATGCGGGAGGAGTATGGTTGCCACCTTCCAAAAGTCTCTTTGCTCTGGGCTCCAGGGCTCACCTAACACCCACCACCTTCCAAAATAGGCAGAGCAGCTGCAAAATAATTAACGAACTAAACTCTGCCCAATTGAGAGATGCAAAAATATTCCTCAATAAAATTCATGGATTTTAAGGCCAGAAGGAATCACTAGAGAGTCTTGTCTGCCCATCACAGGCCACAGAATTTCACCCAGTTACTCCTCTATTGAGGCCGATAACTTGTGTTTTGGCTAAATCATACCTTCCAGAAAGGCACCCAGTCCTGAACTGAAGACATTGAGTGATGGTAAATCTAGCATCAACAAAACAGTTTAAGTTCCATTTTCACACATTTAATTGCAAAGTCAAAAGCAGGCCATTTCTGCAGAAAATTGTTAGGGGACTGGTTTGAGCAAAACCAAGCCTGTTTTCTAGTTCAGGGGGCTGTTTCAGAGTTAAGACTCTCCCCTCTCCCGCAAGAGCTGTTGCCTGGGGAAATATACCAAAATTTGCATTGTGTGTGTGGAATAGAGCCATTCCCCAAAATAGTAAGGCAAGCGACATTTGGGGTGAGGCTGGAGTTTACAAAGCTGCATAAGAAGTGGTGAAAAGTTTTTTGCCAAAAAGGCAGCAACGCCAGAAATCTGCATTTTGAACAGTTCTTCCTTAGTTACACACTGATGTTGGATGTAACCGAGGGCAGACCATCTTTTCGGCACTGCCAATGAGTTATTCACCTAGGTCCCACTCCTGCTAAATGCTTCACGAGGTATGCTGCATCCTCACTCTGAAAGAATTTAATATAAAAGTATATTTCCATCACCACAAAGGGCATTCTAACTTTTAAGATATCTGAGAATAGCTCTTCATGGAGCTTGGAAGGGAATGCATAAGCTTGAGTGGTTTTATCCAAATGTAGCAAAGTACACACCTAGCAGCTAAAGTTACCACCAAGAGGAAGAGATTTTCCTTACCCCCTTCCCTTAGAATGCATAAATCCTTCGAACCTGAAGACCTACCTACTCTGTATGAACACTTTAAAAAAAAAAAATCTTAGTAAGAACATGGATTTGCCCATGTTTTTAGCCAGAGCAACTCCTCCTTCCAATTACTGTGCTGTATGCATACGGTAGAGACGGATTCTGTCAGGGAGGTCATGGATTCCATGACTTTCCGGGTCCCCCATGACTTCTTCCAGACCAGCCCCCGGAGCAGCGCCCCAGCCACCCTCCCCATTGCAGCGAGGGTTGGGTCAGCACCCCTGGGGGTGGAGCAGCAGTAGGGCTGGAGCGGCTGCCGGAGGTCGGCCCCCAGCAGTGCTCTGTTAGTCCCCCCCGGTATCTTTAGTAAAAGGATACCTGTGACAGAATTTTAACCTTAATCGTGGGTGTCTGGGCCCAGGGTTTTTGTTCAGTTTTCATAACACTAGGTAAGTATGGTGTTACATAAAATGCATGATTATTTGTTGAGGCAACAGTCTTTAACCAGAGCCTGAGAACACACAAAATAACTAGAGCTGGTCAGAGAAACTTCAATGGAACCATACTTTGTTGGAATATGCAGATCCATGGAAATGTAAATACTTTGCAAAACGGGTCAATTTCGCATGAATTTTGTTCGGGAGAAAAACAGCAATGTTGAAACATTCCATTTCAACACATTTGGAATGATAAACTTTGATTTTTCATTCAAAACAAAGTCACTTCTGAATTTGCATTACCTTAGATGTTATAATATGAAATAAGCATTGGCCTGCTAAACCCAGGGTTGTGAGTTCAATCCTTGAGGGGGCTATTTAGGGAACTGGGGTAAAAATCTGTCTGGGGATTGGTCCTGCTTTGAGCAGGGGGGTGGACTAGATGACCTCCTGAGGTCCCTTCCAACCCTAATATTCTATGATTCTATGAAATGTCAAAACTGAAACAAAACATTTCGACTGTCAAAACTGAACTTTGAACAACCCGAAACAATTGTTTCAGACTTTTCTTCGCAAAGAATTTCAAAATCTTTGGGTTTCACTCCAATTTAGAATGAAGCCAAATTTTGCAATCTTTAACTCCTTTACGAAACAGAACTTCGACGCTCCACACGACCCATTCTACTGAAGGAATATTGAACAGTCACAAAAAAACAACATACAAGGGAAAGAACACAGAGCTATTTACAGATAACCCAGTTGTTCTTCTGCATACTGATACATTACAGCAGATTTGAATGGATGTAGTTCAACCATTAGGATTTACGCTCTCATAAGTAAGAGTACAGACATCTCCACCGAAGAAAGGAAATCAGATTATAAAATAAAGAGAAGCGTATTAAGCTGAGGATATGCTGCCATTACATTAACTAGAGACTCCCACAAAAGCATTTCTCCTCGCACTGCAGAGAGAAAGGATGTGGGGAAAGGGAGTCTATTAGTTTGTTTTCTCATTTATACAAAAATGCATTTGTAGAACATGAAGGAGGGCAGAACCTCCTGGCAAAGTATTAAGTGCACTTCACTGGAAATGTGTTACTCAGAAGTATTTTGTGATCAGCCCCAGGATAAGTCAGTTCTGACAGATGATTTGGCAGTACCCAGTGTGTTAGACCCAGACCAGTTGGGAACAGCAGAGTAGTAGAAGGGAGATATACTGGCCACTGGATAAGCAGTTTTCTGTTCCCTGAGTGACCAGAGCAGGTGCTGCTCCAGGCTAATGAGAACACCTGACTCCAATTCACCTGCTAAGAGTCAGGTGAGGCTGTTAAGCACCTGACTCTAATTAAGGCCCCTCTGATGCTATAAAAGGACTCGCTCCAGTTAGGCTAGGGGGAGCCAGAGGAGAGGAAGTGCATGCAAGGAACTGGGAGCAAGAGGTGTGCAAGAAGCGGAGAGTGGGCAGGCGTACTGCTGGAGGACTGAGAAGCACAAGCGTTATCAGACATCAGGAGGAAGGGCCGGTGGTGAGGACAAAGAAGGGGTTGGGAGGAGGCCATGGGGAAGTAGCCCAGGGAGTTGTAGCTGTTGTGCAACTGTACCAGGAGGCACTCTAGACAGCTGCAGTCCACAGGGCCCTGGGCTGGAACCCAGAGTAGAGGGCGGGCCCGGGTTCCCCCCGAACCTCCCAACTCCTGATCAAACACAGGAGGAATTGACCTGGACTGTGGCTTCTACCAGAGGGGAAGGTCTCTGGGCTGTTTCCCGACCCACAGGGTGAATCTGTGAGGTGAGCAAATCCGCCAATAAGCGCAGGACCCTCCAAGGTAGAGGAGGAACTTTGTCACACCAGGGAGGGAGAGACTATCAGGCATAGGGAAGTCTTCCCAATCCTCCCTTCAGTTAGCTGGAGGAATTTTACATGGGGTGTCCAGAAACCCCTTTCACCACATCCACTGCTTCAAACACACACATAAAATGTGATTCCCTAAACAGATGCTACTGCAGCTGAAAGAGGAAATATAGGAACCAATTCAGACTTGTTGCCTCTTGCCAACTCTCAGGGGGGAAAAAAAGTTTGCTTTTTAATCACAAGACTGGTTCAGTCCTGTGTTTTGCTGCTGGAGCATATATTGTACAGAGCGTCAAGACCTACTAATGACAGGGCAGCATGCATGAGCTTCTGCCAACTAAGAGCATAGATAAACTTAATTCTGGACAGCAGTGAGGAAGAGAGAAGTAATGTGATGTGGGATAGCCTGTTAATCATGCATCCTGATTGTGTGCCTTAAGGAATATACATTATTTCTGATAACAAGGATTATTTCTGCTAGGGGAATTCAACCTGTCAGCTGGGGCGGGAATAAAAGACTAATATGTGATGTTCCAAATGCGAGAGCCATGAGACTAATTGGGGGGAAAGCTGAATTTCCTCTCTTTAATTAACTCAAAGCATAAAATACACAGTGAAATCAGTCCAGAGAGTGATGGACAAGACATTGTGAACTCGGTGTGGGGCTCTCTGAGCTAAGATGCATGGGATTCACCGTCACTCAATGTGATGCCTGATTTTTTTAAAGAAGGGGGAGCTGCAAAGATTAATTCGTTTGCAAAAACATATACTCTCTGCTTTCTTTGGTTAACTTGAGAATATCTTATACTTAAACCAAAAAAAGGCTTATGTCCTCTATTCTCAAGTGAATTTAGTGCTGGTGAAATCCTCCATGGATTGAGCAAAGGTCATGGGAGTGTAAGCTTCCCTAACGCTTCCCTATTAATGTGTCTCAACCTTGGCCTAATGGGACCACTCAACTGGGGTCTTGCTTCACTAAGATTTAAGGGGTCGTTAGAACGTGTTCACCAACGTATCCCAGACCTGAAGAAGAGGACTGTGTCGCTCGAAAGCTCAAGAGAAGTTGGTCCAATAACAGATATTACCTCCCCCACCTCCGCTCTCTAATACAGCCTACCTCACACGTTCTAATACTTAAGCGTAGAGTTTAAAAGATGGCACCACAATTAAGCCTGTACATTTCAAGGAAGCACAGGTACTAGAGCTTTCAAATTTGCCATTGAACTGTGCAAAAAAACCTCAGTGTGAAACCAGGTACCTCTTGCCTTTGCATTATGAATCTGAAATTCCGTCAAAAGGCACCACGCCGGTGGGCACAAGACATTATGCTACAGCTGACTGGTAACCTCATAAGTCAAGATGACCTTGTGAGGTTATTTCACAGCCAACATTCTAGGGGTGCAAAACTACATGAAACCGAAAACAAACTCAGCACCTGGCTCTCCTGCTTTTTCAGTGCGCGTGAGAGAGACGACTGTTGCTGTGAAGAGGTTCTTTTCTTGGAGTACTTGGTTAGTAATGCATATGTAGACTGGGGAACAAAGTTAAGTGCATTGTGGATCCTGAACACAGATCCTGCTTTAATTGTAGTGTCTGGGGAGAAGATTCAGCAAGAAAGAAATGCAAAAAAATAAAAAACCCACCAACAAAACTATCACACCTCTCTTTAGACCTTAAGATAGGTGCCTTTGACAATCCTAAGAGAGTTTGACACCTAATTCCTCAATAAATGCCAATGGGACTTTGGTGCCTTATTACCTTAGGCTCCTTTCACAACCCCCAGCATAAAGAGCCAACAGCACTTTCCCAAGGTGAGAATGGAGTTTGCTTCAATACCATGGCTAAACGTTCCTCTTCCTTCCCCTCCACCCATCCTTTTGCACAGTATGCCAAATCCCTACCTTCCTCCCCACATCTTCCCCCAACTTACTCCAGATGTGTCAGTCAGCGGGGTGTGCAGACAGGCTGTGAAGCCTGCTTTGCAGAGCCTTTGCAATAAAATCCCTATACACATAAAACCTTATAATAAATGGTGGGGCACATTCGCACAGTCAGAGCCTGTAAACCTAACTCTGGCAAAATACCCAGCCTGAGGAGTGTTATTAAAAACTACCTTTTCTGCTCAAGGTTCAGATAAGGACAGTCAATTCTCTAATGGAAATAAACTACAGTTATTCTCAAGCTGACAGCGATTCACCCATGACAGTAATTCTATCACGATGTGGCAAATGCCTCAATTAAAGGAGTTTAAAGACCGTGTAGGATATTTCAGCCCCTTAGCAGCCCAGTCTTTTGGGAATCCTATATGCTGGCATAATTTAGTGTTGCCAGATATATTAAGAGGAGGTATTAAACCAGTTCAATTTACTGGGCTAGCAAGGCTCACAAAGCGGCACTTGGGGTGGGAACATAACAGAAACCTGACAGGAATTGAACTCCACTGCTAATGAGTGAGTATTAGGAATTAATAAAATATGAATAAGCTTTCATCCAGGGGTGAACCTTTTCACAAAACAATTACTCACTATCTGACCTCAGTCCTCATCCTCAAGGACACCTGCACAACACCTTCAAAAGACAAGCCTAGGAGCTCAAATTAATATTTTTGCTAGACACTAAAAATTATAGTGTTAAAGATACTGGATTAATTACTTATAGAACAAAAAAAGGGGGGAGGGGTTAATGACTGTGGGGGGTGTTAACAGGCCACTTCACCTTGAACGGTCCCTTAGAAAGGGTGTTAACTATTTACGCTAAACAATCTCTTCCGCCTTGTATTTAGCTGTGACACTCGGAGTACCTTTTCCAGACCAGAAGAAGAGCTCTGTGTAGTGTGAAAGCTTGCCCCTTTTACCAAAAGAAGTTGGTCCAGTAAAAGATATTACCTCACCCACCTTGCCTCTAAAATAAGCCTTTAGTGTCTTCTTAGCAACCTTTTCAAGAAAGTACTGAATTTCTTGAGAGAAAAGGGACAAAGTTTAATCACACTAAAAACCCAAGGTCTATTCTTCCCTGGCTCACCCCACCAATTCCAACGGAGTTAGATCAGGGATGAGTTAGGGCCAAAGTCCTCATGGATGCTGACAACATTATTTTAACTAACCCTGCAGTGCTGGGTTAATGGGGCAGACACACGCCATGCTGCAATGTACTCTTTGCCTCCCTCTCCCTAACATACCTAGTGAGCAGGCAGGGCTTCAGTGCCTCTGGAATTAGCAAGACAACACCCTGCCTCTGGGTGTAGCAGGCAAGCCTAGTGAAAGGGATGGTTGCTCTTGCCCCATCTCAACAAGTATTGTGCCTTAGTTTGTTTGTTCGCTCCTTCGGGGGGGAGGGGTGTCACACATCAGTGCTTAATTTGTAATAAAAGAGGTGCCAGGCCTGAAGCACTTTTTTTTTACATTCATAACTGATGCAGCAAGGCCAGAGGTGCCAGAGCCATGAACTGCCAAGCCTAGAGATGCTAGCCCTGGAACAAATTAAGCACTGTCACACATGTTGCAGCAGAGTTGCGGCCTCCCCTATGCACCACGCAAAACCAGATGCAGTAGTTTTACTCTATCACAAAGGGCACTCAACAAGATTGGAAAAGCAAAATTTTCTGCTTCTAGAAACGTGTTTGAGCCTAAATCCATAATTAATGCCCAGCCTACAAAACTCCCAGAACCAGAAATTAGAAGTGGAAGAAGCCTGCTTAGAGTAGAGCATTCCCAGAGCAGGATTGTTCCCTGTTACCATACACCCACTCTTCCAGAGTCAAATAGATTTCTGTCACTGGGTCACAGCTGAGAATGCCAAATTCAGGACAAACTGCTGAGAAATAGGGCAGACTCATCCCAAACTGGTGGCCATTAACAAAAAATAAACTTCTTGTTAACCAGTGTGGTGATACAGAAGTCAAAATGCAGTATCTTTAGGCATTCCACCCCTTGGCTCACCACCAGACACTGGACTTTTGATGAGTGGTACTGAAAACCCATTTCATCACATATAGGGTCCTTCCAATCCCAAAAGATCAGCCACTTAGCCAGGTCAATATATAACTCAGATCTTACCCATCAAGATGGCCCATTTCNTGGAGTACTTGGTTAGTAATGCATATGTAGACTGGGGAACAAAGTTAAGTGCATTGTGGATCCTGAACACAGATCCTGCTTTAATTGTAGTGTCTGGGGAGAAGATTCAGCAAGAAAGAAATGCAAAAAAATAAAAAACCCACCAACAAAACTATCACACCTCTCTTTAGACCTTAAGATAGGTGCCTTTGACAATCCTAAGAGAGTTTGACACCTAATTCCTCAATAAATGCCAATGGGACTTTGGTGCCTTATTACCTTAGGCTCCTTTCACAACCCCCAGCATAAAGAGCCAACAGCACTTTCCCAAGGTGAGAATGGAGTTTGCTTCAATACCATGGCTAAACGTTCCTCTTCCTTCCCCTCCACCCATCCTTTTGCACAGTATGCCAAATCCCTACCTTCCTCCCCACATCTTCCCCCAACTTACTCCAGATGTGTCAGTCAGCGGGGTGTGCAGACAGGCTGTGAAGCCTGCTTTGCAGAGCCTTTGCAATAAAATCCCTATACACATAAAACCTTATAATAAATGGTGGGGCACATTCGCACAGTCAGAGCCTGTAAACCTAACTCTGGCAAAATACCCAGCCTGAGGAGTGTTATTAAAAACTACCTTTTCTGCTCAAGGTTCAGATAAGGACAGTCAATTCTCTAATGGAAATAAACTACAGTTATTCTCAAGCTGACAGCGATTCACCCATGACAGTAATTCTATCACGATGTGGCAAATGCCTCAATTAAAGGAGTTTAAAGACCGTGTAGGATATTTCAGCCCCTTAGCAGCCCAGTCTTTTGGGAATCCTATATGCTGGCATAATTTAGTGTTGCCAGATATATTAAGAGGAGGTATTAAACCAGTTCAATTTACTGGGCTAGCAAGGCTCACAAAGCGGCACTTGGGGTGGGAACATAACAGAAACCTGACAGGAATTGAACTCCACTGCTAATGAGTGAGTATTAGGAATTAATAAAATATGAATAAGCTTTCATCCAGGGGTGAACCTTTTCACAAAACAATTACTCACTATCTGACCTCAGTCCTCATCCTCAAGGACACCTGCACAACACCTTCAAAAGACAAGCCTAGGAGCTCAAATTAATATTTTTGCTAGACACTAAAAATTATAGTGTTAAAGATACTGGATTAATTACTTATAGAACAAAAAAAGGGGGGAGGGGTTAATGACTGTGGGGGGTGTTAACAGGCCACTTCACCTTGAACGGTCCCTTAGAAAGGGTGTTAACTATTTACGCTAAACAATCTCTTCCGCCTTGTATTTAGCTGTGACACTCGGAGTACCTTTTCCAGACCAGAAGAAGAGCTCTGTGTAGTGTGAAAGCTTGCCCCTTTTACCAAAAGAAGTTGGTCCAGTAAAAGATATTACCTCACCCACCTTGCCTCTAAAATAAGCCTTTAGTGTCTTCTTAGCAACCTTTTCAAGAAAGTACTGAATTTCTTGAGAGAAAAGGGACAAAGTTTAATCACACTAAAAACCCAAGGTCTATTCTTCCCTGGCTCACCCCACCAATTCCAACGGAGTTAGATCAGGGATGAGTTAGGGCCAAAGTCCTCATGGATGCTGACAACATTATTTTAACTAACCCTGCAGTGCTGGGTTAATGGGGCAGACACACGCCACGCTGCAATGTACTCTTTGCCTCCCTCTCCCTAACATACCTAGTGAGCAGGCAGGGCTTCAGTGCCTCTGGAATTAGCAAGACAACACCCTGCCTCTGGGTGTAGCAGGCAAGCCTAGTGAAAGGGATGGTTGCTCTTGCCCCATCTCAACAAGTATTGTGCCTTAGTTTGTTTGTTCGCTCCTTCGGGGGGGAGGGGTGTCACACATCAGTGCTTAATTTGTAATAAAAGAGGTGCCAGGCCTGAAGCACTTTTTTTTTACATTCATAACTGATGCAGCAAGGCCAGAGGTGCCAGAGCCATGAACTGCCAAGCCTAGAGATGCTAGCCCTGGAACAAATTAAGCACTGTCACACATGTTGCAGCAGAGTTGCGGCCTCCCCTATGCACCACGCAAAACCAGATGCAGTAGTTTTACTCTATCACAAAGGGCACTCAACAAGATTGGAAAAGCAAAATTTTCTGCTTCTAGAAACGTGTTTGAGCCTAAATCCATAATTAATGCCCAGCCTACAAAACTCCCAGAACCAGAAATTAGAAGTGGAAGAAGCCTGCTTAGAGTAGAGCATTCCCAGAGCAGGATTGTTCCCTGTTACCATACACCCACTCTTCCAGAGTCAAATAGATTTCTGTCACTGGGTCACAGCTGAGAATGCCAAATTCAGGACAAACTGCTGAGAAATAGGGCAGACTCATCCCAAACTGGTGGCCATTAACAAAAAATAAACTTCTTGTTAACCAGTGTGGTGATACAGAAGTCAAAATGCAGTATCTTTAGGCATTCCACCCCTTGGCTCACCACCAGACACTGGACTTTTGATGAGTGGTACTGAAAACCCATTTCATCACATATAGGGTCCTTCCAATCCCAAAAGATCAGCCACTTAGCCAGGTCAATATATAACTCAGATCTTACCCATCAAGATGGCCCATTTCAGACAGTTGACAAGAAGGTGTGAGGATACTTAACAAGGGGAAATAGATTCAATATGTGTAATGACCCAGCCACTCCCAGTCTCTATTCAAACCCAAGTTAGTGGTATCTAGTTTGTATATTAATTCAATCTCAGCAGCTTCTTGTTGGAGCTTTTTTGAAGCTTTTTTTTCTGTTGCAAAATTGCCACCTTTAACATTCAAAAACCAGTAGGAGAACACTTCAACCTCTCTGGTCACTCAGTAACAGACTTAAAGGTGGCAATTTTGCAACAGAAAAAGCTTCAAAAACAGACTCCAACGAGAAACTGCGGAGCTTGAATTAATATGCAAACTAGATACTAACTTGGGTTTGAATAGAGACTGGGAGTGGCTGGGTCATTACACATATTGAATCTATTTCCCCTTGTTAAGTATCATCACACCTTGTCACCTGTCTGAAATGGGCCATCTTGATTATCACTACAAAAGTTTTTTTTCTCCTGCTGATAATAGCTCATCTTAATTAATTAGCCTCTTACAGTTGGTGTGGCTACTTCCACTTTTTCAAATTCCCTGTATGTATATGTATATANAATAGATTCAATATGTGTAATGACCCAGCCACTCCCAGTCTCTATTCAAACCCAAGTTAGTGGTATCTAGTTTGTATATTAATTCAATCTCAGCAGCTTCTTGTTGGAGCTTTTTTGAAGCTTTTTTTTCTGTTGCAAAATTGCCACCTTTAACATTCAAAAACCAGTAGGAGAACACTTCAACCTCTCTGGTCACTCAGTAACAGACTTAAAGGTGGCAATTTTGCAACAGAAAAAGCTTCAAAAACAGACTCCAACGAGAAACTGCGGAGCTTGAATTAATATGCAAACTAGATACTAACTTGGGTTTGAATAGAGACTGGGAGTGGCTGGGTCATTACACATATTGAATCTATTTCCCCTTGTTAAGTATCATCACACCTTGTCACCTGTCTGAAATGGGCCATCTTGATTATCACTACAAAAGTTTTTTTTCTCCTGCTGATAATAGCTCATCTTAATTAATTAGCCTCTTACAGTTGGTGTGGCTACTTCCACTTTTTCAAATTCCCTGTATGTATATGTATATATATATATATATATCTTCTCACTATATGTTCCATTCTATGCATCTGATGAAGTGGGCTGTAGCCCACAAAAGCTTATGCTCAAATAAATTTGTTAGTCTCTAAGGTGCCACAAGTCCTCCTGTTCTTTTTGCAGAAACAGACTAACATGGCTGGTACTCTGAAACCTGTTTGTGGAAAGTTACTAGCCCAAGATGGAGTCACATGCACATATCACATGTCCTTACATGCTTTCATTACTCACAGTAGCAGCCACTGCCCATATTCTTACTGGGGCATCCACAGGAAAACTTACTTGGCAGGATGAGTTTCTTCTATGGCCCATTGTTAGAGTGAAGTATCCTTAATGTGCCATCAACACACAGCTGTCTGGCCTTGATGCAAATCTTATCTGCTAGGTGTTAGCCAGGAATATAACGCATGTATAAGATACATGTCTATGGCCAATATTCACAACTTTAGATACAAAGATGATACATGCATGTAAACAGGATAATCATACTTAGCAAATCATAACTTTTCCATTGACACGTTACATGACATACTTTGTACCAGATTTGTTACAGTTGTATAACAGTGGTAATAGCAATGATATAAAAGGTCATATTCAATCATAACAGCATAACAATCTCACTGTCAGGAAGTTTGCCCTGCATGCTTTTAAAATTGTGAGTTTGGATACAAACTCCAGCTGAAATCTGTAGGTATAAAAGAACAGAGCGTTCACTCTGCTGCTACAGCATCCATTTTCAATGCCTGTACGCTTGCTGACTGTTTGATGCTGAGATGTTAAATGTTGTCCACCAGCTTCGGGTCTCAGATCAGTCTCTTTCTTAAGCCAGTCCCTCTGTAGCACCATGAACATTCACAACCTCATTTAGCAACCAAAAAAGTCAGTAAGGGTAAATTTTAAATATAAACTTTCAATCCAAGGGTCTAATACGCTCATATTAAAACAGGGTTCTCAGTCCTCAGACACCTACAGAAGGTCACCATGGTAGTCAGCCACTCGCTTACATGGAACGCCAGGAATAGGAGCCACATACTCCAGATTAAACATAGGCCTTTACCAGTTAAACTAAAGGTGCAGCTGTGAAAGCTCAGCCAGTTGATGAAATCAACTCAATGTCTATGAGAAGAGCTGACCTATTTCATCAAGTACGGGACAGTGACATGCCCACACACACGAGCAATCCCTTCACAATTCAAAGTGGATTCCACAGAAACTGTTCACACGTGGCCAGTCAACCAAGGACCTTATCTTCTCATCTACATTAGTCGGATTGTTCCAGGATTAATGGGAATCACCCAACAGGATTTATGTGCTTAATCTCATATCTCCTCCTCAAGAGACTACAAACTAGACTTCCAAGGACAAGTATGCGGATTAGTGAGCCAATCCAAAGTACCAAACTATGCATTCCTTTCCACTGCTCCCATTCCTCGGTGTCCTGTGTTACCTCTACACGCCCAGAACCAGTTACCGCACTACACTTCAGGAAGGCCAGAGTGTCACTAGAGAAATGCAAAATGTTACTACTCAACATAGGACTAGAAGTGACTTCCTGGTCATCGAGTCCAGTCCCCCTGCTATTGCAAGCAGTCCCTCAAAAAGGCTAGAGTTGTGGGAAAGAATGGCTGCTTAAGATGCACCCATATTCTGCTAGCCCTTAATGGCATGAAACCCAAACCTGGATCTCCTGCATGTCTGTTCACTGTATTATAACTAGGCCACTGAACTGGCCTCCCAATGGTATCTGAAGCATTCATTCATACACTGTTTTGACTTAACATTGAGTAACCATTTTTGTGGGAAATATTTTATCTATGGATCTGCACTTGTGGCATTTTAACACTTCTTCGCCTACGTAAACTCACTCTTGTTGCACTTATTCCTACGTTTAAATAGGCTTTGAAAGGAGCTATTTCTTTTTAACTATTTATTCAGGAAGTTTTAACAAGTTTACAAATCGTTGCCATGTAAATCCCTGTATATGTATTTAACAGACCAGGTATGGCTATCAAACGTTAATATTCAATAAAAGGCAACCAAATAAAAAAACTGAATAAAAGGCAACCAAATATCTATCTGTCCTGGGTCTATTTTTCTGGATACATAACTGCTGTGTTTATTTTTTCCATAACCACAGTCTCCCATTATTTTTTGAACCATTCCTCGGTGCTTGGTCTATTATTCTTTTTCCAATGAGAGGCTACTAATAGCTGAACGGCTACTAGCAGATGAGAGATTAATTCTCCATTTCCTTTTGTATGACCATTTCCACTAGGAAGCCCCAGGAGGATTACCAAAGGATCACTGTTAATAAACAGAAACGTTATTTCTAATGCAAGCACCACTACAAACATCAAGACTGAGGACTTCATTGGGAATGGCAGAAGAGGGGAAGAGTAGAGACGCAGAGAAATCAAGTTACTTTGGTCACTCGATTGTCAAATTACAACTCAGCACTGAGGTGATGCATTCACAGCATCAGTGGAATTTAGAGATCAACACAATGGGAATTAGCAAAAGAAAAAACGGAATATTGTCAGGATTTCTAGTCTATCTTCACAATTGCCCAGGTGCATCAGGAAATGATCAGCTCCTGCTGCAGCATGAAGTTCGTTTCAGCACCTGAATTCTGACAACGCTGTTGAGCAGAACAACATAATGAAAGGTTCCCAAGTTTCATAAACAACAACTTTAAGACCCCAAAAGCAGAGATGCCAACCATTCTGGACCTATTTTAGGGTTTTATATTGCCACCTATCAACTTAATATCTGACCACTTACCATGTAAAGTCAATACTAATAGAATCATAGAACTGAAAGGGACCTCGAGAGGTCATCTAGTCCAGTCCCTCACACTCAAGGCAGGACCAAGTATTATTTAGACCATCCCTGACAAGTGTCTGTCCAACGTGCTCTTAAAAATCTCCAGTGACAGACATTCCATCACCTCCCTAGGCAATTTATTCCAGTGCTTACCTACCCTGACAGGGAGTTTTTCCTAATGTCCAACCCAAGCCGCCCTTGCAGCAATTTAAGCCCATTTCCTCTTGTCCCATCCTCAGAGGTTAACAACAATGTTTCTCTCTCCTCCTTGTAACAATCTTTTATGTACTTGAAAACTTATGTCCCCCCCCCCCTTGAGGACTTAGTGGAGTCTCTGGCACTTCTCCCCTTTCAGGTCAAAACTTTTCTTGGGTAGGGATTTTTTTTTGGGCGGGGGAAGAAGGGTTAGGAGGGGTTAAGGAATAGAAAGTCTTTCATATTGTGAGCATCTTTTATGTGGAGAGACCATCGCAAGAAGAAAGGTTTTGCAGTGTTTTCTAAAGACAGTTCAACCCTGAATTCACCTGACCTGCTTAATAATAGGAAGAGCCAATTGAGAAACTTAGTGGAAGTGATCCAACGTTACACCAATCCAACACATCACACATGTAACAACACGGCACTTCCAGAGTGCGATGCTGAAGAATTAAGAGTGCTAGTGGGGACGAAGAGTGGCAAGGGCTGGAGGATCCTCAGGGACACCATAATAAGGGCACAACTGGACATTAGCTCCTCGGACAGTATAAGAATGAGACACTAACAAACGAGCGATATTGACAGACTGGAGGGAGTTCAGCGAAGAGCATCAGAAAGGACCAGGGAGTTAGACCCAACAGCAAAATATGTTCTTTCAGTCTGGATGATTTTAAAATAAAGATGCCTCAGGAAGTGTGAATTGCTCATTTTAAGATCCTCCGTCATGGATCAATTCATAGCACTGACTCTCCCTGTAAACTGAACGGGGCAGTGGAGAGAGAGAGAGTTCTCTATCGTTCCATAGCTTTGTGCAACTCAAGACAAAAAAGTTCAAAACTTCAAAAGGTAGGGGATTTTTGCACCATGTTCTGAATATTTGAAAATGGCCAGGTTTTGCAAAATTACATTTTGTAGGGTTTGTCCTTGCATAGGAACATTTAAGTAAAACTGGGTTCTTTCACTCAAACACTCTACCCAGAACTGTTTAGTGTGTCAAGTCTCATATTTGGTATTGTCCTTAAAGCCACACTTCAGAGATCCTAGTGATTCCAAGAGCATCGCAGCTTTCATTGAAAGAAAAGTGAGTTTTTAATCTTCATGGCTGCATTTAAGAGCTTGAAAGATTGACAAATCAGAAGGCAAATAAACCCTAAATCTATTATACTAAAAAAAAACCTCATGAAATTTAAACTTATGATTTTTGTGGCCTGGCTCATGATGTTTTCACAGATTGGGGTTGGTAATACAGTAATTCTTCCTTTCTAAGGCCTGAGAGGGTCTTCCCCACCTCTGATGTCTAGGATTATACAGACTATCATGTCTACATGACAGTGCAACTCAGACTGAGCCTCGGGAGCCGCAAGTGACTCTTTAATGCGTCTCCTGCAGCTCTTTGCAGCATATGATATTAAAACACTGTGTGATTTAATTAACAACCAATCAGGATGCTTTTACTAGGTTATTAACTAATTTTAGTTGATAAAATAATACTGGCTTAGTCATTTTGCTGTGAGAATATTTATATACTAAATGAAACAATGAATTCACACTACTGTGGCTTTTTTGGGTAATGTTGACCACTAATTTGGCTCCTAAAGCACTGAGGTCTGACCAGGAGGTCCCGCCCCTGAAATGCCACCCCCGACAGAGGCAGTGGAAGGTCCCGCCCCCGAAATTACCACTGACGACCGGGGCGGCCGGCGCCCCCCAAATCTTAGCGCCCTAGGCAACCGCCTAGGTCGCCTAATGGGTTGCGCCGGCCCTGGGTCTGACTATCACTGCTATATGACTTAGATCACACTGCTCAGGCCACATACCAGGCCAGATATAGCCGAACAAGCTATATGAAGTGCTTCAATATAAAACAAGTTGTTTAACGCACCTAGTTCCACAACCAACCATTAAGTCAACTGAGCATAGTTCCAAGTTCTCCGCACAGCTCTATGCTTTAAAGCATGACAAAAATAGCCATCAAAAGCATCTCTGCGAGGGCACCACCCTTCAACAGAAGAGTTGCATCATCATGAGTCATCCCAGTTCCGCTTTAAAAGCACACGAGAGGGATGAAAGAGAATGAAGAGCGTTCTTCTAGGATGGGGAAATGTGTTCTGGAGTAATCACTCCACCCACAAGGAGGAGTGCTACAGCATTGATTCTCTAGCAACTCCATCGCTCCCCAGAGACAGAAAAAGTCTACTAGTCAGCTCCCTGCTCCCTCTGCCCCCATCCTGCCACAAAGGGCATAATGAACTCGTGGGCACTTCGGTAAGGGAAGCAAAGTCAGTCTGTGCATTGGTGGGAAGTTTCCATTTATTTAAGATGAGACAATTTGGTTTCCTGTTCTAATTTCTGCTACTAGGCCTCGCCAGTTTTTCCAGCCTATGTTATCATTAGAATGAAGATAGCTTGAAGAGGGGGAGGGGGCACATTCCAGACACTGTATAGTCCCTTTCCCCCTTGTTTTTACACATTCTTAGGAAGTGCAGATTTCTTTAATTGAACCATGGCAAAAATTCCCTTCTTGCTGCTCTGAAAGTAGTACAGACTGGCACAAGAACGGTGGTTTGGATTGCTCAGTTGCTATCGTTTGCACTAATGCTAAGGCATATGTAGATCACCCAGAATGGTACCAAAACTCTTCAATTCAAGCCAATAATGAGGTCAAGGTCTCCCATTACATTATTTATGCCTCTGTGTGTACCATCGCAGAAGTGCGCAAACTCTTCCAGTCGCGCCCCCCTCCATTATTTGTCATCTGAAGTAATCCCTTACTTCTGCACTGCAGCGGGGGTGGCTGGCCGGGGCGGTCATGTTGTGTGTGGCGCGGGAGGACCATTTTTTTTTAATCCTGCTCCTGTCCCGCCCTGCAATACCCACTCTATTTTTATCCTGCTCCCGCTATTATGGCAGCTGGTCCTGCGAGACCCCTGGGATCCCAGTTGCTTCGCCCCTCCTCCTCCCCCCACCGGGAAACTCTTGAACCCGCCCACTTTGCGCACCACTGTACCATTGGACACACAGTAATGCGACTGGAGACTTGGAGCTGTTCTGTTGTGTAATGGGTGTGTGTCAGCAGAGGCTTTACCAATTAGCCACTGCTTAGAACAAGGCAAGACCTACAGTCCAGGCCGCAGGGGGAGGAAGGAGGGGAAGAGCCTAGAGAAGGAACATCCCAGGGGCGTAGCCACGGATGGGCTGCGGCCCACCCACATAGTGTCCAGGCCCACCCCACCAGCCCCGGCTCTGCTCCGGCCCAGCCCTAGCCCCGCTCGGCACTCCAGCCGGGCAGCGGAGGCTGGGCCTGCTCTGCCCGCCTGCCTGGCACTCCTGCCAGGGAGCGGGGTCACGGCGCGGGGGCTTGGCCTGCTCTGGCACTTGCCCACAAGCCCCTGCGCCCTGACCCCGCTCCCCAGCTGGAGCACAGGGCACATGGAGCAGGTGGGGGCACAAGGGTGCCCATTTTTCCAGCCCCGCACCCCCCAATTGGCCGGGGCCCCTGGGCATAGCCCATTGGCCCAGTGGCTAATCCGCCACTGGGAGGAGGGTTAGTGGGCAGCCTGGGGGCGGCAGAGGAGATCCTCAAAAAAAAGCAGGCCTGCCGCCTCAGGGAGCCGGGTCCGGCGTGGGGCGGTGGGACAGGGAGGGGTGCTGGGCATAGGCACCAAGGTTCTAATCTGCCAGGGGGTGCTCCCCCCTCCTAGCTCTGCCCAGGCCCCACCCCCACTCCACCCCTTCCCCCAATGCCCCACCCCTGCCCTGCTTCTTCCCACTCCACCTCTTCCAGCCCCATCTCTTCCCGCCCAGTTCCACCCCTTCTCTCGAGTGCGCTGCATCCTCGCTCCTCCCCCCTCCCCCCCAGCGCCTCCTGACACTGCGAAACAGCTGATCCGCAACAGGTGGGAGGCGCGGGAAGGGAGGGGGAGGCACTGATCGCCGGGCCCACTGGCGGGCAGGAGATGTTGGGGGGAGATAGAGGCATTGATGGGGGGCTGCCATTTTTCCCCCATGGGTGCTCCAGCCCCAGAGCACCCATGGAGTCAGCGCCTATGGTGCCGGGAGCCGTGCGCACTAGAGAGCAGCAGCTCCTCCCGGAGCTGGGGGCGCGCCGTGGCCCCGGGGGGCCCCTGGTCAGAGGGTCCATCACCTCTTGCAAGGCTGGCTGGAGGCGGGCCTCCTAACCCTCCTGCCCCCCCCCCCCTCCATCCCTCTATCATTGCCCACCCACCTGAAGTCGGGGCCCACCCAAATGTCCCATCCTGGCTACGCCACTGGAATATCCTGCCACAAAGGTTATGAATAGTAGCTGATCAATAAAGTACCTAAAATGGGTTTGCATTGCAACAAAAATGCCAGTACAGATGATATATTCTGTGTGCACAACAAAAATATACCACAGGGAATTATACTCCACTCATACGGTAACAGACCAGATTTAATAAGGTATTTTCTCTTCTAAACTCCTAGGGTAGGATTCCATGAAAATAATCTGATACAAAAGCATTAACAGCTTGAAACATCTCAACTGGGATTAAAAGAAAATAATGTCTTAAGTATAGACAAAAGAAACGACCACTAATTAGTTGCACCTTAGATGACTAAATAATTGTTATATATATATATATATATATATATATATACACACACACACATATATATACACACACATATATATATACACACACACACACACACATACACGTTTAAAAAAAAATTTCCAACAACTTTTTTTGACGGGGGAGGAGTGGAAGCCCTATATTGTCACTGATCTCGGGTCTCCATTCTTTGGGTTCTTACTTCTCCAGTGATATCGCTGTTTTAAAAATTACACTTTCCCCACACAGGTGCAGTTTAACCACGTTACCCAGGAGGGAAAGAATCTGCATCGCATCCCCATTCAAAAGCACTGGAAATCAGTTTCACATTGCTAAGGCAAATTCCAGGATTATATTTTGAAAGTGTTCTATTAACGTAATAGGTGGTATAACCATTTTATTAAAGCATTAAATAGTAGTGCACAGCAGGAAAGATTGGGTTTGTCTGGAATTCGAGGACAACACAGGAACCCCCTGTTTTTAAGAACAGGTTAGACAAGCACCTGTCAGGAATGGGCTAGTTATTACTTAGTCCTGCCTTAGTCCAGTCCTACACTTCTATGATTCTTTGGCTCCTCATTGACAAGGGGGCTAAAAGAGTCTTAGGCCCTCCCCAAAACATTCAACTTTTGCTTTACATCCAGCCTTGAGCATCAAGCAGGGGGCCTCATTCTAGAGGGCAAGGGAGGGGTTTACAAACCTAATTCCCTCCTCATGTTATATATTCAGAAGAAGGCTTCTATACCATCTCCAGGCTTTCCTCCCAACCTCCCCAGAGACTCCATCTCCTTTTTCTATTGGTACACCTTGCAGAGCTGACACCTAGTAGCCACCGAGTCGCCTGTTGCTCACTGATTATTCTGTAGGGTTATAGTAAGGGAAGGTCCTTTCATGGATTGAGGACTGGTTAAAAGACAGGGAACAAAGGGTAGGAATTAATGGTAAATTCTCAGAATGGAGAGGGGTAACTAGTGGTGTTCAACAAAGGGTCAGTCCTAGGACCAATCCTATTCAACTTATTCATAAATGATCTGGAGAAAGGGGTAAAAAGTGAGGTGGCAAAGTTTGCAGATGATACAAAACTGCTCAAGATAGTTAAGACCAAAGCAGACTGTGAAGAACTTCAAAAAGATCTCACAAAACTAAGTGATTGGGCAACAAAATGGCAAATGAAATTTAATGTGGATAAAGGTCAAGTAATGCACATTGGAAAAAATAACCCCAACTATACTTACAATATGATGGGGGCTAATTTAGCTACAACGAATCAGGAAAAAGATCTTGGAGTCATCATGGATAGTTCTCTGAAGACGTCCACGCAGTGTGCAGTGGCAGTCAAAAAAGCAAACAGGATGTTAGGAATCATTAAAAAGGGGATAGAGAATAAGACGGAGAATATATTATTGCCCTTATATAAATCGATGGTACGCCCACATCTTGAATACTGCGTACAGATGTGGTCGTCTCATCTCAAAAAAGATATACTGGCACTAGAAAAGGTTCAGAGAAGGGCAACTAAAATGATTAGGGGTTTGGAACGGGTCCCATATGAGGAGAGATTAAAGAGGCTAGGACTTTTCAGCTTGGAAAAAGGGGACTAAGGGGGGATATGATAGAGGTATATAAAATCATGAGTGATGTGGAGAAAGTAGATAAGGAAAAGTTATTTACTTGTTCCCATAATACAAGAACTAGGGGCCACCAAATGAAATTAATGGGCAGCAGGTTTAAAACAAATAAAAGGAAGTTCTTCTTCACACAGCGCACAGTCAACTTGTGGAACTCCTTGCCTGAGGAGGTTGTGAAGGCTAGGACTATAACAGCGTTTAAAAGAGAACTGGATAAATTCATGGAGGTTAAATCCATTAATGGCTATTAGCCAGGATGGGTAAGGAATGGTGTCCCTAGCCTCTGTTTGTCAGAGGGTGGAGATGGATGGCAGGAGAGAGATCACTTGATCATTGCCTGTTAGGTTCAGTCCCTCTGGGGCACCTGGCATTGGCCACTGTCAGTAGACAGTATACTGGGCTAGATGGACCTTTGGTCTGACCCAGTACGGCCGTTCTTATGTACTCCAAGGAACAATAGAGTCTACGGACCCCACAAACAAGTGCATGGGTGTAGGAGCCAAGAAATCCTGCAGTGAACTCCCAGCTCTGCTACCAATTTGCCGCATGGCCTTGCACACTTCACAGCCTTTTGCACCTTACTGAACCCTCTCCCTCCATAGGTCTAACAGGGTAATACCTCCATCACAGGGGCATTGTGGGGATTAGCTATTTATACTGCTTTGAAGATGTGTAGAGCTACACACATGCTAAGTATTAAACAGTTTCCTTTTAACTTGCAGCAAACAGCAGCCTGGGATTTTGATAGCAACCCTTGATTAACACTGTCAAGAAACTTGATTTAATTGTCTCGTTACAGACTGTTAATTCCTCCTCCCAGTTCTCTTTTATGAGACGAGGCCCAGATACACCCGGAGCCTGCCAGCACAGAGGTGTCCGTTTTCAAAGATCCAGTGTACTCTGGGGGACTTGTTTAGTTCAAATAGGAACCGGGATTTGCAAGAGGGCTAATGAGTTACCAACATTCAATAAGCAGGTACTGTAATGCTGAGCCGCACATCTCTGGTTACACTTCAAAGCAAGGTAGTACAAAGAGCTGGTTATGGGGCTGCAGGAGAGAGAGAAGCCTCTGTTACCCACTGAAAGGCTCTACCAGCAAGTGACCTATTGCAAGGAGAGAGAAAGGGGACAGACTGGAGCCACATAAATTGCACTCTGATAACAATGACAGAATGAAGCATTAGAAACAGAGCTCGGAGGAAGTGTAGTCCAGCGGTTAGAGGCAAGAGAGCCCAGCAGTTAGGACTCCAGGGTTTTTATTTCTGGCACTGTTACTTACTCTGAGCTCAGGAAAAAGTCACTTAGTACATCTTTGTGCCTCCTTTTCCTCCCCATTTGTGAACTTGGAGGAAAAAATTCCCTCCCGGTGTCACAGGAGGCTTTGGTGGGAATGGACTGCTTTGAAATCTTTGAATGAAAGGTGCTAAATAATCGCAGAGCATTAGGATTTACCATTACCAATAACGTACAAACTAACACTCCTCATTCATCTAAATGCCATCCAGGTTTGGGAGGCAATTTGCAGCATTACCCACAAATCAGGAGACAATCAAAACATCATTGACTATGACTAACTTAAGATCCAGCACTAAACAAACAACTAAGTGGACTAGGAATCTCAGTGGCCTCAGCCCAATGGGGTCCCAGAACAGCAGAGCCAAGTAGGGTTGCCAACTTTCTATTTGCAGAAAACCCAACACCCTTGCCCCGCCCCTTTCCCTAGGCCACGCCCCCACTCCATCCTCGTTCTCCCCCACCCTTGCTGATGCACTCATTTTCACCGGGCTGGGGCAGGGGGTTGGGGTGCGGGGGGGTGAGGGCTCCGGCTGGGGGGTGCAGGCTCTGGGGTGGGGCTAGAGAGATGAGGGGGCTGGGGTGCAGGAGCGAGCTCCAGGCTGGGGCAGGGGGTTAGAGTGTGGGAGGGGGCTCTGGGCTGATGCAGGGGGTTGGGGCATGGGAGGGGGTATGGGCTCTGGGTTAGTGACGTGGGTTCCAGGGTGGGGCCGGGGGTGCGGGCTCTGGCTACAGGTACAGGCTCTGGGGTGGAGCCAGAGATGAGGGATTTGATGTTCAGGAGAGGGCTCTGGGCTGAGGCAGGGGGTATGGGATCTGGGCTGGGGGTGCGGGCTCAAGGGTGGGGCCAGAAATGAGGGGTTCAGGGTGCACGAGAGGGATCCCGGCTGCGGCAGGGGGTTGGGGTGCAGGGGGGTGCGGGCTCCAGCTGGGGGTGCGAGCTCTGGGGTTGGGCCAGGGTTTGGGGTGGCAGAAGGGGGCTCTGGGCTGGGGCAGGGGGTTGGGGTGCAGGAGGGAGTGCAGGCGGCGCTTACCTCAGGCAGCTCCCAGGAATCTGCCGGCATCTCCCTCCGGCTCCTAAGTGGAGGCTCGACCACATGGCTTTCTGCGCTGCCCGCACCTGCAGGCACCGCCCCCTCAGCTCCCATTGGCCGTGGTTCCTGGCCAATGGGAGCAGCTGAGCTGGTGCTGAGGGCAGGAGCAGCGCGCAGAGCCCCCATGGCTGTCCCTCCACCTAGGAGCCAGAGGGAGATGCCCGCAGCTTCCCGGGAGTTGCACAGAGCCAGATAGGGAGCCTGCCTGCGCTGCTGACTGGACTTTTAACGGCCCGGTTAGTGGTGCTGACCGGAGCCGCCAGGATCCCTTTTCAACTGGGTGCTCGGTTCGAAAACTGGCAACCCTAGAGCCAAGCCACCTTCCCTCTCTTCTCCCCACTTTCCCAGATACCTTAGAATCTTTTCATGACAATCAGGAGTGGTAGAAGCAGGGGGGCACAGCGCTGTCCAGAAATCCTCAACGGCATTAAGCAGCACTTGGGACAGGAGTTAATCCAGACGTAGGCTTTGCTTGGCAGAGCTGCACGGTGTTGACAGGGATCCAGTGGAATTGTTATCAAAGGGCTCCAGATAAAGAAGGGATTATGATGTCTGTTGGAAGCGCCGTTTGGAGAATGGCATTTTGCTGTCCAAGACATTGGGCCCACTCTTATGTCCCTGGCTGGCTGAGTGAAGTTCTTGTGGCATCTCCTCTGCACCCTGAAGAGGCAGAACCTATATTCTCTCTTGAGCAGCTCTGTCAACGCCAACATCCTATTCTGAGGAGAGGCACTGCTGCCTAGCGGTTAGAGCACAGGACTAGGCGTCAAGGCCCTTGGGCTCCGTTCCCCACGCTGCCACTGATTCACCTTACAACAGCTTGACTTCTGTGCCTCGCTTTGCCCAGCTGTGAGGCGGCCTCCCTCACAAATGGTGCTCCGAGACTTGCTTGTAACTCAAAGGCCTCTGGAGAACAGCATGCCAGGAGTGAAGTTATTACATTCACTCCAACAGACAAAAAAAGTGCCACTAAAAACCATAGTCAATCCCAGCTCCCAAATAAAGACATTCAGGATCAGGGTTCGGCTCTCAAGTTTGGTGGTGCTGACACGGTCACATTGCACTCATAGAAAACAGTGAGGTCTTAGGGGAGAGATGGGGAAAAGGTTGGGCTTTTTCCCCAGGTCTTCTGGAACAGGCTCTGGCACATGGCACTAAGACTAAGCTGTCCATTGGCTTCTCCACACCCAGCACTTGGAGTCACTTCAGCTGATGCAAACGCATCAGGTTCATGAGTACATCTGGACTGTCTGCCATGTCCTACTAAGGGCTGGTCCACACTAGGGGCGGGATCGAACTAAGGTACTTCGACTTCAGCTACGCGAATAGCGTAGCTGAAGTCGAAGTACCTTAGTTCGAACTAACGCGACTTACCTCGCGTCCGCGCGGCGCCGCGATCGAAGTTCGCGGCTCCCACTTCGACTCCGGTAACTCCGCTCGCCCTGCAGGAGTACCGGAGTTCGAAGTAGCGCGTTCGGGGATCGATTTATCGCGTCCAGACAAGACGCGATAATTCGATCCCCGATACTTCGATGGCTACCCGCCGATTTCGGCGGGTAGTGTAGACGGGGCCTAAGTGTTGTATCAGGATGAATCAGCAAAGCTTCATAGTGAGTTTCAATGTCTCCATGTACAGGTACCAAAAAACATTAAAAAAGGGCCCACCTCTGAGGCAGGAGCACTATGGTCCTAGCTAGAGGACTTTTAATATAATATATGGAGATATACCTATCTCATAGAGCTGGAAGGGACCCTGAAGGGTCATCGAGTCCAGCCCCCTCCCTTCACTAGCAGGACCAATTTTGCCCCAGATCCCTAAGTGGCCCCCTAAAGGATTGAACTCACAACCCTGGGTTTAGCAGGCCAATGCTCAAACCACTGAGCTATCCCTCCCCCCCAGCAATCTCTCTGTAACGGCCTGGCCAGCAGACATGTCCCAACTGCCCTCTGTTGGATGGAATGTCAGACTTCCTTAACCTGCATGATCCATCCTACTGCAGCAGCACCATGGTCCATGGATAGAGCTGGCTGGTTACATGGTGCTGGTTCTCCTTATACCCAACTGCTTCTTCGTTGCAAACTACTAGTGGTCTGTAAAAGCAACTGGAAATGAGGTCGAAGGAGCCAGCTTAGCTACTTCTTGTAAAGGTTGTTGCTATATAAAAGAAGAAACTGGTCAATAGCAATGGCTCACTAGATCTGGAGCTGGGAGAGAAAAGTCCCAGGAAGAAGAGAATGAGGCAGCCAGGCAAAAGGACCAGGAGCAAGCAAGTGTGCTTGGGGAAAAGCGGCTGTCACCATCTGGTAGAGAGGCAGAGGCAAACCAAAGAACACAATACTCAGAGGGGCAAGAAAAGGATCAACTTTTATCCAAAAAGGACACCACACTTCCTGCATGCCAGACAATAGTTTCCAGACACTGCTTCTGCGTGCAAGCAGTTATGGTAGTTTCCATATGAATGTGATCAGTGACAAACAGGAGAAGTAGTTTCTCTGATGACTAATGGGTGGGGAGATGGTAAAACAGTCTCTGGTCCATGCTGTGGAGGTGTTGATAATCCCAGCTCTACTGGATGGCCACAGTGAATGAGCCAAAACACTGCCAGCACATCGAATGCGGATTGTATTGTAATTCAAGTGTTTGAATTACAAGGGCCAGAGATTTGTTCCTGCTATTGGCCATAAAGAGAGATGTACAATTAGAACATGTAGAACAGCGGATCAGTTACGTACTTTGCAGCCACGGGATCATTATGCTCTCAGTAATTCCTGACAGGATCCAGGACTCACAGCACAGAGGCTGATTCATCAAGTATAAATACACCTCTACCCCGATATAATGCGGTCCAATATAACGCGAATTCGGATATAACGCAGTAAAGCAGCACTCCGGGGGCCGGGGCTGCTTTACCTCGTTATATCCGAATTCGTGTTACCGCAAGCGGTTCCTCTGTGCCCCCCGTTACTTGCTGCAGCCCTCCCCGGGGCCCCCCTGCCCCAGCTCACCTCCGCTCCGCCTCCACCTCCTCCCACGAGCGTGCCGAGAAGCGGAGCTGCAGGCTGGGGGCCGCAGCAAGTAAGGGGGGGCGCAGAGGAACCGCTCCCCGCTCCAGCTCACCTCCGCTCCGCCGCCTCCTCTTCCTCCCACGAACACGCCGCTCAGCTCCTCCCTCCCAGGCTTGCCGCGTCAAACAGCTGATTGGCGCGGCAAGCCTGGGAGGGAGGGGGGAGAAGCGGAGCTGCGGCGCGCTCGTGGGAGGAGGTGGAACGGAGGTGAGCTGAGGTGGGGGGGCCCCTGGGAGGGCCGCAGCAAGTAACGGGCGGCACAGAGGAACCACTCCCCGCTCCAGCTCATCTCCGCCTCCTCCCCTGAGCGCGCTGCCGCTGCTCCGCTTCTCCCCCCACCCCCTCCAGGCTTGCTGGGCCAAACAGCTGATTGGCAGGGCAAGCCTGGAAGGGAGGGAGGGAGAAGCGGAGCGGTGCGCTCAGGGAGGAGGCGGAGGCAGAGCGGAGGTGAGCTGGGGCAGGGAGCGGTTCCTCTCCCTAGCCAGATATAATGCGGTCTCACCTATAACACAGAGATTTTTTGGCTTCTGAGGACCGCGTTATATCGGGGTAGAGGTGTACTTAAACTGTATGCAAGGGATTTAAACCACAAAATGTACTAGAGGCATCGGGACAAAAACAGTTCGCAAGCAGGGGGAACTACGTAAGGACAGACACAGATTTACATGTCTCTAATTAATGTCTCAGTGTTATGACAGCAAAACTAAAGAATGTATCCCATGCCAGAGCACAGAAGCAAATAGGGCTATTATTAAATTGGACTCACAGCCATTACAATTCTTAAACAACAAAAGTTCACATCATTCCCATCTCCAGCCTGAAATTTATGGTCATAAAATAATCAAATTGACTGAGTCAGTCTCCAACCTAGAGCCGGAAAGGAAATCCAATCCCAGTGAGATACAGTTCTACACCATTTCATTCTTTAAGCTCCAATTTCCCGATCTTTGTGGATTTTCATTGATTCCAAGGCCAGAATGGACCATTGTAATCATCTAGTCTGATCTCCTGTACAACACAGGCTAGAGAACTTCTCCAAAATAATTTCTAGAGCAGATCTTTTAGAAAAACATTCAATCTCGATTTAAAAATTGCCAGTAATGGAGAAACCACCATGATCCTCGGTAAACTGAATAAATGAGTACGGCTACGATTAGTTATGGAGGTCACGGCAGTCACGGATTCCGTGACTTTACCAGACCTCTGCAACTGCTTTGGCTTCAGCTGTCAGCGGCTGAAGCCAGGGCTGGAGGAGGGACCGTGCACACCCCTGCCCTGCAGCTGGGGCCGGGGCCAGGACTGTACACCCGCACCCCGCAGCCAGAGCCACACACTCCTGCCCTATGGCAGGGGCTGCAGCTGGGGCCATGTGCCTCTAGCCTGCAGCTTGCAGCAGAGGGACCCGTGCGCCCACCTCACGGCTTCCCACGGCCATGCGCGCGCCCCTGTGTCTGAGGTTGGAGCCGGGACGACGTGGCCCTGCCCAGCAGCTGCAGCCAGCTCCAGAGCTGTATGCCCCCCTCCTCCCCCAAATGGCTGCGTGCCCCCGCTGAGGCTATCGTCCCCCCCCCCTCCCATGGCAGGGGGCTTGGCCTGTCAGTCCCCCCCATGGTACTCCAGCTGTCATTCTTCCTCCCCCCCTACCTTGCCCTGCCCCCGGTTATTTTTAACGAAGTCACAGACAGGTCACGGGCTGCTGTGAATTTTTGTTTATTGCCCACGACCTCTCCATGACTTTTACTAAAAGTAACCATGACAAAATCTTAGCCTTACCAATGAGTACTTGCTCTCTCGGTTAAAAACGTATGTCTGAATTTCTCTAGCTCCAATGGCTGGAAGTTGAAACACATAGATACTCAGACTAATCAAGTCACCGCAACCTTCTCTCTGCTAAGCTAAGTAGATTGAGGTCCTTGAGTATCACTATAAGGCAGGTTTTCTAATCCTTTAATCATTTTTGTTGCTTTTCTCTGAACCCTCTCCCATTTATCAACATCCTTCTTGAATTGCAGGCACCAGAACTGGACATAGTATTTCAACAGCAGTCACACCAGTGCCAAATAGACGGAAAATAAACTTCTCTGCTCCTGCTCGAGATTCCCGTTTATGCATCCCAGGGTCACATTAGCTCTTTTGGCCATACCATCATGGCAGGAGCTCATCTTTAGTTTAGTTTAGAGTGCTATCCACCATTACCCCCAAATCTTTTTCAGAGTCATGGCTTCCCAGGATGGAGTTCCCCATCCTCTAAGTAAGGCCTATATTCTTTGTTCATAGATGTACACATTTAGCCACATAAAAACTTGTACCCAGTTTACCAAGCAATCCGGGTTGCTTTGAATCAGTGACCTGTCCTCTATGTTATTTACCACTCTCTGAATTTTTGGGTCATCTGCAAACTTTATCAGTGATGATTTCATGTTGTTTTCTTCCAGGTCATTGATAAAAACATCAAATAAGAGGAGGACCAAGATCCCTGCAGGACCCCACTGGAAACATACCCATTTGATGACGATTCCCCACGTATCCATCATTTAGCCAATTTTTAATCATTTAATGTGTTCCATGTTAATTTTAGATCATTCTAGTTTTTTAATCAAAATGTCTTGTGGTACCAAGTCAAACACCTTACAAAACTCGAAGTATAGGACATCAACACTATTACCTTTATCAACGAATCATGTAATCTCATCAAAAAAGGTATCAAATTAGTTTGACAGGATCTATTTTACACAAACCCATGCTGATTTGCATTAACATTACACTCCCTTCATTCTTTAGGAATTGAGTCCCATATCAGCTGCTCCATCATCTTGACAGCGACCAATGTCAAGCTGACAGGCCTATAGTTATTCGAGTCATTCCATTTACCCTTCTTGAAAATTGGCCCAATAGCATTTTTCCGTTTCCTGTGCTCCAAGACTTAGTAAAAAAAAAAAAAAAAAAAAATCAACATTAGCAATCCAACAAGCTCCTCAGCCAGCTCGTTTAAAACTCTTGGATGCCATTTACCTGGACATGCTGATTTTAAAACGTCTAACTTTAGTAGCTTCTGTTTAACATCCGCCAGAGATACTAGCAGAATGGAAAGAGTGCTATCACCATATGATGATTCTATATCCTCATCTATTTTCCCCCAAATACACATCAAATATTTATTGAACACTTCTGTCTTTTCTGCATTATTACTGATAATTCTAGCATTTCCATTCAGTATGGGAGCAATACCATTGTCTTGATTCTTTTTGTTCCTAAAAAATGTTTAAAAAAAACCTCCTTATTGCACTTAACTCTGCTGGCCATAGATTCCCCTTGTGTCTTTCACCTTCCATTATCAGTTTTATACAATTGCTAACTTCTGATTTATGTTCCTTACTAGAAGCTTCCCCTTTCTTCCATTACTTTTATTTTATTTTTTATAGCTGCTGTCGCCTCCCCTCTAATCCAGGTCAGATTTTAACCAGCACAGCCTTTCCTCAGTTGTGGGAATGGGGCATTTAGTAAGGTGTTTTTAAATGATTTCCAATCATCATTCACATTTTTCTAATTAAATTCTTCCTCCCAGAGGATCTGGCTCATAAAAGTGTTTTCAGCTTTGTGAAATTGGCCCTATTAAAGCAGAGAGAGAGAGATTGCACATTATTAATGTGATCTCACATTTTGATTTTGTGGACTTCTCCAAACATCATAAATGTGATCAAGTCATGATCACTTGCCTAAGCTACCATTAATTTTTCAAGTTCTGTAATCATTTCCTCTATATGTTAGGACAAGGTTTAACAAAGAATTCCCACGTGTTGGCTGCAACACTTTCTAAACATTATATATGACAATTTCTTGACTCAGAAATTCCAATAATGTTTTGGTACTGGCAGCCTGAGACTTCCAGCATACGTCACTCAGACTGAAGTCCCCTGTGATCACGCAGCTGTTTTTCCCTAGACATTATAGATAAATGCATAAGGAGATGATCATCCTTTTCCTACTGTGTGATTTGGTGGTCTGTAGCAGACACCAATTAATATTCCATCTTGTGCTTGATCTGTTAGGACATTGGATTCATAAGCATTCAAACCCATTTTCTTCTGAGTTATCAGTGACTCAAACAGGCAATGCCATTTTTGACAGAGTGCCACTCTCTTCCCCTTTATACCTTCAATCCTTCCTAAAATCAATGGTTATAAGCTATTTAACATTCCATTTGTGTAAATCATCCCACCAAGTTTCAGTATGACCAGCTAGATTGAATTTAGGCTCATAACTGAGCCATTCCAGTTCCTCTTGTTCGTTACCTTGGCTCCTAGCACTGCTATGCAGGCAACTCAGGCATTTCGTCTCTTTATGTCCTTTGGTTCCTTGATTTGTTCTCAATGTGCTGACTGCTCATATCTTCCCCCTTTTTACCCTCCCCTTTTGTTATCAGTTTAACCCCCCGCATGACTATGCTAGCCAACCTGTCCCCAAGGAGATTGGTCCCCCTTCTACTGAGGTGGAGGTCACCCAAACTCCTAGAAGGCGGACCAATGTTGCACCAAACCAAAACCCTCTACTCTGTACCAGCACATCCTGATTTTAAAGAGAGATGCTCAGGTTATTTCCCTTCCTTCACTACATGGATTGTGTTTAGCCACCAAAAGGTTGTGGATTTCAGCTGTGTTTGACAGGTACGTGGAGGGTTACGTTATTTTGTTTATACAGCTCCTTTCAATCCAAAAGACCCCAAGCCTGTTTAACACACGCATGCACAGTACAGCTAGAGGACGGAGAAGTGTTTTTCCCCAAGATAAATGGGAAAACTCCTAGAAGTGCCATAAAGTCTAATGCCCCTACATAGCGGACAGGACCTCTGGGATTAAGGTTTTATCTAAAAGACTCATCCAGTGTCAACCACATGATTGTCTTCTCTTAGGATTTCAGACAGCTGGGATTGAAATCCAGTGACTTGGATGCTTATTCCAACTATCCAACCTTTCTGACACTGCACACTTGGGTTGGATATATCACAAAGACAGGCAATTTCCTGGTTTTGGTGGCCTAATATGGTATTTCAGCACTTCCACTTCTAGCTAATAGACAGAAGTGCAGAGGTAGGTAAAAGTGATGAGAGAAGAGTATTTAACCCAGTAGCTAGCACGGGACATTTGGACGGGCCCCGACTTCGGGTGAGCGGGCAATGATGGGGGCCTGGGAGTGAGGGGCAAGAGGGATGCGGGGGCCCGCCTCCGCGCACTCCCTCCAGCCGGCCTTGCGGGGGGCAATGGACACTCTGGCCAGGGGTCCCCCGGGAGCACCCGGCTCCGAGTGGAAATGCCACCCTCCAGCGTGCATGACTCCCGGCACCTGGCCCCATCACACCACCCCACGCTGGGCCCAGCTCCCTGAGGCAGCAGGCCTATATTTTCTGATGATCACCGCCACCGGGCCAGGTGACCACCCTCCTCCTGCTGTGGCGGGCGTGCGCAACGCACTCATCAGGAGCGCCACAGCTGTGCCACTGCTGTCCCTCCGCATCCGGTTGGGCCGGGCGGGGGGGGGGGGGGCGGGGAGGGGGAGGCATGCACCCAGCGTGCGGCATCCTCCAGGTCTGGGCTGGGGCCGGAGGAGAGCCGGGGCTGGGAGGTGGGCCTGGATGCTAAGTGGGTGGGCCACGGCCCACCCAGGCCCACCCATAGTTACACCAACCCATAGCAACTGGTTTAACCTCAAGTTTTCAAACCACCAAAGTTTCAGTTGGTGTTCAAGTGGTGATTTAGAGGATTTGCCTCCCCCACAACCCAAGAAGCTGGACACCAAAATCCATTAGATATTTTAAAATTACTGAGATGCAACCGACCTATAAAACAGCTGGTTTATTTTTGCTAAACGGATTGGCAAGAAATTACTGATTGCACTTGGATTTTGTGGACTTCTCCAAACAAAAATTCCTCTCCCAGGGATGAAATTTGAGGCACTCAGACGCTAGGATTACAGGAGCAGTAGAACCACATTAGAGTGAACAGAACAGACTCTGAACACGTTTGTCTTCTTATACGTGTTCACTGCCCTTGTACAACAGCAAAAGAGCCCTGACTTCTACTTTACCTCAGAGTGAGATGCCTGCTTTACACCAGTGTGAAAAGAGAATCAAACCCTCTAATCCCACATTTCATCCCCAATGGATTTTAAAAAAAAGACTGAAGCTGTGGCAGAATCTGAATTACAGCACTGCCAGTGAATGCTGCTGTAAGACTAATACCCAGCATCAGGTCAGTTAAGGTAAAAGCCTGTGAGCTACATCCAGACCACCACATTTATATACTGCAATTGGCAAGGCTGCTCCCTGGGGGTTTCATTGCTAGGAATCCATCAACTGGAGAGTTTTGTCTGGTGACTACCTACGGAAATTGCTATTGCTGCATTAGATCTTTCAAAGCACAAATGGCAACTATATGCCAAACAGAGTTTGTACTGGTCCCCTCATGCCTCCAGGGCTGCAAATCATATGCTGGAGCAGGATGTCTCATTAAGATGAAGCACTGATCTAATCAGAACTTCCTTATTTGAGTACCTTCTGGCAAAGCTGTCACTAAATCATTTGTTTCATGCCAAGTAGGACACTAGCAGGAATAATGCGAGAACACAAGCAAAACTGTTTCCTTTTTATGAAGACTCCAATTAATATTTTAAAAGCATGAAAGGCAATCTCGCCAGTAGGTTAGGAAAACCGCACTTAATAGAAAAGGAACTGCAAGCCTTGCAGCTGCTACTCATCCGTCAAAATTAATACAAAAAGGAAATCAAACGTGCAAGACGCGTGTGGCCTTTTTTCCTTCAAAAGGTTAGAGAAGGGTAAGAGACAATTACAATTTCATGCCGCTCTCTAACGAAAATGTAGAACTCAAGCTTACAATTAAAATTCTCATTTTCATTTAAATCTTCCACACAGCAGGAAGCCTGAGCTGCATTGCTATAAGTTGCAAGGGTGGGGGGAGGTGACTTTAAAACCTTGGCTCTTCACTAGGAACTTGATCCACATGGACGTCACTGGAGATCTCCAGGGTGTGTTAGCCTTCCGGCCTGTATCCACACCAGCCAAGCAGGCCGCATTTCACAATGGCGCTCCCTCCCACAACTGCTGTTGAAAGCGGTTTTTCTGCTTGTCTGCACAGGGTAAGTAGAATTCACCATCCCATGCAGCAATCCATGGTGGTTTTAGAGTACAACAAAGGGTCAAACGCACCTTGCTACAGTGACTAATGAGTTCATTGTCCATATCATAGAGTCATAGAATATCAGGGTTGGAAGGGACCTCAGGAGGTCATCTAGTCCAACCCCCTGCTCAAAGCAGGACCTAATCCCAACTAAATCATCGATACGGCTACCGTTTAACCACAGCCGAAGGTGGACGCAGCGGGTAGTCTGATTCCGATTGTCGAACGCTGCTCTCTGTGAGCGTGGGCAGAGCTTAGCAATACACCAACCGCCACACAATAATTTATACTGAAAACAGGGGAGAGTCCTATGGGTAGCTGAGGGTGTAAGTGCCACCAGCAGCCGCTGTCTCCTTGCAACTACAGGGCAAGGACAGAACTGCACCAACTACAGATTTTCATAAAGGGCAAGCCGGACGGAACAATTTTTACTCATCAGGCAATGAGGATACAGGCACAGGCACATGTCACGGTTGGATGTACATCATTTTGAAATGATTAACATATGTACATTGCTATCCTTAATTAAGTGCAAGGCTTTGGAATCCTGGCTAGTTGCCAAAAATGCCCATGGAGTCAAGGAGTCTGGGCACCCAGAACATCAAATCAATAGTTAAAGAGTTCACCGTACTAGGACTACTGCTTAGCTCTGGATCACCATCATCTTAGTAACAAATGCCCAAGTAATATCCACTATTTGAGATTTGGTTCACATCCACCCACCTGCACAAAATTTCAGTGACTAAACAGATTTAGGGCAAATTCACTCATTACTAAGTATGTTTAAATATTCAGGGACAGGTTCTCCTACCCCTACTCAGCGTCAGTAACATCCTACTCCTCAGGTGGTGCAATTAAAGTCGGAGGAGCTACTTGCAGAGTAAGGTACTAACACGGAAGAAAAACTATTCTAATGCTTCAGGCAGCAGATTACCGCTTCCAAATTATTTCTGTATTCCTGATACTCGAGTGCTCTCTGACAGCAACTTGGCATGGTGTGACGTACGGGATGCCTATGTCCCGTCACCCTCTGGTGAAAAGTCCACTGAGCAGATAAAGGTACCTGCTACTTTCACCGCCACAACCTGCAGGAGGTTTCTTTTTGCTAACGTGACCGAGATGTCTCTTTTTGGAGCTGAAAATCAAAAGGTTCTAATCCAGCTCTGCTTATGTGCATGCACTGGTAGGTATATCCGTTCTCTGTGCCACATGGATGCCCTATGGCAGGAAGAGGAATGAAAGTTGAGGAAGAATGGACAGACACCAGAGGATGCAAGAACAAAGCCTAGGAAAAAATACTCAAGAACCAAATCAAAAGCAGGGAGGTACACGGCCTCTACTTATTTATTTATTTTTAAGTGTTGTGACAATGCTTCATTCTAGGCATTAACATCTGTCTATTTGTTTTCTTCTACAATAGTACAGGATTTTCAGGAAGACTACAAATAAGGCCTCTTAGAATCTAAGTTTAGTCTGGCCGTATCTAACCTTGTTTAACTCACTAACTCTTTCCCTTCTTGCTCGCTACTTCAAGCTCTGAGACTCTGTATGGACAAGCAGAGCAAAATTAGCTGAACTCCTCTCTTACCTCTCAGAGAGCTGATGCCATAAAAAGTCCAGCGCAAACAGCTTTACACAGTGTATTAATTTCTTTAGCATAACTGTAGATTCATGATTCAATCTTGTGGATGACAATTTATGGCAACAAAACCAAGATTAGTGCAAGACAAGGTGAGTTTCACTTGAAAATTAAGGCTGCGCGTACCCCCTAGGCCTCACTCTTGAACAGTATCCTTACTACCAATCTTTAGCGAGTAAATTTCGCATTCTGGCTAGTAGGTTTCTCTATTTTTAAAGCCCTTCTTAAAGGGTGTGAACAGCTAACCTAACTCTACTCTGCCACTGGACACAATTCACAATCAAGCATTTTAGCAAAAGGCTTTTAGTGCAGTGAAGTAATTCTGCCTAACACTGTATTTCTCAACATTCTGACCCAGTTTCCTGGTCATGTTTTAAATGCTTTTAATAACAGTTGCTACAGCAAAACTCTGAGCATTGAGAAACAAACAAGATCTCCTAGAGGGGAGGAGTTGAGCATATCAGTTTGTTCAAAGCTTTTTTTAGGCCCAGTGTAGATTTGTTTTTAAAGTAGTATGCACTAGAAACTGTACAATGTTGAAACGAGAGCTGCAACAGTAACTGATCTAAGGAATAAGATATATTTAGTGCTGTCCAGAGGGTTGGAATAAAGAGACATTTGTAACATACGAGCATTCAGACTTTTCACAGGTCTTGCTGCAAGTGGATTTAGTGCTCATGAAGGTGCCACATGGACAGTTCTAGAGACTTTCTTTATCCATAAAACAAGTGCAGCACTAGCAGCAGTATAAGCTTCACCATATACCTCTGTCAAAATACCTAAACTCCGCCCTGGTAGGGGTGGAAATCCCCTCTGTAACAAGGGAATAGTCTGGTTTCCATAGCCTGTTCAGTCCCAGCTAGTGCTCACTGTTCTGCTTTACTCCAAGTACAATGAAACCACTCAACACCTTCCGCAGCTTAACTGCAGAAACTCAGCCCTGCCTGTGGTATGCATCTCAGAGCTGGCCGCTCCAGGAAGCAAAAATGCACTTGAGGTTTGAAGTACCCAAGACTGAGGATGCTAATAATAAATAAAACATTATGAATATTTCACTCTTATCAATAGATCTCAAAGAACTTAATGAAGGAAATTGGTATTATCATCCCTCATTGCACAAAGGAGGTAACTAATGGAGGCACAGAGAGATTACTCCTGGGGGAATTCTGCGCCACTGCCCGTGCGCAGAATTCATGTTCCCCGCAGAAAAATGACTTTCTGACAGGGAAGCAAAGGGAAGCTGCAAGAGCAGTCAGGCACCACTCCCTAGCTGCACAGGTACATCGTTTCAGGCACCCGGAGCAGGCAGCGGAGAGGTAAATCACTGCAGGGCTGGGGACACCCCAGCCAGTAGCTCCTACCCTGAGCCGGGATCAGCTGCGAGTCCCACACCCAGAAACCTCCCCCAGCTGCAGGAAGCTCAGCATCCTCTCCAGCTTCCTGCCCCCATCGCTCCTCAACTGTGGCGGGAGGGGTCACTGTACAGGGAGCTGCTCCCCCATCCACCCAACCCCCATGCATCTTTGCACGCACATACCCAAATATCTCTGCCAAGCCTCACCCAGTACACCCAGAACCCCGTCCCAGCCCTCCATACCCGAACCCCACCCCACTGAACCTCAACCCCTACATCAGGAGCCACCCTGCACCCAGATCCCCTGCCTCCAGACCTCCACCCCTGCACCCAGATCACCCCCCACTGAGCTCCCTGCATTCAACCCCCCAACCTGATGAGCCTCACCCTCTGGACAACCCTGAGCCCCCACATCCAGACCCCCACACCACTGACCCCCAACTAGCTGCACCCAGACCCACACCCCACCAAGCCCCACTCTCCCAGCACCCAGACCCCCCTGCTGAGACCCCCACACCCATACCCTTCCGCTGAGACCTAACCACTTTCACCTGGAAGCCCCTGCAGAGTCCCATGCACCTGGAAACCCCCCGCCCCCCAAACGAGCCTCTGTGCATCCAGATCCCCTCCACACCTAGACCCCCCACTGAGCTACCTGCACCCAGATTGTCCCAGACAGAATCCTCTCACCCCACATCTGGATCCCCCCACACTTGGATCCTGCCTGATTGAGCCTGCCTGCCCCACACCTGGTGTGCCTGGCGCAGAGGGGCAGGGCCCCAGGGTGTTTCTGGGGTAGGCCCAGGCCTTGTGCTATGTCAGGGTCAGATGCAGCCTCACCACTGAGTCCATGTCCTGGGGGTGTGGAGCCTGCAGGGTGATCTCCCACCTTTGTACAGCCAATGGCCTGTGCTCCCCACTGCCATGCTGGAGCCTCTGCATTTATTTATTGACAAATAAAACTTGCAGAATTTTAAAAAATATTGTGCACAGAATTTTAAATTTTTTTGGTGCAGAATTTTTAATTTTGTGGCGCAGAATGCCCTCAGGAGTAAGAGATGACGTGACTGTTCCAAGGTCACCCAGCAGGCCAGTGGTAGAGTTGGGAACAGAACCCAGGTCCCCTCAAGTCCCAGTCCAGTGCTCTGCCCGCTAGGCCACACTGCTTTGAAGAGGAACCTGGGTGCAGTACTGCAGCTCAATTAGCTGCCTCAGCCCCAACAGTGGCTATGCCATCAGAATTGCTTCACCAGGGAGCAGGGCTGGCGCAACCCATTAGGCGACCTAGGCGGTCGCCATGGGCACTGCTATTTTGGGGGCGCCTGCGCCCCGGCCGCCTGTTGAAATTTGGGGGCGGGACCTTCTGCCGCCGCTGTTGGGAGCGGCATTTCAGGGGCGGGACCTTCCGCCGCCTAGGGCGCCGGAAGAGCTGGCGCCGCTACTGCCAGGGAGGTAACATCTGCCAACTAGGAAGCCATAAGCTCTTAAACAGAACAAATTAAGCAAAGGAGAGAGAACTGAAGTCTCCTCATAAATGCAAAGGGAAGAACAGAGATATTAAAATGAGAGGTCATGACAAGCTGACAAGGACCATGTAATTCACAAGCCTGAAGACTGAGAACAGGGGGATACACACATCCTCTTCTGCCACAGCAACAAAGGGTCAGGAACGCTAATTGTTTTAGTTAAAAACGCATGCAGCCTTTAACTCAAAGAAATCCCAAGGACATTGGGGCCAGTAATTTCTATTCTTCACTTCAGTAACATATAAAGCAGCCAGGCTGCATAGCACCAGAGCTATTGAGAGCACTTTTTTAAACTGAAGCCTAATTTCACATTCAAGGCCAGCCTTCAGGTTCTCCATGCCTGGCTATCCATTCAAAAAATTAATATGAACAAGGGATGCATATGGGAGGAGACAACCCATTACCAACCTTTGTGGTGTCATCATGTGACCGCTGGTACCGTTTCCAACGGCAGCCGTAGATCCCGGTCAGGCATGACAAACACAACTGCGGCTCGTAGTACTGTAGTGGTTGGTGTTTAACCATGCTCTTTCCAGCTCTTCAGTAGCACGCTATCAGAAATCCATCAGGCCTTGGGAGCGCCCTGAAAAGAGAGAAGAGAGGGAAGGTGTGACATCAGAGATCCTTTAAAATGGATGGAAATGATGGAAGCGGAACGTGGTTCATAGTTAGAACTGGAGAATGGTCGTCAGGACTCCTGGGTTGTAATCCCAGCTTTGCCAGGATCTTGGGGAAATTGTCCAACTCTATTAAAGTTTATATTTGAAAACTGTCTACTTGTGGTGCTGGCACTACACTGAATGAAGTGATGACAAGTCAATAAGACTATTTACTTTTTGCACTACTCACAGCCTGGACAATTCAATCTCTGTGCATTTTAATATTAAGGTCCAGATCCTCAGCTGGTACAAGTCTAAATCACGCGACTGAAAATAGAACTACAGTTGAGGATCTGGCCCCAAGTATTTAGTGGTGTCTGGAAAGCAGCCAAGTTCGGGTTTCAAGCGCTCTCTTGCTTCCTACACTGGTGAGTCGGAGAGGCAGCGTTCTCAGGAGTGCACTGCATGTCCCTCCCAATCCACTCCAACCAGTGCTTTGAGTGGTGCTGCCGGGGCCTGCAGGTGGCTGAGGGCCCTTCCCATTACACAGACACCCATTCTCTCCCCCAAAAGGGTTTACGCATTAAGTGCCCAAAGAGTTGCATATACTCAACTGTCATTACCGTGACACACTTAAAGGGCTCGTTTTCCCTGTCCCGCCTAGCCTCCTCCACCCACACCCCCATGGGAACTCAGTCATTGCGTTCTGCAGAGTTCCACTGCATACCTTGGGAAAACATTCTGTAACTAACGACACTGATTCTATGCTGTGTATGTCACAAAGCTACTGTTTATATTTAGACGCTTGCTTTCATCTCCGCTGAGATCTGTAGCCAACATCCTTAGTTATCCAATGGATTTTACTATTAAAAATCAGCATTAGCAAAAGGGAACCTACGATTTATTGCCTGCACAATTGACACTGATGCTTGGAAACCTGGCATACTGTACACAACTACTGTTTGGCGGTAGGAATTGTGGTGCTCTCCATTCCCTTCCCACACCCCGTACCAATACCCCTCACTCATGTTTGTATATTTTCTACGTGGACAGTAAGTCTTTATGTAAGGCCAACAGATCCCGGTCATTGTTGGGCAGGATCGAACCTGGGACCTTAGCTTAGTGTATGAGTGTCTGCTCCATGAGCTAAAAGCCACATGGCTCATAGCTGAGGGTGTAGCAGACAATCTCTAGATCAGTGGTCCCCAAACTTTTCAGGGTCATGCCCCCCCTTACCAATGTCCACACACACACACACCCCTGAGCCGGTACCAGGAGCAGCTCCCGGAGGGGGCGAGGGGACATTGACAGGGGTACGGGGTCAGAGGCTAGGGCTGCAGCTGGGGGCAGAGCCACGACTCGGCTGCAGTCAGGGCTGAGGCTGGGGGCTGGGCCAGGACCCAGGGCCACAGCCAAAGCAGAGCTGGGAGCGGAGCAGGGCTGGGTGGTGCTTCCTCCCCACCCCGCATTGGGGCTGGCCCAGGCCCCACCACACACTCGAACGTTCCTCTGTGCCCCCCTCAGGGGGGCATGCCACACAGTTTGGGGACCTCTTCTCTAGATGATCTAGTTGCTACCAGAGGGTACAGAGTGCCAGACCAAGCAGGCAGTGTTACACCTAGAGAGGTCCCCACCCCGTAACTGCCGTGCTTCCTTTCACCCTGGATCCCACGTGTTCAGTTCTGGATATTTCCAGTGGAGGGTCCGGTGTTTGGCACCTCCACCAGTATTGGAGACAGCAGGATTTTAAGAACATAACGGTCATACTCTGTCAGACCAAAGGTCCATCTAGCCCAGTATCCTGTCTTCGGACAGTGGCCAATGCCAGGTGTCCCAGAGGGAATGAACAGAACAGGTAATCATCAAGTGACCCATCCCCTGTCACCCATTCCCAGCTGCTGGCAAACAGAGGATAGGGACATCATCCCTGCCCATCCTGGCTAATAGCCATTGATGGACCTATCCTCCATGAACTTAACTAGTTCTTTTTTGAACCCTGTTATAGTCTTGGTGTTCACAAGATCATCTGGCAAGGAGTTCCACAGGTAGACTGTGTGTTGTGTGAAAAAAATACTTCCTTTTGTTTGAAACCTGCTGCCTATTAATTTCATTTGGTGATCCCTAGTTCTTGTGTTATGAGAAGGAGTAAATAACACTTCCTTGTTCACTTTCTCCACACCAGTCATGAGTTTATAGACTGCCATCATATCCCCCCTTATTTGTCTCTTTTCCAAGCTGAAAAGTCCCAGTTTTATTAATCTCTCCTCATATGGAAGCCGTTCCATACCGCTAATAATTTTTGTTGCCNGGATTCTTTGCTGCTTTTACAGATCCAGACTAACACGGCTACCCCTCTGATACTTGTTATAGTCTTGGTGTTCACAAGATCGTCTGGCAAGGAGTTCCACAGGTAGACTGTGTGTTGTGTGAAAAAAATACTTCCTTTTGTTTGAAACCTGCTGCCTATTAATTTCATTTGGTGACCCCTAGTTCTTGTGTTAGGAGAAGGAGTAAATAACACTTCCTTGTTCACTTTCTCCACACCAGTCATGATTTTATAGACCGCCATCATATCCCCCCTTATTCGTCTCTTTTCCAAGCTGAAAAGTTTCAGTTTTATTACTCTCTCCTCATATGGAAGCCGTTCCATACCGCTAATAATTTTTGTTGCTCTTTTCCAATTCCAGTACATCTTTTTTGAGATGGGGTGACCACATCTGCACGCAATATTCAAGATGTGGGCATACCATGGATTTATATAGAGGCAATATGATATTTTCTGTCTTATTATCTCTCTCTTTCTTCATGATTCCTAACATTCTGTTTGCTTCTTTGATGGCCGCTGCACATTGAGTGGATGTTTTCAGAAAACTATCCACAATGACTCCAAGATCCCTTTCTTGAGTGGTAACAGCAAATTTAGACCCCATCATTTTATATGTATAGTTGGGATTATGTTTTCCAATGTGGATTACTCTGCATTTATTGACTGTCGTCTGCCATTTTGTTGCCCAGTCACCCAGTTTTGTGAGATCCTTTTGTAGTTCTTTGCAGTCTGCTTGGGACTTAACTATTGTGAGTAGTTTTGTATCATCTCCAAATTTTGCCACCTCACTGTTTACCCCTTTTTCCAGATCATTTATGAATATGTTGAGCAGGACTGGTCCCAGTACAGAGCCCTGGGGGACACCACTATTTACCTCTCTTCATTCTGAAAACTGACCATTTATTCCTACCCTTTGTTTCCTATCTTTTAAACAGTTACCAATCCATGAGAGTACCTTCCCTCTTATCCCGTGACAGCTTACTTTGCTTAAGAGCCTTTGGTGAGGTACCTTGTCAAAGGCTGTCTGAAAATCTAAGTACAGAATATCCATTAGATCCCCCTTGTTCACATGATAGCACAGAGATAAAGATAGCACGGAGAGAACAGGATGCTGATACTTTTTAATTAAAGTCAGGCTAATCCTAGGTTGGGGGAAATTATCCCCTTCCATGGATTACACACCGTGCCACACAGCCAGGGTTTCAAGCCTGCCAGACTTTAGACACACAGTGAGCAGGCAGCATATTAGCACAGTTCACTTCAGCATTGTGCCTCCCTTTTCTTTCATACACCTGGCATCTCAATCCTCATATTAAATCTCTCTGCACAGGTCCCAGCAGCTGCTTAGCGCCATAATCCAGGCAGACAACACAGGAACTAGCAGTAGCTGCTAGTAGCTTTGGCCGAATTTAACCCCTTCTGACAGGCCGCCTCCTGCTGTGCTGCTTACAGAATGTTGTTTTGGATACAAGCTGCCTGTTCTCCTTCCTCTAAATGTCTCTCCGCACGTCTGCCTGTCCTTAAACAAGACCTTCCTTGAGAAGGGACGGGCCCGTCTGAGAGGTATGGAACACACCCAGCATGCTGTGGGCAGGCACTCCCATACATTTGGCACCAAGACGCCCCAGACCAGGATCAAGGCCCGAATGGCATCTAATGCTATGAAGAGACACACAAAATACACGATCTTTGCCCCAAAGAGCTTGCAATCCAAGACAAGTGACATGTGCAGGGCCATGGGTAGCACAGGCTGGAAAATAATTTCCAGTTGGTGAAACAGGGAGGTTTCAGAAATTGTTTTCATTTTGATGCGGAACAAAAAGGAGACCTTTCAGATTTTCACAAAAACCGGGGCATCCCCTCCCTCCAGCCGAGCCCCCAATAACCAATAGCCTCATGGCTAGGGCGCTCAGGAGATCCAGGTTCAAGTGGCTGCTCCAACGCAGGCAGGACTTGAAGCTGGGGGTCTCACATCCCAGGTGCGTGCTCTAGCCATGAGGCTATTCTCTGGTGGGATCTTTATTGCTCATAGTGGCATTTTCTGACAGGAGGACACGTCATCAAAAAAATTCCCAAATCAAAATACGCATGCACACAGGCTTTATATGCATTTCCATTTCAAGCAATGGAGACCGGTACATGCTGGGATAGGTCTTTGGGCCTTTTAAGGCCTGGTTCCATGAGGTGCTTTGAAGTCAATAGTTATCAGTAAGGCTACGATTTTATCACGGAGGTAGCGGAAGTCACAGAATTTGTGACTTCTGAAGACCTCCATGAGTTCAGCCCATAGGCACTGGAAGCTGCAGGGTCCTGCCGCCATCTGGGGCAGCCAGGAGCTGCAGGGTACCTGCACCACCCAAGGTAGCGGAGCCCCGTGAGTGGCAGGGGGGACCCTGGAGCTCCCCGCAGCTCCAGCCTGCCGCAAGCACAGGGTACCGTGCAGCTCCTTGCCGCCGCAGAGCCGGGAGACTCCGAGCGGCCATGGGCGAGGGGGGCCCCCACAGCTCCCAGCCTCTGGGAGCAGGGGACCCCATCGCTCAGAGCCGTGGGGTAAAGGGACCCTGGAGCTCCGAGCCCCCCTGAGTGATGGGGGCCCCAGAGCTCCCAGTCTGGCCCCCACAGCTGCCTAGGGGCTCCCTCATTTTGTGATAGATATTTTTAGTAAAAGTCAGGGACAGGTCACAGGCTTCCATGAATTTTTCTTTATTGTCCATGACTTTTACTAAAAATATCCATGACAAAATCTTAGCCTTAGTTATCAGAGGTTCACAGTCAAGCTGGAAGGGCAGATCAAGTGGGGTCCCTCAGGGATTGATCCTGGGTCTGGTTCTGTTCAATATCTTCATTTATGATTTAGATAATGACAGTGAGTACACTTATTAAATTTGCGGACAATACCAAGATGGGAGGGGTTGCAAGTGTTTGGAGGATAGGATTAAAATTCAAAATGATCTGGACAAACTGGAGAAATGGTCTGAAGTAAATAGGATGAAATTCAATAAGGACAAATCAAAAGTACTCCACTTAGGAAGGAGCAATCAGCTGCACACACAAAAAGGGAAATGACTGCCTAGGAAGGAGTACTGCGGAAAGGGATCTGGGGGTCATAGTGGATCACAAATTAAATGATTCAGCGTAACACTGTTGGGGGAAAAAAATGAACATCATTCTGGGATGTATTAGCAGGAGCATTGTAAGCAAGACACAAGAAGTAATTCTTCCACTCTACTCCATGCTGATTAGGCCTCAGCTGGAGTATTGTGCCCAGTTCTGGGCGCCACATTACAGGAAAGATGTGGACAAATTGAAGAAAGTCCAGAGGAGAGCAACAAAAATGATTAAAGGTCTACTCATGCACATCCCTAAGCGCAAGAGAAGATACAATTGCAAAATGCCTTAAATGCCCCACCTCAGTAACAGCACCCTCTGATCCAGCCACAAAGGTTCAAACTTCAGAAGATTCCTTCCCCTTGATGGAAAAATCCCAACTCCCTCGTGTAGTAATATGCAAAGTTGGAAGGAGGAGCTGTCCTGATGACAGGAATTCAACTGAATTCTCAAGCACAGCAGAACAAGAGTCACGATCTACAACCCTTGTAATTTAACACGCAGTGAGAGGTGCTTCTTTCTGCAATGAACACTCAGCTGGCATATCTTGACTGTGTTCTTCAGTCTTATACATTTTTTCTTTCCTAGACATTTAAAACCCAAGAGTGCCCCCCCCACACACCCCACCTCACAAATTTCTATTGCACTAATGGTTGATTTAAAGCTACACACGAGACTCAAATATTACATTTGAACTAGTGATGGGCCTTAACTGCAAAATGTAAGTACGCCCAAAGCTTCAGAATATTAGAAAAACTTAGATCTGGATTTAAAGCTCACATCTAGACAACTTTTGAGTGATGCACAATAGATTACCTCTTATCCTTCGCTCCGTATTGAAAGCTACGTTAAATCGGGTGTTAAACTACCAATCCAGTGGTGGATTGGTGAACCAATGTTCTTCCTTTATACGGCATCGTTCAGGCCTTTTTCAAAAGAATTTTAGCCTCTAGTCTTTGGGACTGCAAAGAAAAACCATTCAGCCTGTCGGAGCGTACACTCATGTCTGCCCAGCGCTGGCAACACTGGCCATTGTCTCAAGAGCTTATCACCCCTGTGGCACCTCCAGCGGCAGCAGTGGTGGGAACACTAGTCAAGGTGCCACCATGCTAGGCTGTAGGGTTGCTATCACCAGTGGAGCTGCACCTGTGGAAATTTTAGGGCAGAGACTTGTGTAGACAGCCCCCCGAGACTTCAAACAATCGTTCTAAGCAGTGGCTCTCAAACTTTTGTACTGGTGACCCCTTTCACATAGCAAGTCTCTGAGTGCGACCCCCCCCCCCCCACACACACTTATAAATTAAAAACACTTTTTTATATATTTAACACCATTATAAATGCTGGAGGCAAAGTGAGGTTTGGGGTGGAGGTTGACAGCTCGCGACCCCTCATGTAATAACCTCCCGACCCCCAGTTTGAAAACCCCTGTTCTAAGGAGAATCAGCTGCCACTCCTAGTTCATTTCAAGGTCATTTAAACTCTGTAGCCTAGTAGTGCAATCCCCCTCACCTAACTATTTCACTGCTGGTCAAAGTGCCTAAGAAAGGAGAGGGGTGATCCTATTGTGAAGGCTGGCATGATCTACAGAGAGTGGCAGTCTCATTGTGGGTCAGGAGTGGGCAGAACTTGGCTCGTACTCTCCCAGAATCTATTATAAAAAACAAATCTGATCCCTGACCGATACCATTCTAAAGTCGATCATCATTTCACCTATCTGTCTGACATGGGAAAAAATACAGACTATTTTAACTGCAAATTTGTACATGCTGTTCCACGAACATGAGACCATTTGCTTCGTTTTTTCCATTTGGAAGCCATTGGCAGCTGGCCATTCTTTCCTGCAATTCAACGCCTTGAGAGAGACTTGTGGCAGGCTGCTCCCAACACCACTGTCCCACGCACACACCAGATTGTGGGAAGTCGGCGCATGAAGAGGCCTTTCAACAGAGATCCCATTGATCACAAGGGAGCAGATGCCCTGAAACCATGGCTGCTCTTCAGAAAGAGTATTTAAAAATTTTAAAAAGGCTTTGCTTCCATTCCTAGTATTAGCCCTTGGCTTTCCTTTGTGGATGTGGTCGCTGGATGACAATGACAGGTGGAACAGTTCCTCCTGTAAGTCACTGGTTTAAATTTGGCCCAGGTCTCTGCTTTAAAATGGGAATCCAATTCAACCTTAACTCAAGCCTCAGTTGGTGTCTCCATAATTACTGTGGCACCCAGGAGTCGAGCTGAGATTAGGGCCCCATTGTGCTAGGTCAGTGGTTCCCAAACTTTAACAACCCACGAACCCCTTTCACTAAAACGTCAAGTCTCGCAAACCCCCTCCTAAAAATGAATATTTCCAGGGTTTTTCTCCTTTACCGGAGTATAAATTATAAAAGCAGTGATCTTGGAAATATAAAATTTGTTTTATGACATGCTTCCAAGATCTCACTTTCGTAGCTTGTATCACTTTGAATAAGCCTGTTATAAGACAAGGCTCCTATGTTTCATCAAGGAGTATCAGATGTGAAACAGCATGAAGGTATTTAAGAAGCCAACTCAAAGAGTTCCTCCTACACAAGCATTCAGGTCTTGAACAGTCCAGGCAAACAACGCACGTTTCAACAAAGCTTAAACTTGTTCTTCATAATAATTTTAAAAATAATACTAGCTGCCTATTTAATTTTAAAAACAGCAAAAAATATCCACCTCCCTTTCCATTTTAAATCTCCTCAGTGTGATAGATATGCTTGCTTTGATCTGCTTCGCTCTTGGAAGTCCAGGGGCTCCGGGCTGCTGGCCCCATGCTGCCCGGGGTTCCTAGGGACAGCTCTGTCCACCATTAGGAAATTTTTTCCCCGAGAACCCCCTGTAACATTTCGTGAACCCCAGTGTGGGAACCACTGTGCTAGGTGATGTACAAAGACAGCCAGAGAGACAGTCCCTGCCCAAAAGACCTTAAAATCTAAATGAACAAGACAGACAGAGAGGGATGGGAAAAGGAGGCAAAGTGACATCCCCAAGGTTGCACACCAGGTCAGTAGCAGTGCGGATAGAATCCAGGTCTCCCGAGTGCCAGCCTAGTTGGTGATTAGACTGAAAATCTCCCCAGAGGAATTTAGGATTGAATGGGCAAAGAACTGCTCTTCTCACCCTGTCAATGAGCTCCACCAGGTCAGGACGGAGACCCATCGACTGCGCTACCCAAACTGGAGCTGCTCGGTAGCTAAGATAGAGTATTTCTTTCTCCAGGTCAGTCGTTCCTGTCCCTTTTATCCAGCATGAAATTCAAATACCCACCTGATCAATTGCATGGCCCCAGCACACCCAGGAGCCCTGCATTTTGCAAACAAAGAGATAGAATCATACTATCAGGGTTGGAAGGGACCTCAGGAGGTCATCTAGTCCCACCCCCTGCTCAAAGCAGGACCAACATCAACTAAATCATCCCAGCCAGGGCTTTGTCAAGCCTGACCTTAAAAACCTCTAAGGAAGGAGATTCCACCACCTCCCTAGGTAACCCATTCCAGTGCTTCACCACCCTCCTAGTGAAAAAGGTTTTCCTAATATCCAATCTAAACCTCCCCCACTGCAACTTGAGACCATTACTCCTTGTTCTGTCATCTGCTACCACTGAGAACAGTCTAGATCCATCCTCTTTGGAACCCCCTTTCAGGTAGTGGAAAGCAGCTATCAAATCGCCCCTCATTCTTCTCTTCTGCAGACTAAACAATCCCAGTTCCCTCAGCCTCTCCTCATAAGATGCAGCGCAGCACGTATCCTAGGCGCATGTATTCATTTGGCTCGAGTGAGAGTGTTACCTTGGGTGCTGTATCCAATTGCCATTTCAGCTGGTAGTAATTTCTTGGCTCCTTGATTGCATGGGGGGGAGGGGGAGGGAGGGGGAGCAGAATGTTGCATCATCAGCTACTGACTGTGGTGTCAGCACAGCACTGGACAGGCAATTGCTACGGGTGTGGCAGGTCAAGAGTCAGTTTAGACAGGAGGGGACACACAGGAGTGAATGAAGAGAAAGGGGATCCACCCTGGGATACGGGATTCAGCGCTCTACCTCACCTTGAAACAATGATACTGGGTAAAAGGTGAACAGTCTGGAAATTCAGTTAAGCCCTCGAATGATCAACCCAGCACCTTCCTCTTATTTCCTTCTACTCTGAGGGAGAGGCTGAGGGAACTGGGATTCATGAAGCCTGAGCAAACTGGCTCCAAACATAAAGGTTCTTAAAAAACCCGTTATGCATCCACCCACCTTTATGTTTGGAGCCAGTTTGCTCAGGCTTCATGAATCCATCTGTCCTGGCTTCGGAAGAATATGAACCGATCAAAATTGGCACACTTCCCTTAAGAACTAAAAGATAATGTCTGATATTGCTAAAGCTTTTAAATGTACAAGCTTTTGAGCATGGTTAACAAGCGGCAATCTACAGATTTCTAAAGGCATCGATCAAGTTTTTTATTGCATTCCATTGACGCGGCACCTGGGTGTATGTTAAATGGTTTCAACCGGGATATTAGAAGGGTAAAGACCAGCGCCGGCTCCAGGGTTTTTGCTGCCCCAGGCAGAAAAAAAAAAAAAAAAAAAAAAAAAAAAGCCGCGATTGCGATCTGCGGCGGCAATTCGGCGGGAGGTCCTTCGCTCCGAGTGGGAGTGAGGGACACTCCGCCGAATTGCCGCCGAATAGCTGGACGTGCCGCCCCGCTCCCGAGTGGCCGCCCCAAGCACCTGCTTGTTCAGCTGGTGCCTGGAGCCGGCCCTGGTAAAGACACTGCCCTACACTTGTACAAACAGCTACGCTAAGAGTCCCAGGTTTCAGAGTTTTGTGAATGGAAAGGAATTGGATACAAAGAACTTTTCACTACTCAATGCAGCCAAGGTCATTCTACATTTCCAACTAGCTCCATGGTCTGGGCCGGCTACCAAGAATACCCTGCCTCTAGTTCATCCTGGTGTTAAGTTCCAGCACTTGCAACAACCAAAGTTTGTGTGGTAGACTAGAAATGTGTCCACATGGGAACTAGAAGGTAGCAAGTTTGGGTTCCACCCAAGAGTCTGACAGCTAGTGCAGGGAGCAGCGTATCGACTTTATCATCTTTTTTTAAACAACATCCGCCAGTCTTCTGGAGCATCCTGTCGTCATTCTGCATTTGGAAGGCTCACTGGCCATGCCAAGGGGCATTCTAGACCCCAATCCATATGGGCAGACCCCCAACACCTGTTGGGAACTTCTAACTAACTAACTGCAGTGCATCTCTGTGGATCCAACTGCACATTCGGCACCTGAAAGGCTATTGATTCATTTCCAACTGCATATTCCAAAAAAAAAAATAATAATACCCAAACACATAGGCCAAGAAATCAGATGTAAAAATTAAACACTAAAATGTGTTTTTGATTTGAATTGCAATACAATGTTATGAGCATAAATACTCCCACCTCTCCCCTGTGTACGTCGCTAGGTAACAAAGAGAAGTCCATGAGGAAAAAGATCTACAAGGCTGATGAGTAACAGAAACAACAAGGGACCTTCTGACTAACGGAAGTCAGGCTGATAAACACGGTGTGGAAATTTTACCATCTATCCAAGGATTTCGTGCTTTGTCTGAGATCATCTCTTGAATCTTTACTCCCCCTGCAACTAGAAGTGATTCTGACAGAAGCTGAAAGACTGTACCCTTACAGTCACTGCTCCCGTGACATCTGCAGCTCTGACGTGGAGAATGCAGCCTATGAATGATTCAAACTTCTACGGGTTAGCATTACACATAGAAATAAAACTAGAAACAGGGCAAATTAATTATTCAACGCACACTAGAAAAACCCACACAGCCTGTCAACCTTGACTTTAAAGATGCATCATCTGCCAATGCTTAAAAATTTCTTACTGTTGAATAAGTGAACTGATTGCCAGTCAGCCTTCCCAAGGAAAAAAAAAAAAAGGTTTGTTTGCAAATACAGCAGCAACATTTTATGAAGACTTTAGGGAGTGCAATTAAGACACATTTCTTTAGAGAGAGACACCCTACATACATTGCAACAATTTTTGTTTCTGGTTAGTCTGTCATTTGCTGAGGCTCTGATTGTGTGGAAACTAAACCAAAGTTGTTAATTGCAGACCATGTATACTCCTCTCCGATCACTTTCAAGCAAAGCAAAATTAATTTACTCATGATGAAAACGTAAAGGGAAACTGTCAGATCAAATTTTGGCTAAAGTTTGTGGGCTGTTTGGTTTTGTTTTTAATTTTCCCCTGGGGAGAATAGGTTGTTTTTAGTAGTACATTACAGTAGTGCTTAGAAGCCTCAACTGAGGTCAGCGGCACACTGATCTAGGAGCATTATAGACACACATCATAGACAGCCCTTGCTCTAAAAAGGTTAGATCCTAAATGGACAAAAATCAGCACTTTAAAAAAAAAAAAAACACATAATGGAAATTGTTATTTTCTACAACTAAAGCCATTCCCCTGCTGCATCGACTCCTCAGTCATTGCAGCATTGCACTGACGCCCTCACTATCAACTAAAGTGAAACTGACTTAGATTCGGTGAAATGTCGGAATCTTAATTTCACCCTCTACCTACGCCCCCAGTTCCAGTCCTGTTCCAGTCCTGCCGCAATCAAGGGTCTTTCCCACCTGATGACTATTCAGTGGCCTCTGTGCAATGAGTGGGTGGTATCAATGCAGTCCCTAGGGGGACAGGTATCCACATCACAAAAGCCACCCCACCATAACGGGTGTGCGCAGGCACCCCCGTCCCCTCTTGGAGACCATCTCAGCCAAGTCCTGGTGGTGGCAGAAGCTGAACTGCCCCCTTTTGCCCACAGAGATGGTCCCTCCCGCTCAGGGTTGAAGTACATGGTGGAGCCTGAGTGGAGAAGGCTGGCCCTGGCCACACTCCTGTGCTGTGAATAGAAGTAGGTCTTTGGACTCCAGGGGGAAAAAAAAAAATCGGTTTGAAAATTTTCACTTAATTTTTTTGAAGAACATTTAGAAAAAAATCTTTCATAGGTGACATGTGGAAAAAACCTCTCAGGTCAAACTTTAGTTCCTACTTCTTGCATTGACAAGAAAGATAATAAACTAAGGATCTGAAATTCATTGTGACTCATAGGATCTGTATTTATTATTAATCTCCATGGAAATCAAATAGCCACATCTCTCATTACAAGTTAGAGTTAATCATATTTAAAACATTAAAAAGTATGAGCACCAGACATTGATTAAATAAAACTATTATTGATAGCCAATTAGTGAATGTTCGTATAGGCATTCATTTCAATTGCGAGCCCCTAATTGCACTGGAAAATGCTGATTTTCTTGAAATACTTCCTAGTTAAGTAAATAAAAATGAAGTTCCTTAGGAACAGACTCTCCAGCTCCAAATGTAATAATCACATGCATCTATACAAGGCTCTCCTGCCCCACCGGGACTGTAATGAAATTTCAAGTTATTGATTTCATGACCACCCTGAAACCATTAAGTTTTAAAGGAACTGGCCTAAGTCTACAGTAGCCCTAAGGCAGTGGTCCCCAGACTGAGGGGCGCACACCCCACTAGGGGGGTGAGGAGGAATGTTTAGGGAGTGCGAGGGGCTGGGCCCAGGCCAGCCCCCACAGGGAGCGGGGAGGGAGTGCCACCTAGCACTGCTCTGCCCCCAGCTCTGCTCCGGCCCCACTGACAGCCGTGGCCTCGACTCTCAGTCACAGCTGCTGGCTCCCACCACAGCCAGGGGCGGCTCCAGGCACCAGCGCACCAAGCGTGTGCCTGGGGCGGGAAGGCGCGGGGGGCGGCGTGCCGGTCGCCGTGAGGGCGGCAGTCAGGCTGCCTTTGGCAGCATGCCTGCGGGAGGTCTGCTGGTCCCGTGGCTTTGGCAGCAATTCGGCGGCGGGTACGCCGAAGGCGCAGGACCGGCGGACCTCCCACAGGCGTGCCGCCGAAGGCTGCCTCACTGCCGTGCTTGGGGCGGCAAAATACATAGAGCCGCCCCTGACCACAGCCCAGCCGCAATCCCAACCCCGCTCCCAGCCTCGGCTCCCGGATGCAGCTCCGCTCCTGGTCCCAGCCCCACAGCCCTACCCCCAGCCCCGGTTCCAAGCCTGGCCCCAGCCCCAGCTCTGCTGCTGGCCCCAGCCTCCTCAAACCACCCCAGCCTCAGTTCCATTCCCAGTCCCACAGCCCTGCCCCCAGCCCCGGCTCCGCTCCTGGCCCCAGCCTCCTCACTCACCCCACCAAGCCTCAGCTCCACCCCCAGCTGCAACTCCATTCCCGGCCACGCTCCCAACCCGACCTGCGCCCAGCTGCAGGCCCAGCCTCGGCCCCCTGCCACTGTCCATACCCCCTCACACCGCCCAAGAGAGACAGCCTCACTCCCGGCCTTGGCTAAGGATAAGGGGGGTGCAACATGAAGACTTTGGGGGCACTGCCCTAAGGAGAAAAGAAACTGTCTTCTGCCTTGCCACCACAGGTACTCGCCCATTCTCTGTGGATTCAGAGTGCACGCAGCACTGCACTATTCAGATGGCTAAACAAAGTTAACACAAATCCAAAAGGATCGTCTACCAGCGACCTCAATTCCCTCTTCTCTCGCCATTTCCAGCAGGAGGAGAGCAAGGTTTTTTCCATCCTTATTCCACCCTACATTAGGGCCCAATCCTGTAAAGGTGCTAAGCACTCTGGCCCCAATCCAGTAGAGCACTAGACTTCAATGGGACTATATGTAAGCATGTGCTTAAAAATAACGGGCAAGTGTTCAGCTAGATTAAGCCCTGAACAAGCCCTTAATCCGGAAGGCGGAGAGGCTAATGGTCGTTGTCTAGCCACAGAACAGCTTCTGACTAGACTCCCTCTCCACACTCAACCTAGTCACAGAGTTCCATTGTCCTAGAGGATTCCAGCTCCTCCAGGAAGTATGGAGTGGGGAGAGGGTGGAAAAAGAAATCAGGGACAGCATCTATTTGACCAGGACAGACATTGTGCCATTGCTTTATAGCTGAAGTTCTATTCGATGAAATAATCTCCCAAGAGAAGGGATGTGGTGGCACTTGCATCAATAAAGACATTTCAAACCAGACGATACAGCACACTAATAAACAACCAGTCGTGAACAATCCCACACTGGCAGAGAGATCACTTGTGACTCAAAACGTTTCCCCTTCCCCCTCCCCATCTCCAACATCTATGATTGCATGCACCAAAAGCCCCATTTCTGTACTAGGCAAGGTTCTTCTTTGTACGATCAATACTGAAGAAAGTTTCTGCACAAGTGAAGACAACAGACTTGCGGTTTTCAACCATTTTCCACATGCAAAAATTTCAAACGGAGGTATGGACCCCTTTGGAAATCTTAGGCATAGTGTGTGGCCCTCCAGAGGTCCACAGACCACAGGTTGAAAACACAATACTTTGTCATCTGCATTTTAACCTTTTCACTGGTGAGCACAGAACTACAGTTATAGGCCAAAAGAAAGCAAATATATCACGTCTATTTACAATGATTGCATCATAAACATTTGCAAGAGTCACTTAAGACCAGAAATGAATTATGTCTAGTGGGCCCAGGCAGCCTCCATCAGACATTTATGGACTAGCACGAACAATAAATCAAAATAGCCAGAGATCAGCAAGTTGATGGAGCTCGTTTGATAAATGGCAGATGAAATTCAATGTTGATAAATGCAAAGCGATGCACGCTGGAAAACATAATCCCAACTATACATATAAAATGATGGGGTCTAAATTAGCTGTTGCCCATCAAGAAAGATCTTGGAGGCACTGTGAATAGTTCTCTAAAAACATCCACTCAAATGTGCAGCGGCAGTCAAAAAAGCAAACAGAATGTTGGGAATCATTAGGAAAGGGATAGAGAAGACAGAAAATGTCATATGGCCTCTGTATAAATCCAAGGTATGCCTACATCTTGAATACCGGGTGCAGATCTTGTCACCCCATCTCAAAAACGAGATATTGGAATTGGAAAAGGTACCGAGAAGGGGAGCAAAAATGATTAGGGGTATGGAACAGCTTCCATCTGAGAAGAGATTAATAAGACTGGGACTTTTCTGCTTGGAAAAGACACGACTAAGGGAGGATATGATAGAGATCTATAAAAATCATGACTGGTGGGGAGAAAGTAAATAAGGAAGTGTTATTTACTCCTTCACATAACAGAACTAAGGGTCACCAAGTGAAATGAGTAGGCAGCAGGTTTAAAACAAACAAAAGGAAGTATTTCTTCACCCAATGCACAATGAACCTGAGAAATGGGGGGAGGGATAGCTCAGTGGTTTGAGCATTGGCCTGCTAAACCCAGGGTTGTGAGTTCAATTCTTGAGGGGGCCACTTAGGGATCTGGGGCAAAATTAGTACTTGGTCCTGCTAGTGAAGACAGGGGGCTGGACTCAATGACCTTTCGGGGTCCCTTCCAGTTCTATGAGATAGGTATATCTCCATAATATATAATGGGTGACAGGAGATGGATCACTTGATGATTACCTCTTCTGTTCATTCCCTCTGGGGCACCTGGCATTGGCCACTGTTGGAAGACAGAATACTGAGCTAGATGGGCCTTTGGTCTGACCCAGTATGGCCGTTCTTATCTGACAGACAAATTCCAGAATTGTGGCACCAACATTATGCCTTTAAGGGAAAAAGACTTTCAGTGCTGTCTGGAATCCAACATTCATGACAAAACCATGGCTACGCTGTAAGTAGGGAAAACACTGAGCATTAGCAATCACTTATATCTGCTTTAATTTGCAAGATTGTAAAAAAAATGACCTGAACCTTAAGGGAACAGGATGATGCATAATTATCCCCAACCCCATGTATAACTTGCCATTCAGAGTTCCTAAAACCACAAATATTTACATTTTCAAAACGACATTCTGACCTAGGGATTTTTTGGCCTCCAGTTGATGAGAATTCAACATCAAAGATAACACTTCAAAGGGATTACAGAAGAAAATCTCATTAAGTAAATAAGTACAACATATACTAGCTCCCTTTAAAGTCTTTATTCAAGATTTTCACAAGTCAAAAAGCAAATTTCCTCCCCAGCATAAACAGAAGGATGAGAAGGTGAGGGGTTATTTAGGAGGAGTTACTCACATAAGTCCTTTACAGAGCAAACACCAGAAATGCATTCTTCACTCTTCCTACAAACTGAAGTCTTTGCCTGCATTTGCAGAAACCAGTTATCTTTGGCCTTTGAATGAATCCCCCAAAAAACTTTTTCTTCTGCTCCACCCAAAGCCAGGGAGGGACCAGAACTGAGCGAGGTGTTCTTTCACCCTTTAAGGAACAGATTGCTCAGTTTCTTTTTGAAGCAAAACAAATGTTCACATGGGTTCAACATGACAGAGACTATTAATGAAGTGGTGGTAGCACAGTGTCTGCAGAGTACGGATCCTCAGTCCTACCTATTACTTGCCTTGGAAAGTATACAAACAATTGCAATCTTCATTAATTCTCCCTGTGACACTGCACCCCATATTCTTCAGTGATATTATATGGCATGATTCTGATGTATTTTATGCAAGATAAGTCATGTGAGATATCATTGGAAAGGTTATGATTTACTGAATACGATTGTCCTCTTTGTATGTATGTATCATTTTTGTATCGGAAGTTAGGTATATTGACTAGATATCTATTACAAATGGGTTTACACCTGGGGAATGCCCACTAGACAAAAGATGCTCAGTCTAGATGGCTGGGAAGGACCCATTCAGGTTGATGAGCCATTAGGAGAAAACAATAGGTCTTAGAATTGAGGTGGGCAAACTACGGCCTGCGGGCCACATCCGGCCTGCGGGACCCTCCTGCCCGGCCCCTGAGCTCCTGGCCCCCGGCCCCTCCCCCGCAGCCTCAGCTCACTGCGCCGCCGGCACAAAGCTCTCAGCAGCGGAGCTCCTGCAGAGCCGCGGCCTGACCCGGTGCTCTGAGCTGCGCGGTGGCGTGACTGGCTCCAGCCGGGCAGCACGGTGCCTGTCCTGGTGCTCTGGGCGGTGCGGCAGTAGCACCGCCAGCCACTGGTGCTCCAGGAAGTGCGGTAAGCAGCAGGGAGCGGGGGGGTTGGATAGAGGGCAGGGGAGTTTGGGGTGGTAGTCAGGGGGCGGGGGTGTGGCTAAGGGGTGGGGCAGTCAGAGGGCAGGGAACAGGGGGGTTGAATGGGGGCAGGGGTCCCGGGGGAGCCGTCAGGAAGGAGAGGGGGGGTTGGATGGGGTGGCGGCGGGCAGTCAGGGGCAGGGGTCCCGGGGGGGCCATCAGGGAACAGGGTGGTTGGATGGGGCAGGAGTCCCGGGGGGACTGTCAGGAGGCGAAAAGCAGGGGAAATCGGATAGCGGGCGGGGACTGGGCCACGGCTGGCTGTTTGGGGAGGCACAGCCTCCCCTAACCGGCCATCCATACAATTTCAGAAACCCGATGTGGCCCTCAGGCCAAAAAATTTGCCCACCCCTGTCTTAAAAGAAGCTAATCTCCCACTGGGGGGAGTCTTCCTAAGGACACTACAAACAGCCTCTGAGCAATGGCTGCTGTGGCACTACAGGGACATGTAACCAGGTCAGTTACAGCTACTTATGTGCATGTTGCTCTCGTATTACCAGCTCTTTCAGGCAGGAGCCATTACTTTCCAGCACATTTTGGGTCCTATATGTTACGACAGGGGTAGGCAACCTATGGCACGCGTGCCGAAGGCGGCACGCGACCTGATTTTCAGTGGCACTCACACTGCCCGGGTCCTGGCCACCGGTCCGGGGGGCTCTGAATTTTAATTTAATTTTAAATTAAGCTTCTTAAACATTTTAAAAAACTTATTTACTTTACATACAACAATAGTTTAGTTATATATTATAGACTTATAGAAAGAGACCTTCTAAAAACGTTAAAATGTATTACTGGCACACAAAACCTTAAATCAGAGTGAATAAATGAAGACTCGGCGCACCACTCCTGAAAGGTTGCCGACCCCTGGGTTACGATAATTCATTATTAAGAGCAGTGGTAATTAAATTATTCGCCATTCTTCTGCAACACTTTTGAGAAGTTATCTGCACACTAGCTAGTGCCAGTGTGCCAGAATTACCCAGGCAAACAATACACAGACGGCTCAATGGTAAAACAATCAAGAGTCCAGAATGCGTCCGCAGCAACAGAGGAGCAAGGCAGATGCAAGCATTCGGAATGCCAGACATCACTGGCAGGAATGACGGTTAATTCTGGCTAAACTGCAGCATCGAAGGAACATGAGCAATAAGACCCACTTACAACCCCACCCCTCCACCACCGCCCTCATAAAAAAGTAGACTGGACAACATAAATAGCAGGAACACATGATGCATTGGAAAAGGCTGGGTCTTGATCGAGACACCAATTGGTTCTGAAAGCTCCTGCCTAGGGAAGATCCTCTGTAAACAGCATTGGGAGAGAACTCACCATGACACAATACATCCAAAGTGATGAGAACTTCAGCCAAGCTGGGCAGGAGGAGAAGATGATTTTGAGGTCAATGCGGCAGATGTGAATGAGGAAGAGGAGAACAGCCAGCAGGGAGGTGCAACACCTATGTTGGGGCACAGTGAAACAAGATACCAAGAAGGCAAAGCTCAAGGCTGAATGCAGAAGCACACCAGATGAGACTCTCTCCATCACAAAGAATAAGTGCTAATTAAAAGTCGATCTAAGAAAAAGAAACATTTCCAGCTAGACTAATAGTTGGGAATAAGAAAAATCTTAATTCTTTTAGCTATAACTAGCTTCAGAACAGAGAATCTGCCCTCCAGCCGTATCTATTTTCAGCATGTGTTTTATTGAGAAGTTAAACGAGAACAGATTTTTAAACCCAACACAGACACACACAGTTTCCCCTTGGTAAGTCATGCATGCTCCTGTAGAGTTTGTTCTATGATTTTTCTTGAGGATTTTTTCCCATTGCATCATTGAAAAGTGTTTTATACCAGCCAGAAAAGCACAAACCTTGCAATTAGCTACTCTTCTAAGTGCTAGAGAAATGCCTCCTCCCCACACACACACACAAACAGATTTTGCCTTATTGTTTCAATTAAAGTAAGTTTGTTTTTTAGGGTCACATTCTTTGCACATCTGCTGTATGATTATTCAGAGAACCAAGTGCCAGTCACGTGGCTCTCCTGGTTTGGGGAAGGGTGGAAAAATCCTCGTTTAACAGATTATGACCTCTTTATTTCCCACAATTCCTCCTCCCTGCTCTAAGAAACATTCTTTAAACATATTCATCATACAATTCTCTGTCGTGTAAAGAGGCAGGAGCTCCATTCTGCCCTGCCCTCATCTAGATTTTTGCTCTCTTCTCTCTTGAGTAACCAATTAGGGTGACAGGTTTCAGAGTGGTAGCCATGTTAGTCTATATCAGCAAAAACAACGAGGAGTCCTTGTGGCACCTTAGAGACTAACAAATGTATATAAGCTTATGCCCAAATAAATTTGTTAGTCTCTAAGGTGCCACAAGGACTCCTCGTTCAATTTGGGTGAAACCAGCTTGTGTAACTAAGCATTAAAGTACTGTTATTGTCAGAAAACTGGCAGTGTAAATGATACTTACTCAACAAATCTACTCACTGCGTCTCTTCAGCTGTGTAATGTCCGCTTTAGTGCCAAAAGCAAAATTTTTACTACTCCATACTGGTTAGTCCTGTAAAGTCGACCTAGCTATGGGCATGCAAGCTTGATTCTATTTCAACTTGTCCATCAAGAATATTGTCAGCAAAGCCCTAACTAAAGGGTCAATTCCTAACCTCAGACAACACTGACCCAGTAGCGTTGCACAAGTGTCATCAACAGCAGAATCTGGCCAGCAAAATCTCAACTAATCACATGCAAGTCCGAAAGAACCCAACTTGCTTTTCAGACACCATGACACTGGCAGACCAGGTCAGATCTGGGTCACAGGCCAATTCGCTTGTGTATTAGTATAGATAAAAGTGAGTAATATACAAGTGTGTATTCATAGGTTTAAATTTCATGAAAGCTAGTGGAATATTACTTGTATTGTTTTCACTCATCTGTTCCTGTTATAATGTAATAGCAAACATTTACATTGTGCATACCCATGTAATTAAATAACCATCAAAGAAATTTTAGGAAATGCTAATGAAGGACTTAAACGTCTTTAACAGAAAATGCTAATTTCAAAGCAAGTGACCATTATGCATGGTGGTCAGAGGTCAAAAGGCTAAGTACAATCCTCACTTATCCTCAAAGGATAAGCCCACGTGGGGATACTGCCAGCTTGGCTTCTGGCAGAAGAAGCTATAAGTATGGATTCAAAGAAAGATCCTTCATCTCTAGACTGTTTGTACTCTTACAGGGAAGTGCGCCAGACGCAAAGCAGAGATTTACAGAGACAAGCTGGATACTCTGAAAGACTTGATAAACTGGCAGTTTATTACATCACTGCCACCATTTGGAATTACAAACTGACTCACCTGTACATGTTTTATCCCCTTTAACCTCTCAATAACTCATTCCTTTTTCTTAGCTAATAAACCTTTAGTTAGTTTACTATAGATTTAGCTGCCAGCGTTTTCTTTGGTGTAAGATCTGGAGTATCAATTGATCTGGGGTAAGTGACTCGTCTCTTGGGACTGGGAGAAACCTTATGTGGTGTGATTTTAGGTTTAAGTAACTTTACCACAAAGTTCAGTTTGTCAGGGTGGCAAAATAGACTGGAGAGCCTAAGGGGATGGTCTATGACTCCATGGTAAGGCTGGTATAGCAATCCAGGAGTTCACATGTGTTACTGGATTGGTGGAAATCTAATTTTAGAACATACCACCAGTTTGGGGTGTCCGCCCTTGTTTTCTGACAGTCTGCCCTGAGCTAGGTACTCACAGTTATGAGCCACTCCAGACAGCATGACAGATACCTGACTGGGTTTGAGAGCGGTCAGGGAGAAAAAAGCTTTTTTCCCTCACTTGTGGACTGAGCATATTTTATTCAGAGTAATTGAGACAAAGTGGAAACCCATTTTGTACACACGCTTTTCAAAGTAAAGCCATGCTTCTGATTGTGCGGACCAATCTCACGGGAATGGAGAATTAGAGGGGGCGGGGGAGGAAGAGAAAGAGAAAATCAATAGTCAACTTGCAGAATTCATTAACGTAGCTGGTCATGATTCCAATACTATGGTGGGACCTTATTTTTGAAAATTGGACACGTTTAGGAGAAGACTTTTGCAACTATTATAGTCCTCTTAAGAAAAGGGTACTCCAATCTTCCGCTTCTTGGAATAATCCGATTACCACAAGCATCAGGCAGGAATCTCTCCCCATCACACACCTGAGTATGTGCATTTCACCATCTCCACTGAAGCGGTCCACTCTCTTGGAAACACTTAGGAATAAGCTACTTCTGAAGACAAAGATACCCAACCTGATGGAACAGTCATTTGAACGGAGATGATCCATCCTATCTTGTAGAAATGCTCAGAAAATCCAAGTGGAATTGTGAGGTACAATCGTATTATTAAAGCCTGCTTTTCTAGTTATTGTTATCTAGCACTCAAAGCGTAGTAGGCACTGCACAAAGCACACAAATAGACATTATGTGGCCCAAGTGCCAAAGAGTTTCCAAGATGATACAATGAATGACTGTAGCAAGTATCAGAGGGATGGGGGTAAGGGAAGACAAAGTTTACAATAATAAGATCACAGGACAACCCATATTTGGTATGTGCCCATCTTGATTGTTCCATTACATGTATAATTTTTTTTAAACCGAAAAGAGAAAAAACACAAATGAGGATGGAGCCATTTTCCTTTCTACTCTATTTACATCATCATACAGCATATTGACTTATTGAAAAAAGGCATTTTCCCACTTGACTTGCAACTGTGGATACAAACATCAATTATTCTTTATTTGCATTAATCAAGTTTCAAAGTCTGAAAACAGATCATGTACAAATTTTGAAACTATCTCTTCTTAGAGTTGCAGCTGCTACAGTTACATGAGGTTTTTTGGTTTCAGAGTGGTAGCCGTGTTAGTCTGTATCAGCAAAAAGAGCAGGAGTACTTGTGGCACCTTAGAGACTAACAAATTTATTTGGGCATAAGCTTTCGTGGGCTAAAATCCACTTCATCACATCCACTGCATGCATCTGATGAATTGGGTTTTAGCCCAAGAAAGCTTATGCCCAAATGAATTTGTTAGTCTCTAAGGTGCCACATGAGGTTTTTTGGGACACTAGAGACCAGATTTAATAAGTACCAGCATTACATGGTCTCAAAAGCATTTCAAATATACATTTGTTTTGCAGCTGTGCATCACAATTATTTCAGGCAGACACATTCAGGCGCTGAACCAGCTTTTACTTATGTATACAAATAATAAAAAGCAGCTTCTAAAAAGAACTGAATCCCAGCTAAACACCACCGCCTTCATTCAAAAACTGAAGTGCCGAGACAGTCAGAGACTTATGGCTCACCTGTAGCAGTGCCACCTAGTGGCATAGTGATCTTACATTAGTACAGTGGTTCTCAAACTCTTGTACTGGTGACCCCTTTCACACAGCAAGCCTCTGAGTGCGACCCCTCTTATAAATTCAAAACACTTTTTTATATATTTAACACCATTATAAATGCTAGAGGCAAAGGCGTTTGGGGGTGTAGGCTGACAGCTCACGACCCCCCAGGTATTAACCTCACGGCCCCCTGAGGGGTCCCGGCCCTCAGTTTGAGAACCCCTGCATTAGTACATTTGATCTCAAGAAAGAACCGTGCCTTAGGCACAGTCATAAATAACACCCTGCCACAGTGAGAGAAAGCGAATGTCTGCATACCCAGTTACCATGATACAATATTTGCTCATTTAAAAGTCTTATTGACGGGCTCAAGCCAACTCTCAGTGGAGTCAGTGGAAATACTCCAAACTGCTTTAGAAAACAATGGATCAAGCCCAATGGTGTCAGCTGACCTAGCAAACAGGGCCAGGTAGAGTTTACAATAGTGCATTTTATAGATTAAATTCCAGTTAGGAAAATACTGAGGCTTCACAGTGGATAATAAGGACAGCTGGAAGTGGAATGTTTTAATATGCTTATGTGTAGTTGAGGCGGATTCAGAGAGCAAGTGCAATTTAAGTGCTCGGCACCCCAGGCTTTGACCTGGTTCCTTACTGTGCACTACCACTATAAAGTGTCAATATATGTGAAATTATTTCATGTACTGCAGCCCTTAACATTTTTAATTTATGAGAATACATACACCTCTACCCCGATATAACGCGACCCGATATAACACGAATTCGGATATAACGCGGTAAAGCAGCACTCCAGGGGGGCAGGAGGGCGGGGCTGCGCACTCCGGCGGATCAAAGCAAGTTCGATATAACGCGGTTTCACCTAGAACGCAGTAAGATTTTTTGGCTCCCGAGGACAGCGTTATATCGGGGTAGAGGTGTACTAGGAAAGCAGTTATTACAATACCAGTGAAGCACACAAAGGATCATACTCTGTCAGCTTATATTTCTGCAGGCTTTTGCGAACATGAAGAACCCAGATCCTGATATAAGGAACACTGTGTTAAGAGATACACATTGCTCTATCAGAGGTATCTTACTAGCTACATTATTACTAATTACTACTTACAAGTTCTACTATAGTTTCAAGTTTAGTCTAATTACCCTATACTAAAGGGTATCTCATGGTCTCCAGGTGAACTCCGACCGGCCAGTCCAGGACAGTATGATAAGGAATTGCTGAGAGTGCACTAGCCTACAACACCTTAACCATTGCTAATTTTATGAGCTTACAAGTACAGTATAGTCTAGACCAGGGGTAAGCAACCTATGGCACGGGTGCCGAAGGCGGCACGCGAGCTGATTTTCAGTGGCACTCACACTGCCCGGGTTCTGGCCACCGGTCCGGGCGGCTCTGTATTTTAATTTAATTTTAAATGAAGCTTCTTAAACATTTTAAAAACCTTATTTACTTTACACACAATAGTTTAGTTATATATTATAGACTTATAGAAAGAGACCTTCTAAAACGTTAAAACATATGACTGGCACATGAAACCTTAAATTAGAGTGAATAAATGAAGACTCGGCACACCACTTCTGAAAGGTTGCTGACCCCTGGTCTAGACCACATTCTTCCCTTTCAAAGCATATCTTTATATCCAGGTAGAGGTCATGTCAAATCCAATACTGGAGACCAAAGTCATTGAAAAAAGGGACGAGATAGCTTTAAAGCAGCTATTAAAGGGAGACTCCCTGGCTTAGCAGGATACATTGAAATTCACTCCCAAGTCTGACTGGAGAGTCCTGTTCAGGGGGGAAAAATAACTATCGGCAAACCAATTACGTCAGCTACTATTTCATTTTCCTTACCAGAGGGACAACCATGAGGGATTTATAAACTCATTGATGGATATGACTCCAACAGCTATTAGTCAAAGTACTTTCAGTCATTTTAAGAGATATTTTTATTACCTTGAACCTTAATAGCATCCATTCTGTTACACTCCGATACTTCACGTTTTCCAAGGCATATCTTACAATATCTATAACTATTACCACCCACCACACTTTGATAGCTAACAATTATAGTTTGCAAAGTGCTAGTCCGGCGAATAGATCCATTATATCCATCCATTTAACACAAGGTTGAAATGTAGGGCTAAGATTAACTATACAATTCTGGCTCGCACATTCTAGAATTTTCTGTCTTCACAGCGAAAGAACAGCCTCAGGTCTTCCCCATAGTGATGCCCTAACAAGCCAGACCAGAGTTAACCTTATTCATGCATAAGAAGCAGTTTCAGCCCATCAGACCCCCAAACACAGCAATATCTTACAGTTCACTATACACTGACCAAGTAACAGTTCTTCGTGGCCATTCATAGTCCAAAGAAAGGGACGTGGACCCAAATGTCTTAAAGCAGCAGGTGATTTTGAATGCCCAACCCAAGACACCTTCGGCCAAAGTTTCCAAATTACAAGCCCTGAATGAAGCAGGGTGTTGGTGGGTAGTGAGGCTCTGGGAGGAGAAGGGTGTGTCACAGAGTGAGGTGGGGGCTGGTAGATAGCAGCTCCTCCTCCAACTCCTGGCAGCAGTTTATCTGTCACGGCCACTGAGGAGGAGGAAGGTTGGCTGTAAAAAGAATGCCATGATCAGAGGAAACCAGAGATATGAAGGAGATTCTGCCGCAGGAGGGGGGAGTCTGAAAGCTGAATTTCTAACAGCCCGTGACAACTCAATGGATTTGGAAAATAAAATATTTAACAAGGGACAATTCCCAAGGTAACAGACTGAAAAAATCAGTTACGTAAGTGTTCACTGAGCACTAATAAACCAGGCCACAGGGAAAACCTAGACCTACAGTGGCTCAACAACAACATGTTCTTTCATTTCATAAGTGGTGACGTTTTGTATTGTACGCCCAGAAAAGGGAAAATACCTAGGAGTACCTTGGGCAGAAATTTCATCACTGGGCAGGAAAGAAAAGCAAAAGTGGCTTCACCTGGCTCTGTTAACAAGTCATTTTACTGCAAATATGGAGCTGGCACCAAAAAATTATTAATAATTTCCATAGCTACATTCATCCCTAAAGATTACATACACATACACACCCACAAAATTGCAGCCACTTCTGGGGTGGATATGGGAAGTCAATCAACATAACAGAAGGGGGGGGGGGAATTTTGGTCAAGGAGGAAGTTCTAAAGGATTAGTCTGGTTAAGCACCCACAAGAGTACTTATGCGTGTGTTAAATTGAGTGGGAAATCTCAAGGACTCTTGCAAGGTTTCCGGTATTTCCGGATCCCTATCTGCACTCACCTTTATTACTGCAACTCCGTTCTAATTCACATGGGATTTAGCATTCCCTGGAGCCTGAGGGCACTTGAGCCTCATGTGCCACAGTATGCCAATATTCAAACTAGACAGACCCTGAGGAAGGTCCAAAGCTCCCTATGCTCACAAGGAGCAGAGGACTAGGTAAGGGATGGTCAGCCCAGGAAGAGAGGAAAGAAAGCGATGGAGATGGGACTTGCCTCGAGAAGTGGGGAGGTCCAGGTTATGGAAACTGATTTTTTTTTTTTTTTTTGCAGGGGAGGGGTTAAGAGGATGGTCCAGGGGGCAGACTAACAAAAAACAAAACAAAAAATCAGAGACAAGGGCCATGGAGTGAAGATAAAAATGAAAGTGGGAGACTGAATTAAAAATTGGGTGGCAGGAAGATAAAAGGAAAGGAAACTGGGTGGCTCCAGGACCAAGGTTTTACTTGTTTTTATTAGAGTCAAACCATGGAAGAGAGAGAGAGGGGATTGGAAAATATTAGTCAGAGTTAATTAGGTGCAAACAGTGGGGGAGGCTGTTCCAGATGGCGCTAGTACAGCACTAACAGGAAAAATGCGTCTAGTTCTGTGGTGCAGAAATGCAGAAGCAATCCCGTCAGCGGAGTTTACTTGAATGGAAGATTTGTGGCAGGGAATGTTACGATTACATCTGGCAAGAATAAGAAGTTAACTCCAACTTGCTCAGTGCTGTGGCATCATATGACCTACATAAAAGGGGTAAAAAAAAAACCCCACACTATTATTAAATACTAGGTCATGAGAGAAGGTGAGATATTAGAGTTGGGGTTATTTATAGAGCAATTTGTGCAAAGATTTTCCAGAATAAGAGTCTCTCCAAGCAACAACAAAACCTTGTATCCACCTTAGTCCATGTAGGTCATTACAGAACCTACTATGGAGTGTTCCGTTTATAAAAGAAATCTTGCTGAGTTTGGAGAACGCGAGTCTTCAAATGAATAACTAAAAATAAAAAGTGCCAGGTGTGTGGGACATCTACTGCTTCATAATAGAGATTAGAAAGGAGTGAATGAGAAAAGTAAAGTAAACACATCCCTCCCCTGCTGTTTATGATTGTTTATAGAAATCAGCGGGCAAACCAGACTCTACTGATGTCTTGTATGTTTACTGTCTCCCATTAAGAAGAAAACCTAATCAAATTGAAAATAGGGATGGATGTACATTCACAGACACCTGCTCTTCAGATCAAGCCATTGCTGTGACCATCTAGATTGTCAAGAAAGGGCTGTGCTGGATGTCTTGTTGTTGTTTTTTTTAAAAGGAGGGTTTAGGATTTCTCCTACGTTCATTAGAAACCAAAGTGGAGTCAACATTGAAAAAAGCCCACACCCACGTAAATGGAGCTAGCAGGCTCTTCCAGACTCTACAGCAAGGTCAAGCCCTATGGCCATGAGGGTCTCTCAGAGAGTATTTCAGGTTTATTGACAGAGTGAAAATCCATTNCTGTTAATCCAACAGTCACATCAGATTTTCCGTGACATTTTTACTATTTAATATGGATTATTGCCGAGCATTACTTGGAGAATCGAGAAGGGACAGTCATTACGGAAGGTCACTTTTTCAGCCTGTAGAGCAATCCACTGGGCGTCTCAAAGGCTGGTTTAACATCTCAAATGGGCTTTAAGTGGCCCCATTAGTAGATACGACTATTACATTTTCTTATACAGCACTTACCATCCCGAGATCTCTCAGCACTTTAAGAAGGCGGGTAAGCATTATGATCCCCATTTTACTGGAGGGAGAAACAGGCACACGGAGGTTAAGTGACTTGCTCAGAGTCACATAGCTAGTCAAACTTGGGACTACCACCTCTGATTCCCAGAGGGGTACCCTATTCACTGAGCCTCCTCATGCAAAGTCAACACAGGGCGATTATTGGTACAATGGCAATGAAAGACACTCAGCACCTCGCAGGAGCAGCATCACCATGGGACTACAAAAGGTCAGTGAGACCCTGGGCCACATCCCAACACCCCAGTCAAGTCAATGCCAAAACTCCCATAGACGGCAGTAGGGCCAGGTTTTGGCCCACTGAGTATTTATGATTCCATCCATTAGCGGGAAGTAAGACTTTAGTTCGACTAGTATTAAGACTTATAACATAGCTTTAAGAAGATTCTCCTTTCACTCAAATGGTAAAGGCTTGCATTTCTGGAACAGAAGAACTGAAAATTCTTGATTACAACTATCAAGTTCGATGTGGCCATGCCGCTCTCCTGGAAATAGCTTTGTTTACTACCTAGAATTTTTACAACACTTATTCAACACAAGTGTTAGGCTATTAAGATACCAATCCAATTGATTTTTCCTTCTTTTTATGTAAAGCCATTCTCTTACTGTGTTGTAATCCCAGAGACATCATCATGATGAACCAGCAAAAAAAAAGTAAGTGAAATAAACCATAAAACCAACCAAGAAAGTTTCTCCAAGCTAAGAGAAATGTAAGGAGTAAACAAAGCATAAATGGTTGAAGTGTCACTTTAAATTGGGATTTAAGGGTATGTCTACATTGCAATTAGACACCTGGGACTTACAGGGCTCAAGCTAAGGGGCTGTTTAATTATGGTGTAGACATTTGTGCTTGGGCTGCAGCCCCTGGAACCCTCCCACCTCGCAGGGTCCTAAAGACCAGGCTCCAGCACAATCCCAAACATCTGCACCGAAATTAAAGAGCCCATAAGCTTGAGCCCCATGAACCTAAATCAGCTGGCACAGGCCAGCTGTGGATCTTTAATCGCAGTGTAGACGTCCCCTAACAGACGTTAACTTTTCTACTGTGACAAAATGCACTTTCCATATTTTATTTCCTGACCAATATCCCTTCGACATCAGCACAGCTTCTAGATTCCAGCTTCTTTGGCAGCCCCACTTAACTGCTCATTTCAAAACAGATGTAAAACAAATCACTCGACCCTGTGAAATTAGAAACTGGGACGCATTGGCCCCCAAGACATGTTTCTAACCAGCAAATGATAATTTCTCCTTTTAAGGAGTCAGAATGGTGTAAAGGTGACTGCAAATTATCCTCCGAGCTAAAAAAAAATTAAAAAACAGCAAGGAAGTTATTTAGAAGTTTCTAAAGCTAATTTAGTCGGAAAGGTACCTTATGGAAGGAATGCAGTAAATCGCTTCACCACGTGAAGTGGCATGCGCATTCTTCTACAGTCACTCAACTCCACTCAGTCACTCAATGTCAGCTAGCAGCAAGTTTTCCTTTCCCATTGCTATCTGCTCTACCCTCCCCCCAGGTAAAAATCCAGCTGTAGATAGTTTCTTCAAGATTTGGGGGAGGGAGGTGTTCATTTTTATTCAG